>CM067281.1:11800000-11965000 GCA_033220335.2 Troides aeacus
AAACAATGGACGTAGCATCCACCGTGTGCAAGTGAAGAGCGCAGCGTGGTGGTGCTCTGTACATATACATATAGATATACACCTTAACCGCCGCGCAGCACCGGCGCGCGCGCACGCTCCGTGCCACTGGTCAGCTCGGCGTTGGGTACGTACAACGTAACAATATACATTTAATAGAATTGATAAGAATTTCACAGCAGCGTGTTTCAGCTGTGAGCGTGAGGGCGCGGGGGGGCGCGCGCGGTGCGGCGGCTGGTCGTCGTCCCGCCGTGTCCCGCCGTGTCCCGCCGTGTCCCGCCGTCCCGCCGCCGGCACGCGATGTCACGCGGCGGCCCGTGAGCGGGCTAATGGCGCGTTCGCGATGTCGTTTATTAACACGGAGAGTGTTCGCGGATCGTTGTTATAATTTTATGTCTCTATTCAACGCTTTGTTCACTTTCAATAGACCTTTTAATGCTTATTATCTACAACATTAAAAACGCAACTGCGAACAGCCCCCACACCCACACCCACACCCACCCCCACCCCCACACCCTACACGAGGATACGTTTCATGTCGTGCTTATTTTTATTATTATATTTTTTTTACAAACCTCCCCAAACAATGGCAAACTTCGTACAATTGATACAATAACCTTTCTCCAAATTTGCTGATAACCTCTCGAAAGAGAGAATTATTCTCCCTTTCCCAATCGAGTCACCTATCGGGGGGAGACTGTGCGCATCAGTCACCAGTACATCAGTAGTGAGCCTACTGAACTACGCGATATATATACATATATACATATAACGGGCGCACGCACGCACGCACGCACGCACGCACGCACGCGCGCACGCACGCTACGTGCACGCGTTAGCGTTGGTTTCACCGCAGCCAGCGATACACCTGTATAAATAAGAAGTAACATTTCACTTTAAACTAAATAGCGCACTGTTGATTACACTATTCACCGTAAGTGACACTTCTGTATTGCAACTGTCGGCTAGTTGCTATGCAGCAGTGCACCGGGTGACCAACCACCGCGAGGCAGTCGGACCCGGTGCTGGGGGGCATGCCGGCGCGGAACCGAACGGGCTGCGCGCACGCACACGCGCACGCACACGCGCACGCACACGCACACGCGCACGCGCACGCGCACGCACACTTTGCCCCCGCGCGTACAAATGACCCGAACTAAGTACACGCTCGCGTGCGGGGCATCGCGCTCGTTTTAAACCATCATTTGTCTAACGCGTTGCGGGGCGGCGGTGCGCGTTGCGCGGGAGTAGTGCCAATCGGCGTGGGGGTGGGGGTGGCAGCGGGGTGGCTGTGCGCGCGAGCTGCCCGAGGGTAGTTATACACGGAAGTATGGGACTCGATTATCAAGTTACAGTCGCGCCATTTAGCAGCTGCTTTGCATAACCTGTTTCGCGATCCGACGCGGCGCGCCGCCCGCTCGCCGGAAGCGGCGGGGGCGTCGCGCCCTTCCGGACGGACGGTCACGTTCGTGTCCATGTAGCGCAGCGTGGTGCAGCGTGGTGCAGCGTGGTGCTGCACCTCAGTCACGGCTACCACTGACTGACTCTACGAGGTGAACGTTCCTATATGTCATTATAACATATATATATTATATAACAAAATAAAAATGCATACAAAACAATGCCAAGGCAAATATTGCATGAAACATTATTCCTATGAACTATTTCTGCCGCCGGACACGAACACCCGCCGACTGCTCATCACCGCCGACTGCTTATCACCGCCGACTGCTCATCACCGCCGACTGCTCATCACCGCCGACTGCTCATCACCGCCGACTGCTCATCACCGCCGACTGCTCATCACCGCCGACTGCTCATCACCGCCGACTGCTCATCACCGCCGACTGCTCATCACCGCCGACTGCTCATCACCGCCGACTGCTCATCACCGCCGCCCGGTGAACGCGCTGTATTAATACATTATGAAATAATGTTTAGGTTTTTCTTCCCTTTTCTTATTTAAATTTCTAAAGGTACCCCACTTAGAGAGATCTTCCGCTATATCTTCAATGTAACGATGGATCGCAATACAAGACAAGCGTGCAAGTGTTCGTGCAGCAGCAATGCAGCTGCTGCAACTTGCAGGGTGCAGCGAGCGGCCGCCGGCGCGCGCTCCTGTTGGAGTCACCTCACTAGTGACGGATGGATGGATGTGGTGGCCGCGCTCGTGTTGGAGTCACCTCACTAGTGACGGATGGATGGATGTGGTGGCCGCGCTCGTGTTGGAGTCACCTCACTAGTGACGGACGGATGGATGTGGTGGCCGCGCTCGTGTTGGAGTCACCTCACTAGTGACGGACGGATGGATGTGGTGGCCGCGCTCGTGTTGGAGTCACCTCACTAGTGACGGACGGATGGATGTGGTGGCCGCGCTCGTGTTGGAGTCACCTCACTAGTGACGGACGGATGGATGTGGTGGCCGCGCTCGTGTTGGAGTCACCTCACTAGTGACGGACGGATGGATGTGGTGGCCGCGCTCGTGTTGGAGTCACCTCACTAGTGACGGACGGATGGATGTGGTGGCCGCGCTCGTGTTGGAGTCACCTCACTAGTGACGGACGGATGGATGTGGTGGCCGCGCTCGTGTTGGAGTCACCTCACTAGTGACGGACGGATGGATGTGGTGGCCGCGCTCGTGTTGGAGTCACCTCACTAGTGACGGACGGATGGATGTGGTGGCCGCGCTCGTGTTGGAGTCACATCACTAGTGAAGGACGGATGGATGTGGTGGCCGCGCTCGTGTTGGAGTCACCTCACTAGTGACGGACGGATGGATGTGGTGGCCGCGCTCGTGTTGGAGTCACCTCACTAGTGACGGACGGATGGATGTGGTGGCCGCGCTCGTGTTGGAGTCACCTCACTAGTGACGGACGGATGGATGTGGTGGCCGCGCTCGTGTTGGAGTCACATCACTAGTGAAGGACGGATGGATGTGGTGGCCGCGCTCGTGTTGGAGTCACCTCACTAGTGACGGACGGATGGATGTGGTGGCCGCGCTCGTGTTGGAGTCACCTCACTAGTGACGGACGGATGGATGTGGTGGCCGCGCTCGTGTTGGAGTCACCTCACTAGTGACGGACGGATGGATGTGGTGGCCGCGCTCGTGTTGGAGTCACCTCACTAGTGACGGACGGATGGATGTGGTGGCCGCGCTGGTGACGATGCGCCGCTCAACAGAGCATTTGAAATTAAAGTCTCTTTCTCTTATATTCTTTATTAGGCATTGGACTCCACTGATGACGGAGTTCTCTTTGCAAAGTGAAGACAAGAAGCCAGCACCGTTACGACAGAAGAGCCTCCTTTGTAGCGCGGCTCGGGTGTCCCGCACTGCCTCGCGGGACACAGCACGCGCAGCGACACGCAACACGGCGCATACACACTCTATCGCATTAAACTCGATTTAATTTCACAAATTGGATTTGTAAGTGTACGCCCCTCGCCCCGTGGGCCCCCGTCGCCCCAGTCGCCCCCACGCCCCCAAGCAGCATTCCCGATCTTAACTGTAACGGATTGCCAACTTGATACCATTAAAGAAATGGCTTCCCTCAAAAACCAATAAATCTAATAAAACCGGACGAGTGGACAGTGGGCGTCGCTGCGCGCCCACCGACGCCCACTGCGCCCGCTCATTACTTTGATCAGAAATATTTTCTCCGTACATTTTCGTTACCGGGGGAACACGAGGCTTTCAAACTTTGTCCAATTATTTGATACTTGTCCCGGGTGGAACTGCAGCGGTGGCTGTAAAAGGACATTTGGAAAGTGGTACGCACTACACAAGGGATGGGCACCCCGGGCCTACCCCGGTGCGCGGTGCGCGGTGCGCGGTGCGCGGTGCGCGGTGCGCGGTGCGCTGTACTGTCATATTAATTAGATTCTACCGTAGTAGTGGGACAGGGCTGTGTACATCACTGTGTTGTACATCGCGTGTAGCCGTAACACACGGCGGTTCGAATCGTTTTATGAGACATTTACTATTATTACTGTACTTCAGGTGCCCATCGCCGGGGCCCGGAGCTGTCCCGGGAGAAGAGATGGTCCGGCCGCGCGAGCCAGCCGGGAACCGCGCCGCCGCCTCGAGCGCGGTGGGTGCCGGCGGGCCGTGCGGCGCGCGGGCGGGCGCGGCGCGGCTGCCGCAACGTTCGTTTGTTCGATACAAATGAATGAAAGGGGCTGAGCTTAGCAATTACTGCGGCGCCGGGTGTCGCGCTGGGCGTGCGCCGCGCTGAGCGCTCGTTACACTAACAAACGAGCGCATTATCCGGCGCGGACGCGTCCCGCGGCGGCGTGCGCGCGCGCACCGCTCGCCGGGGGGCTGCGACCCGCGCTCGTTACCGCCTAACGAGCGCGGCACGTGACCACCCCTGCGCACCGTGCGCACCGTGCGCACCGTGTGCACCCACACCACCACCGGCGGCGGCAGCTCTGTGCGCCAAGCGCGCGCTGCGGTGCACCGGTGCACCGCCGTGTCTCCTCTGATCCCTCCCCCCTGCCGGCTCATGGAACATTACTTAACAGCTCCCTAATTACTATTCAATTACTCAGGTGTGCCGGTGTATGAAATGAGCGGGTTGTGTGACAATTGTGTGAAAATAAAACACTAATTATTAATGGGAAAGTATAAAACATTTCATTCAAAGTATTGGCCATTGTTTGCTACACATTGTGACCACGTTTCTACACAATTTGTGGATACCGCGCCAATAAAATTGTTCGTCTTTTAAAGCAAACCAAGCAGACACCCAATTTTCGAGCTCCTCGTAGGAACCAAAGTGCTGCTCAGCCAATGCGTGTCCCATCGATGAAAACAAATGGTAGTCGGAAGGAGCCAAGTCTGGTGAATACGGCGGGTGGGGTAGCAGGTAGCAGGTAGCAGCTCCCAGCCAAGTGCTTTGATTGTATCCTGAACCGGTTTTGCTTTGTGTGCAGGTGCAGGTGCATTGTCATGGAGCAAAATTACCTTGCCGTGTCTTCTGGCCCATTCTCGTCGTTTCTCGGTCAATGCATGGTTCAAATTGATCATTTGTTGTCGGTAGCGATCAGCGATCAGCGATCAGTATTAACGGTTTCACCAGGTGGGAGTTTAGGAGCTCGTGATACCACCACCACCACCACACCTTTCTGATCCCACCAAACACACAGCATTGTCTTCTTGCCGAATCGATCTGGTTTTGCAGTCGCTGTTGATGGGTGATGGTTGTCCCGGATTAACCCATGATTGTTTCCGTTTAGGATTCTCAAAATAAATCCATTTTCCATCGCCAGCAACAATCCGATGCAAAACCGATTTTCTTTCGTGTCTTTGAAGCAAAATTTCACAAGTGTTTTGTTCGGTTTTCCATCTGTCTTTCATTCAATTCACGTGGCACCCATTTCCCACAGTTTTGGATCTTTCCCATAGCTTTTAAACGGTCACAAATTGTTTATTGTGTTGTTGTGTAACATTTAACATTTCTGCCATTTGCTTTTGATTCAAAGTGTCATCTCCATCCAATATCGTTTGCAATTCAGCGTCTTCAAACTTTTTTGGTGGTCTTCCACGTTCTTCATTTCTCACATCAAAATCATTATTTCTGAACCGTTGAAACCATCTTTTGCATGTTGCTTCTGATAGAGCATGATCACCATCACCATATGCCTCGACAAGCTTTCGACTCGCATGCGACTCTGCAGCACTTTTCTTCAAATGAAAACAAAAAATTAATGCTTTCCGCGAATCATCACTTTCTGGTACAAAATTCGACATTTTTAACACGATGACAATATATGATGTTGTCTGTTCAATGACGTGATGTAGACTGAATATGTTTCACAGATGTCACAGCAAACAAACAAAAACTAAATAAAGGCTCGTTCAAAACAAATGTTCCCTATCGAGACATTTGTATGTTGACGCTCACTTCATACCGGTTCACCTGGTACTGTGCACGCGCTGATATTGGACCGAATTAAAACCGGTGACCGCGGACTGGGAATCCGCTTCAGGAACCATTATGACGCGACTTGTTGTTGACGCAAACGAAACCGGGTGAACGAGTTGCTCGTCTGATGACTGCGTCGAGAGAACTACATTTACATTAGGTAGGTGGGCGGTGAGTGCGGACAAACCGTGCCGTCAGACAGCTATATTACAATTGGCTTCGAAACCGAATCAGGATAATTGATGGATTGGTTGCAACGTAACTAGACATAGAGTCCTTGAATCCTGAACATGTATTTGCACGCCGTTGCCCAGCAAAAGAAATAAGCACAAGGGTGGTCTTGCTGTGATCGTTACCTGTCACACTGAGGAATACCTGCCTGGAATCGGTCTGAGCTCATGATGCAGACATCGAAAATGTTACGGGGAGCTATATATATATATATATATACATACATATATATACATATACATATATATACATATACATATATATATATATATATATATATATATATATATATATATAATGTGGAGATTTCAAAAGAGGAAACTTTCTAATTTAGAAACAAAAAATGCGGTAAAGTTTAATTCGGTTTGAGACACAATAGGATAACACTATAATGAGAGTGTAACGAGAGCGAGGCGGCGGCGGGGTGCGGCGGGGTGCGGCGCTCCCCCCGGCGGGACAATTATTATTAATAAATTGACGAACATCCGCGTGCGCCCCTCGGTGTGTGCAATGCCAGCACCACTGGTTGCCCGGTGGGACCGATGTAAATGGTTAATGCGAGCTGCCGGCGGTGCCGTGCGCCGCGGAACTGGCTCCCGAGCGGGGTAGCGGCGGGGTAGCGGCGGGGTAGCGGCGGGGTAGCGGCGGGGTAGCGGCGGGGTAGCGGCGGGGTAGCGGCGGGGTAGCGGCGGGGTAGCGGCGGGGTAGCGGCGGGGTAGCGGCCGGGCTGGCGCGACGCGCGGCTCCGCTTAACGCGCTAAATCAAGTTACATTATTAAGAGCATCGCGAGCGGCGCACGCGGCCGCCCGATCTGTGCGGCGGACTGTACGCGTAATGAATATAAATAGTGTCGCGAGTTGTACGCGGGCTGTGTGCGTGTGCCGCCGCGTGCGTGCGCGTGCGCGTGCGCGTGCGCGTGCGCGTGCGCGCCGCGCGCAGGCACCGTCGCGCCGCGCACCGGTGTCACAGCCATCACAGGCGGTGTGTCCGGTGTTCTCACAACAGCGAAGATGGTGACGTCGGTGAACGCAAACGGGGGTGCGCACCCCGCCGCCGCCGCCGCCGCCGCCGCCGCCGCCGCTTGTAACTTTGTCCGTTAACTTAATTTACTCGCAGGGAGCAGTAAGACGCGCGTTGTGGAGATTTAACATGATCAAAACGCGATTACACTTTTTATGCGCTATTAATTCCCTGTTTATTGAAATTGATGTGTTGTGTCGCAGAGGGTGGGGGGTTGCTGCGTGTGTGTTGTGCACTTTATTTCTCTTTACCCTTTTCGGTGAAGAATTATTTACTGATCTCTTTCCCAGGAAAAAAATATTTTAGAAAATTATGTATCATCATCGCCAGCCATAGAAATCCTCGGCTGAACATAAGCCTCCCCAAAGACCACCATGTTTTTGGGGGTTATATGACAGGATTTGGACCATTTTCACGCTGACTCAATGCGGGTTGGTGAGAGCCAGAGCCCCGTTCGTTGTTTGGCCGCGTGCACCATGAACAAGTGAGATTGACCTCGATGCTACGAGTAGTTGTAGGGGAGCCCTTCCACCCCTCATATGATACATATATTTATGCACCATACAACTATCTGCACCTCCACGCAACTTTATAAACTTGGTTTGTCACTGATGACCGACGAGCGCGAAAAGTTACATCCTCAACCAAAATAAGTGCAATGTGATGGTGCAAGCGATCGTCACCCGAGGTGGCCGCCACCCCCGCGTCGTATCTCCGCTCGTTCATAGTCCTGGTAATCATCATTCGCTTAACCCGTCGTTACATCCATCCACGTCAGCGATGACATTACCGAACCCTTCACAAATAAATTACCCGCTGATCTTTGTTTACAACGATTAAGGCCGACAATACACGAGCCCAGTGAGTGCGCATCTCATCCCATACCCCACACCCCACGTCCCACGTCCCGCGTCCCGCACCGCGCACCCCGCACCGCGCACCGCGCACCGCGCACCACGCGCCACCCCGCGCGTTAACATCGGCTGCATCACTTATTGCCTGCACATCGATTCATTAGCCGGCACCACCGCACCGACCCCCGCCGACCGCCGCCGACCGCCGCCGCCCGCCGCCGCCCGCCGCCGCCTCTGCGGGTACAGACCGCGGCGCGTCAACCAACCGAGCTGATGGATCATAAAGCGACAGTTCTGCAAGCTCTCACATTACCCTTACAGACCTAACGCTGCTTTAAATGTTGGTCACCAGCAACTTGACGCAGTCCGTGGCGCGAAACTAACGTGAAAGCTGCGCCGCTGCTGCACGCCGCTGCTGCACGCCGCTGCTGCACGCCGCTGCTGCACGCCGCCGCTGCACGCCGCCGCTTCGCTCGCGCGTTATCGCATGGGAGACAATGTCATGTGATCAACACGTTTACACTACTCGCTTTAATGAATGGGCACGAGCATGATATCTGCTTAATGCGTGTAAAATAGAATGGACAGTTGCGTGTGTGAGATCCCGCGACCGACAACTACACGAGGAAAAGAGCAGCGGCTGCCGCAGCAGCGCGCGGCTCGCGCAGCAGCCACTCCGTCAGCTGCACACCGCGCCCGCCCTATCGTGTTGGAATATATTGGCAGGTCGCGTAGCGCGGAGGATATCTATTAACTCTAATGTTACTTTGCGGAGCGTCGCGTTGTCGGCGCGTTGTCGGCGCGGGGTCGGCGCGGGGTCGGCGCGGTGTCGGCGCGGCGGGGCGTCGCGGGCCTGTCGCGCCGGTCGATGCTCCATAAAGAGCGGATTATCTACCAGCACTTTAAAGCGGCCGTTATGTCACACACAAACACAAGTAGCGCGCGCGTCTGCCGCCGGCGACCCGCCGCTTTGTTACAAATTGGGGGCCCCGAGCGGCCCCGGCGCGGCCCCGGCACGGTCCCGCGCCGCACCGAGCCGCACCGAGCCGCTGATGCGATAATTTATAGTTTATCTCATAAATTGATTAGTGCGGCCGGCGCGGCGGGATAAATCAGCGGTAATCGGATAAGGCGGCGCCCTCTGCGGACGTTCTGTTTGCGTTAAAGCAATTTTCTTTTATTCTTCAGACGTTGCGGATCAATAATATAATATACGTACTCATAAAACGGGGGACATAGTCGGTGCTATCACTTTCGTACATTACTACGGCCCGTGTCCCGCTGTCCCTGACGAAGAAACGGGTATTCTTCACGTCCTGATACTAGGGTACTTAATCAGGGCTGTGTTTGCCCGCCTCGTGGTGGGAGTAGCTAGGTCTTCTGAGTAGCCAATTTACGTTCCCATTGTTGGGGCACAGGCCTACGCTCAAAATAAGGGCGATGGGCTATAGTCACCGCGCGGGCCCAATGCGGGTTGGTGACCTCAGACACACCTTAGGATAAATTCTAATTCATGTGCAGGTTTCCTCGCGATGTTCTGCTTCACCGTTTCACCGTTTGTACTTCGCCGTTGTTACTAAAGTTCACAAATGTAAACCTAATTTAAATATTAATGTCATCGGTACATGTCGAGATTCGAACCCGCGACCTTCTGAATGAGGGCCGCACGCTGTAACTATGAAGCCAAGGAGGTACGGCAGAGTTTACTGCCGAATAGCTGAGCGGCAGATGTAACTTACAGTGAGAGTAATATAAACTAGACAACGTTCGTTTTTACATTTCTCATCCAATAATGCGCAGTAAACCATCAAATAATTCGATAAGAAAGCACTCGGCGCCCTCCCCGTGGCGCGCTCGCCGCCCGCAGCCGCTGGATAAGTCGCGAAGCTGTGGGCAATTGCAACTCCTACGAGTGGCAGCAGTGGGCCGAGAGGCAGGGGGTGGTGGGCCGCGGGCGGGCACGGGGACCCGCTCCCCGGCCGCCGCGCACAGCATCGCGACGGACTCGAGTGGGACGGTTTGATTAAAACGCCTTATGTCGCCACTTTACGATGTACCCTCGTGTTGGTAATGTTTGTTTGCTTGTTTGTTTCCTCGTTGCAACATAGACAACTCCACTATCCAGTTAACAGAGGAATTCAATTTGAAAGTTGACAGGGTGGCCAGGTCCGTAGGTGCGCAGGGTGTCGGGCTCTGATGGACGGTTACACGGAACATGTTCACTAGCGAACGCATAGGTCAGCTGTTCCGCAGCGCAGGTTCGCCGTGCGTACTGCGCGTGCGCCTGTGCTCGAGGCGCGGCTCGTACACTGCCGTGGGGTTCGTGCGCGCCGCTGGCTGTGGTCGGTGACAAACTTACCACTGCCATCGCACATTCGCAGCATTCGAGCAGTAAAATGCAAATATTACAGTGTTCCAGTTTCAAGGGCTCGTTGAGTTACAAGGGTGATAAGCAATTGAATAATAAAGAAACTATTGAATTTGTAGTATTCGTGTTAGTAAAGAAATGATCACGTGATAACACGTGTGATGTGTCAAAGCGAGTCGAGCGATGTGGTGCCTCGTGTAGAGCCCGGCGCCGCGATCAGGATCAGCTGCCGCCCCGCCGGGCCAGGGCCCTGCCCATTTGCTCCGGTGTCCCGCGGCTGTTTGATCAGTAGCACTCCGTGAATACGAACGACTTGAACTGATCAATTGCAAATGGACAAGTGACCGGCTGGCGGAGCCCTCACCGCCGCGCAGTGCAGGCTCGGCTTCCGGCAATGACAACCTCCCGCCCAGGCACGTAGGCTGGTTGCTAAATCCAGCCGGACCGCCGGACACCACCCTTCGCCCCACCCGCCACCCCCATTATCTCTATCTACTGGATCTGCCTACCTCCCCTTCGCGCTAGACATCCTCTCTATTAAAGGAAAGTTCATGCGAATTCTAACCATAAAAATCGATTCTTCACAAATGTAATGTAACCAGGAGCCGCCGCGCCGCCGCACCGCCGCCAGGTACAAGCTCAGCTGCACGCGCCTCGCGAGCCGGCAAGCAGTGGAACAACATGTACACCTGTACACCTGTACACGACGCCGGTGTCGTCGAGCGAGTGAGTCAAGAGGCCGTTGACATGAGCTTCGTCGCCGCAGACTAGGTCACCAGCTGGGGATTATCAGTCGGCGCCAGGGTCCAGCGCGAGCCTAAACCGTCCGGCGTGTGCAGGTCATTTGTAACAGGCGCGGGCTCTAGCTGGGCTTTGTCACGACCAATGCGAAGTGCAACCACAACTGAACAAGATCGCTTGGGCGGGGGTGAGGAGTGCCCCGCTTACCGGCGCGCGCTCCGCTCGCTGATGCATCTCGTCGTTTAGGCCGCACGGATGAACTTTGCGACTTGTACTTGATTATATTTCACAATCATTTGCTCAAAATATTACCAGCAACGAATGTAGCTACATCTTCGCTGGCGCCCGACCGCTGGTTGCATACCACAACACCATACCACAACACCATACCACAACACCATACCACAACACCATACCACAACACCATACCACAACACTTTTATTTAATATTTATGTTAATGATGTCCTGGAATGTATCCATCCATCCATCCGTGAGTCAAATTGTTATATCTTTGCTGACGACCTAAAGATTGCGGAAGAAATAGGATCGGCTAGTGATGGCAAGGCTCTACAAGAGGACTTGGATAGGCTAGCTGATTGGTCTCGTCGAAATGACATGGCTCTGAATCCCCAGAAGTGCTCTTTTATAAGATTTACACGTAATCGCAATTCATTCCAATCAGCAAACGACATCAATGGTGAAGCGCTAACTGAACAAGAAGTAGTGAATAGTGACTTAGGTGTTGTTACTTGGCACTCGCACTGACACTCGCACTGGCACTCGCACTGGCACTCGCACTGACACTCGCACTAGCACTCGCACTGGCACTCGCACTGGCACTCGCACTGACACTCGCACTAGCACTCGCACTGGCACTCGCACTGGCACTCGCACTGACACTCGCACTGGCACTCGCACTGACACTCGCACTAGCACTCGCACTGGCACTCGCACTGGCACTCGCACTGACACTCGCACTGACACTCGCACTAGCACTCGCACTGGCACTCGCACTGGCACTCGCACTGACACTCGCACTAGCACTCGCACTGGCACTCGCACTGGCACTCGCACTGACACTCGCACTGACACTCGCACTAGCACTCGCACTGGCACTCGCACTGGCACTCGCACTGACACTCGCACTAGCACTCGCACTGGCACTCGCACTGGCACTCGCACTGACACTCGCACTGACACTCGCACTAGCACTCGCACTGGCACTCGCACTGGCACTCGCACTGACACTCGCACTGGCACTCGCACTAGCACTCGCACTGGCACTCGCACTGGCACTCGCACTAGCACTCGCACTGGCACTCGCACTGACACTCGCACTGGCACTCGCACTGGCACTCGCACTGACACTCGCACTGGTACTCGCACTGGTACTCGCACTGGCACTCGTACTGGCACCCAACCCACAAGTTCTGTCCGCTTCGCGCTTTAACCGTATTGTCGGCGTACATTTCGTCGTGTCACTGAAATTTCAGTGAGCCAATAAACATTATCCCCTGGCACTATCATATGCACGAGTGTACTTGTCCAACAATCACGCGGCACGTGCTCGCATATAATCATTTCTTAACACATTTCTATATGAAATATGAAGGTTTGGGCTCCGTGTCACACGACGACCGCTTATTGTCTGTCGCTTTGAATCTCTCTCTGATGAATCTTTTACCGTCACCGCCGTCAGCGGAAGTAAACGGAAGTCTCCTCAAAGATTCAGAACATCGTCTCACCAAATCCAGCAAGTAGTAATATTTAAAAAGTTAGTATTTAAAAAAAACCCTGAAGGATATAAAGTTAGACCAGCGTAGGGGGTTACTACAATTGAAATATATAAGCAATATCCTATTTATTTATGTGATTTATTCACATCAACTGTAAGTAGTGCGCAAGGCAGTGGGGCCGCAATGTCACGCGGTCTCGGGTTCGACCCCCGTCACCGACACCGCCGCGCGCTCCGCAGTTCCAGTAGCCACGGAACAGGGAACTGGGGCCCGCGAGTCCGCGCAGCGCCGCGACGTACGAACTATCTGTTAGAGGCTAGTGTTCTTCATTCGACACCACTCTATTGAGTTAGATTTCGCAAGTGCGGGTGGGGGGTGGCACGTGGGTGTACGCGGTGATGGTGGTGCTGGTGCTGGTGGTGGGAACGGGGGTGGGGGTGGCGCGCGCGCGACCGGGTGCGTGGGCGCGCCTAATAACCGGCCACCGACACGGATACTGGGCCGTAGCTGCTGCGGCGCGTTTGCGGCACACACTCGGACTCCTGTTCACGTGTCGCGCGCGTGCACGTGCACGTGGGCGCGTTGCAATCAGGATAACACAACTCGGTGTGCGAGCACGGCGCGCGGGCGGTGCGCCGCCGGGGGTGCAATGTCACGGTTTTATAATTTTTTCTAAACTTCCATCACATTGTTCCAAATACGTTTGTTAATTAAATGATCAAATTCATGATGTAGTTATTATATGCAAGTTGGTACACACACGTACGCACGCGCGCACACACGCACACGCACACGCACACGCGCGCACACACGCACACGCACACGCGCGCGCGCAATGCCGCGCAAACAGTTTACTATTATCAGCAGTTATAAGTTTTGTAAGCAGTTGTGAAAGAAATAAGCGCGATGAAACAAATGTACTGAGGGCGTGCCGCACGCACGCGGCGCACGCGGCGCGTGAGGAGGGCGGCGCCGCTGCGTGCGGCGTGCGGCGGGCGGCGGGCGGCGGGCGGCACGAGCTCGCCGGGCGGCCAATGAGCACGCGGTTGCCACGGTGACGGGTAGACGCGCGCGCGTCCGCTAGATGGCGCCGCGCGGGAGGCGTGCTGGCTGCTCCCCACTCGGCAGTAAACAAAGCAGCACCCGTGCAATCGCAACCACCTTCAGGTGACAGCCGGCCGGCGGGTTGCGGGCTGATGATTAGCGGCGGCCGCGCTCCTCGGACAGATTAATGAGGGCGCGCGCCCTCGGTACCCGAATCGAAACTTGAAGGTTGAAATTAGTCGACAATTGAACTATCATCGTCATCACAACCGTCGAGCGTTTGTCGACGAGCAGTAAGGGAAGACTGCTGTGTGCTGTGTGCTGTGTGCTGTGTCCCGATCAATCGGATCAAGCGTGGCCGACGGCAGGGCTACACCCTGCGAGTTGGGCAGCGCGCCGCGTGAGCTCCCCGCGCTACCTGATGTCAGGTGGAGTGCGCCGGGAGGTGTGCGCAATTGTTAATTACGTGGTGGCGAGGCCGGGGCCGAGTAATGGAGCGTGCGCCGCGCGCCGGAATTGGGGAAACCTAATCTCCATCCAGCAGGCCATTATACCGAAAATGAAGCGATCGCTTGGCAGCCGCGCGGCCAGCCCGCAGTGCGCCCTAAGCGGAGCGCGCACGGCTCAATACGGCTCCGCGCGGCTCCGGCCGCCAATACGGCCCGCTGCCGGCGGGGCCGGTGCCGGTGCCGGTGCCGGTGCACCCTGTGCGGAGCGATCAAAGTTTACTTTGCGTTGGGGCCGCTCGCTTTGGAAATGAAATTTTCATAAACGTATGAGCCGGTGAGGGGGATAACGAGTCGGCGGTGGCGGCGGCGGCGGCGGCGCGAGCGGGCGAGGGCTGGTATTTGTGTTTCCCGCAGGTTCCGAGGGTGGGCGCGCGCACTCGAGGCCCGCCGTGCGCACTACGGCCAACGGACGGAAGAACTATTAATAATAATTATGGTTGTAGCTAGGAGTAATTATAACGCAAGTGTCGCGTATTGTTGCGGCCCCGCGCCGATTATTATACAACATCAACCGGAAGTGTTTATTTATATTTAACTATTTCGTCGGGTCCGCAATTCCCCACCCCGCCACGTCCCCGACACGTCCCTGCGGCGCGGGGTAAATGTATATTTGACACCAGGCCCAACTTCATTTCTTTTCTTTACAGAACTCACAAAGTAGTAGTTAGTGGTATCATAATCATCATCGTGGTGAAGGCCTCCCCCAAAGATCTCGACATTGATATGTAGCACGTTGCTCGCATATGATGCAGTGGGTTGGCGCGATTCTCACCGGATCGTGGCTCCACCTAAGTAGTAAGCAGTAGCGAGCAGTGGTATAGTATACTATACTTTAATTTCAGGCCGTGGATCCGGGTCCACGAGCCCA
Source organism: Troides aeacus (assembly GCA_033220335.2). NCBI lineage: Eukaryota > Metazoa > Arthropoda > Insecta > Lepidoptera > Papilionidae > Troides > Troides aeacus. The sequence continues at coordinate 11,815,316 of CM067281.1, forward strand.
GTGTCAGATGAGCTGTAAGAGCCGCTGTGGCTTGCAGCCCGCTCAAAACAAGAATATAGAGTATACTTTATGTATATTAGGGGGACCGGAAAGTAATGTCGTTTTCTTACGCTAAATACAAACACATACATTTTTAACGAGTCTTTATTTTTAATCAATGATGTATTCCCCATCATTGTCAATAACCTTTTGCCATCTAGTGAGTAAATTTTCAATCCCTGATCGATAAAAATTAATTGGTTTTTCGGCAAAATATCTAGAGATGGCATTTTGGATATCATCCAAATTTGCAAATGTTTTGCCACTTAAAAAGTGTTGCAGCGCTCGGAATAAGTGGAAATCCGATGGTGCAACATCGGGCGAATATGGTGGATGAGGCAGCACCTCCCACCCCAATTCATTAATTTTTTCTAGAGTTCGCCTTGCGCAGTGCGGTCTTGCATTGTCATGTTGGAGAATGACGCCTTTTCGGTTGACAATCGCTGGCCACTTTTCAATTAAAGATTGATTGACTCGCTGCAATTGTTCGCTGTAGAGGTCTGCAGTAACAGTTTCTCCAGGTTTCAGTAATTCAAAATGAACAATGCCGCGAATACTCCACCAAACACACAAAAGCGCTTTTTTGGGGTGTAAACCTGGCTTAGCAGTACTCCGAGGGATTTCATTTGGAGAGAGCCACTGCCTTTTGCGTTTTGGGTTATCATACAGGACCCATTTCTCATCTCCTGTGATCAAGCGATCAAAAAACGCTTCTGTGTTGTGTCGTTGAAGCAATAAGTTGCATGTGATTGATCGGTTAGCCTTATTCTGTTCGGACAGATTATGCGGGACCCAAACACCTGCTCTGCTTACTTTTCCAATCTGCTTCAAATGTTCTTGGATGGTCGACCAAGGTTTGTTGAGACTGTTTGACAATTCCTCGATCGTCTGACACGGATTTGCTTCCACTTCCGCCCTTAACACGTCGTTGTCTAACGCTGATGGTCTTCCTGATCGATACGAGTCGGAAAGATCAAAATTACCCGATTTGAACTTGGAAAACCACCTTTGGCATTTACGAATGTCCAGTGCATTTGGATAAACATCGCAAATGTTTTTGGTAGCAACTGTTGCGTTATTTCCCTTGCGAAACTCAAAGAGCATGCAATGCCGGATGTGTACCTCTTCTGGTATTTGGCTGGCCATTTTACCCAAAATTACAAAAAAAAATTGTAATTCAATTGTCTATAAGTAAAGAAATCACTATAACCTCACAATGTGTTTGGTACGCCTCTGAACAAAACAATGAGCTGACAAATGACAATCAAGTATTGGCATGCGCAGAAACGACATTACTTTCCGGTCCCCCTATTAGATACGATTGAACCCGCTTGACGCCGCTGCGTGGTGCGTGGTGCGTGGTGCGCGGTGCGCGGTGCGCGGTGCGTGGTGCGTGGTGCGTGGTGCGTGGTGCGTGGTGCGTGGTGCGTGGTGCGTGGTGCGTGGTGCGTGGTGCGTGGTGCGTGGTGCGCGGTGCGCGGTGCGTGGTGCGCGGTGATGTGGTGATGTGGCGCTGCAGACGCGTCGCAACGACTTGCCGTCAAGTTCGTGGCTTATCTTTGTCCGACAACCTTTCAAACCCAGAATCGCGTATCGATAGTTTCTGCGTATTGTGTCACTTCCTGTCGCCACGAGCTCGCAGTTGCGGCTCCGACGGGCCGCGGAAAGAAATAACAATAATCTCGCAGTGCACAATTTAATTAGGATACGACTCTACGAGTGCAAGGCCGGTGTTCGGTAAACAAAAAAATGTAAAGGTAAGTTAAACGCAACGATCGCTCCTTAACAATGGCCGGGCCGGGCCGGGCCTGGGGGGAGCGGGGCAGCTTCCTTCCTCTGAACGGGCCGGGGCACGGCGCGCAAAGTATCGCGTTGCCCCGCCCGGGAATCGAATTCACTACAACATTGATTGATTTGCGAACGCGGTGACAACGCCGCCGGCCCGGGCGGGGACAGTGTGGGATTTGGTTCTGTCAGGCCTACTTCCAAAGTTCGAGTGATGGTAACCACGTGAAATGTAGCGTAACGCTGGGTGGGGTTCTTCGCTCATAGCGGGCACATCATCAGTGTTTCCTGGCACTATTCCTGCTCGGCGGGAACGCGTACCATGTCGCCGTCGCATCAGCGGGTGCCTTTGTATTTACAAGACTGTTAAGTACCCGGATACGCGCTCGGCGCGGCGCGGCGCGGCGCGGCGCGGCATCGTAGCGTACTGTGCGATGAGCACGGGTGAGCTGTGCCGGGTGGAGCTGCTCCGCGCGCTCTACTGTGCTCCAAGTACTTTCGATGCCACCACGCTGCTGCGGCTCCCGTCACGTTACCGAGCCATTCGCAAGGCTTGCCATGCCGAGGCCCTGGCCTGCGATATACGGGCCCCGGGGTTGTACCGTATTACCCGGGCCTACCACTCAGTGAGTTACGTTCACTGGTCCTTAGCAGAGAAACTTCAAAGCTAGATGACGACGCGGTCATTGTGTGACTTATTTCTCATCCTACGTTAGCATACTTGTTTAGGGTAATATTTACGATCTTATTGAGTGACCATCATAGTCAAACAGGTTCCGCATGGTGGAGAGCCAGCAGGCCGCGGCCCCCAGTCCGTCGACTCCTGCAGCGACTGTTTCATTGTGTGTGGTGGCAATGGGGTTTGTGAACAGCTTGTGAACGCGGTGCGGCAAGCGGGCAGGACTAGTCCGCGGCGCGGCGGCGGCGTGGCCGCCGTAGCCCGGGACTCGCCCGGGATAGGTGCAGCCGGGTCGGGTTACCGCGGGAGCGCCGCCGCTTTTTTGCTTCTAATCCAATTATTCTCTCTTTCTTGGAGCAAATCGTCCGCACAATCCGCACAATCCGCACACAATGGGCGACCGCGGCGGAACGCGAGCACTTAGCGACGGCTGCGCGCCCGACCTCCTCCGCCCGCGCTCCGACCTGATGCCATGCGAACGCCGAGGGTCTCGCTGCTGCGACTCGCTGCGACTCGCGGCGGCTCGCGGCGGCTCGCAGTTGGCACCGGAAGTACTTAGACATATATTTATTTGCAATTTTATCACGCCCAAATCTTTAGTTTATTGTGTCACTTTAAAACGTAACACACACACGCACTCACACACACACACACACACACACACACACACACACAGAAAGTTACATGTTATCTATATTTGTGTAGCATGACATAAAACTGACAAATAAGTAACTTTATGAAGATGTTATCACTTACCTGTATCCGGTCTTCCGGCAGATCCGTCTTTAGTGACAGCATCTCCCGCGCGTACACGTCGGGGTAGTGCGCGTCCTTGAACGCCTTCTCCAGTTCGTCCAGCTGGTAGGAGGTGAAGATTGTCCGGCTGAAAGACAGAACGAACACGGGCACACTTAGATAGAACGAGTTGATATCATGCATCCGATGCATCAAGCAATCTGCGTAAGAAGGTAGCAGATCCGCGACAATCCGTGACACCTGTGCCCCAGCACTGAAGCGCCAGCCCGATGTCTAAGCAACAGCTGACCGAGCGCCTCGTGACCGGATCGCGCCGTCTCGTTACCTTGGCCTCACTACACTGGCCACGGGTCGTTTCGCCGGAGCACACGTTTTATTTTCTGGACGTTTCTACGTTTTATGAACGCAGATCTAATGACACGGTCAACCTTTAGGGTGCAAATGCCAGAGATCCGGTTATCAAAAATCCCCGGGTATTTGTGATAACACAGTGATGGTGCCTATGAAGGTAATCATCTTAATTCCTAATAAACATTAAAATGTTTAAATGCTTTGGAGCAACCTTAAGTTAACTGATTGGTCAGCGTCAGCCACGAGTGTCCGGCACCCCACCCGATACTACCCTATTTGTTTGTCCTGATCCATGCAGGAGGCACATTTGTGCTGCACCTGGCTACATTCTATTTGAAGCCCGTGCAGGAGTACAGAGCTGCATCGAATGGGCACCGCCCGCGTGCGCCTGAGACTTGCGCTCACTGCGCCGTTCGAGTTCGCCGCTTCCGAACTTAACCTACTTCGAGATGCAATCGTTTGGAGGCTGCTCCTCCGCATATAAGACATCAATTATCGCGCCGCGTGTGGGTCTACTTCCGGCTTCAGAGTTAATTAACGTTCAGGAATATTCAGTACATCAAGATTAACGAGTGGCCGGGAATCCAGCGCGCCGCCTCATCATTACATCACGCTGAACACTCATTAATCACACCTGTAGCGAAACATTTACCGTGAATACGGCGACAGCTTCTGGCGCTGGACTTGATGGTGTCAATATCAGGTACACCTGACTGAGGAAATATTGCCCCATCACCGCAGCGACTGCTTTTGCCGTCGAACAGCACCGTGCTGAGGTGTTGCGGTGGCATCCTTACTAGCACCAGCAGGGCATTGCCGTGGCACCGGCATCGCTAACCATCAGGTGAGGCCTCGCTCAAATGACCAGCATAAATGTATGTCGTGCGAGAACAGAGTATGCTCGTGTGCACGCGGCGCACGCGGCGCGGCGCTGCGCGGCCGACGCGAACACTGCCCTCTCCCCCCTCCCCCGCCCCTATGTACCTGTGCCTGCGTTTTTTCTTCTTCTTCTTGCCGTTGTAGCCCGTCAGCCCGTCCACGGTGAAGTCTTTGGCTGCTTCCAGTGAAGACACTCCTGCCGATACATACGAGCTCATTAATCTACACATCAACATTGCTGTGTTCAAAGCGCGCGTACCACTCGTGTACCGCGCGTGTCCCCGCGTGTCCCCGCGTGGCCCCGCGTGGCCCGCCGCAGAGCGGAGCGCAGTTTGCTCGGGTGTTGTCACGTAATTACCAAACACGATTGCCGGCCGAGTCGGCGCGCGGCAGCGGGTTAATGGAATAGATCGGGTGTGTCCCGCGGGACGGCGGGACGGCGGGACGGCGGGACGCGCGCGGGGACACACCGTGTAATTGAATTTGGTGCCAATGAATACGACAATGAATTATTAAATGCGGAGCGAGTGCACCGCGCTGGGCCGCGCTGGGCCGCGCGGGGCCGCGCGGGGCCGTGGCGAATCGCGAATGGTGTTACTCTGCAGGGGTGATTGTCGGTTTGCTCGAAGGTCAGGACACCGGGTCGGGGCGGTGGATCGATTGGTGGACGAGCAGGCGTCGCTGCCGGGCGCGGTGTTTCACCTCCATAGACAAATATTTCGCAAAGTGCCGGTACAGATAACCACACATCAACTTATTACTTATATGATATATATAATAGGTTGGAAAATAACTCCCTTCCGCCTTTTTGTCTTTTGAATTTCGCGGCTATGTACAAAGCGCTACAGAGCTCGTATCAGGCAATACTATACATAATTTGAAAGGTCTTGACATAACCTACAAAACGACGCTATGCATAACTAGTTTGGATATTGCGTTCAACAGTTATAGACGTGTAAACATGGAGTTCACTAACGCCGAAATTCGCGCTATTTTAAAGTTTTCCTTCGTTAAAGGCAAATCCGCTAGAGAAACGTTCCGTGAGATTAATGGTGTTTTGGGGGATGGTACTCTATCACTTCGAACCGCGGAGGAATGGTTTCGATGATTCAGAACCGGTGAAAACGACACCATGGATAAGCCAGCCGGCGGAAGACCTGTGACGACAAATACCGATCAAATCATGGACTACATCGAGTTAGACCGGCATGTGGCATCTCGTGACATCGCCCAGGAGATGGGAGTTAGTCACCAAACCATTTTAAACCATCTGCAGAAGGCTGGATACAAAAAAAAGCTTGATGTTTGGGTGCCGCATGATTTGACGCAAAAAAACCTTCTGGACCGAATCAACGCCTGCGATATGCTGCTGAAACGGAACGAACTCGACCCATTCTTGAAGCGGATGGTGACTGGCGACCAAAAATGGATCACATACGACAATATCAAGCGAAAACGGTCGTGGTCGAAGGCCGGTGAATCGTCCCAAACAGTGGCCAAGCCGGGATTGACGGCCAGGAAGGTTTTGCTGTGTGTTTGGTGGGATTGGAAGGGAATCATCCACTATGAGCTGCTCCCATATGGCCAGACGCTTAATTCTACCATCTACTGCGAACAACTGGACCGCTTGAAGCAGGCGATCGACCAGAAGCGTATGGATTATCGAACAAAACGGCGCATATTTGAACTAAATCCGATCACTGTAACACTTTTTATAAAGCATTGAATAAAGAGCAAAAAAGCGGAAGGGAGATATTTTCCAACCTTATATTAGATATATGATATATACTTATATGATATATAGATATATGATATATACTTACGTGGACATTACGCATTTGATAGGACCAACATAAAAGTATCTTACAGCGTTTATCTAAACGTTTACTACCCCGACGTTTAAGGGGGTTTAACACTGTGACGTCACTGTTGTCATTGTTAATTGCTATTACAATACATTTAATTTACGAGTGTTGTGTACGCGGTTGCATAAGCGGTGTGCATATGCAACGCATGCGACATACGTATGTGTATGCTGCCGGAGTACCTTGTTAGATGATATAGAATTAATTTGTGCCTGTTCAAAAGTCGGAGGTAGCGATCCGCTTCACAATAATCGTATACCGGTCCGAGTATCCAATGTAACCGGGAGCGGAGGCAGCAGTCGACATTTGTCTTCTGGAGCGGATATAGAGACATGCGCTGTGTCAGATTAAGTAGTTTACATGATGGGTTCCGGTCACCGTCGTGCATTGATAGGAAACTACAGAAAACTCTTCGACTGATTGCCGGTGTACCGCCGACTGCACACACGTTCCACTGCAAGTGCACAAAAGTTGCGATTTGTCATTTAGTGCAATGTGTGCAATGTGTGCAATGTGAACGACTTCCGGAAGGGCGCAACGCGGGCGCGCCGCGACGCACCACCTCCATAGCCTACTGATATATTCTCAATCGTATTTCCCAATCTTTGTACAAGTTTCATTGGTTAAGATAAATCTCCTTGCACGGATGGTTGGTTATTCGTGAGCCAGCCCGCGCCCCTCCTGCAACCCTCCCTCAGCGAGACGGCCGCGTAGATCGTCATTCGTCATTCACGGAGCCTCGTCACCGCACAATCAGTATGTATTTCGGAGTTTTCTCTGATGGATCACTTTCAATCAGCTGACAGAGGTGAACCATGCGGTGACGGAAGTATAATTTGAAAACAAGTCCGCTCTCTTTGATCGTTCTGATTCGCAACTTGCAAGAACGCTCTCGGACGGGGGCTGCGGTGTCAAATACTCTAATACTCACTATAAAATAAATCTAAATGGTATAGCTGCTTATAATTGCGAGGGTGCGCTGGAGCTACCGGAGAGGGCTGATATCTGATATTCGAGCCGGCTCGAATGAAGTTATACTTTGTCACGCAACAAAACCACCCGGGCTTACGTTTTCTTTGAAATGTTTTACAGTTGAACTCATTATACGGTCGTTTAATAAAACGTTGTTGTGACGGGCGCTTCCTAAGGGGTTGTAGTCAGCGCCGGAAGTTAACTAGAGCCGGGATATTCAGTGGCCGTACGAGGCGGGTGCTTACGGCGCTGTGCGATCGCGTCGAGGAGGTTTGAATATTATAAGCGGGTCATTACGTAGGGCCGGGCTGCGGTGATGTATGCGGCGCCACGCACCGCGCCCACCCGCGCTCCGCCCACCCGCAACCGCCCGCAACCACCCCACGGCCTGAGGAGCTGCTCGCACCGACACTAGTGCCAGCCGCCGAGCAAGCACGCGACGGCTGACTCTCGTGGTCGCCCGCAGCGCGCCTCAACAGTTGGTCCAGCGCGCGGACGGAACCGGAACCGGAACCACACAACGAGCGGGCGCGCGCCTCTCCCGCGCTGCGTGGCACTTCATGCGGCGCGGGGCTTGCCGGCCGGCTTTAATACTAACAATAATAATCATTTACTGCAGATAACTGTGTGATCCATATTAGGTTAGATACGATTTGGCTTAAAAGTAGTGTTAGTGACAATCACAATCACATCTTTATATATATATATATATATATATATATATTGCCACACCGATGCCAGCATAGCGCCTATCCACTGAATAGCGTGTAAGTGTATGCAGCGCGCTAGCATCGCCGAGTCCCATCTGCCTGACAGCGCGCGCAGGGTGGTGCCGGGACTGGGCCGCACTCGCTTGAGTGCAGAGGTGCAGAGGTGCAGCGCTTCCGCACGACGGCAGCGAATCGGTCTGTACGGAAGCTCGCGTGCATCGCGCAAGCGCTGCAATAACGCGGCAACCCCATCAGCACCCTGGACGGACGCGTGCTCATACTGCACGCGCAGGCCGCCTTGCGCCCCCGCGTACACCATAGTTAACCCACGGGCGCAGGCCGCCGTGCGCCCCCGCGTACACCATAGTTAACCCACGGGCGCAGGCCGCCGTGCGCCCCCGCGTACACCATAGGTAACCCACGGGCGCAGGCCGCCTTGCGCCCCCGCGTACACCATAGTTAACCCACGGGCGCAGGCCGCCGTGCGCCCCCGCGTACACCATAGCTAACCCACGGGCGCAGGCCGCCGTGCGCCCCCGCGTACACCATAGCTAACGCACGGGCGCAGGCCGCCGTGCGCCCCCGCGTACACCATAGTTAACCCACGGGCGCAGGCCGCCGTGCGCCCCCGCGTACACCATAGCTAACGCACGGGCGCAGGCCGCCGTGCGCCCCCGCGTACACCATAGTTAACCCACGGGCGCAGGCCGCCGTGCGCCCCCGCGTACACCATAGGTAACCCACGGGCGCAGGCCGCCTTGCGCCCCCGCGTACACCATAGTTAACCCACGGGCGCAGGCCGCCGTGCGCCCCCGCGTACACCATAGCTAACCCACGGGCGCAGGCCGCCGTGCGCCCCCGCGTACACCATAGCTAACGCACGGGCGCAGGCCGCCGTGCGCCCCCGCGTACACCATAGTTAACCCACGGGCGCAGGCCGCCGTGCGCCCCCGCGTACACCATAGCTAACGCACGGGCGCAGGCCGCCGTGCGCCCCCGCGTACACCATAGTTAACCCACGGGCGCAGGCCGCCGTGCGCCCCCGCGTACACCATAGTTAACCCACGGGCGCAGGCCGCCGTGCGCCCCCGCGTACACCATAGTTAACCCACGGGCGCAGGCCGCCGTGCGCCCCCGCGTACACCATAGCTAACCCACGGGCGCAGGCCGCCGTGCGCCCCCGCGTACACCATAGCTAACGCACGGGCGCAGGCCGCCGTGCGCCCCCGCGTACACCATAGTTAACCCACGGGCGCAGGCCGCCGTGCGCCCCCGCGTACACCATAGTTAACCCACGGGCGCAGGCCGCCGTGCGCCCCCGCGTACACCATAGCTAACCCACGGGCGCAGGCCGCCGTGCGCCCCCGCGTACACCATAGCTAACGCACGGGCGCAGGCCGCCGTGCGCCCCCGCGTACACCATAGTTAACCCACGGGCGCAGGCCGCCGTGCGCCCCCGCGTACACCATAGCTAACCCACGGGCGCAGGCCGCCGTGCGCCCCCGCGTACACCATAGTTAACCCACGGGCGCAGGCCGCCGTGCGCCCCCGCGTACACCATAGTTAACCCACGGGCGCAGGCCGCCGTGCGCCCCCGCGTACACCATAGTTAACCCACGGGCGCAGGCCGCCGTGCGCCCCCGCGTACACCATAGTTAACCCACGGGCGCAGGCCGCCGTGCGCCCCCGCGTACACCATAGTTAACCCACGGGCGCAGGCCGCGTGCATAAAACGGTTGTCAATAATCGATATATGCTTTCAAAAGAGAGTTTACTTTAACGTTTAACCGTAGACCAAAACGTATTCAAAAATGTTATTTTCATGAAGGTTGTTCGCCGTCCGCTCATCTTTTGTCTCGATAAATAACTACCCCCGCCATGTCCCCGATTTCCTTCGTAGGATAGGGGTAGAGGCGCGCAGGTAGCGCCGCGGCGGCGCCGGTGCTGCTCGCGAAAATCGATACACCCATGTGGCGGAGCCGCCGCGGGGACCTCTAAACAACCGAACCCTGCGTACGCATAAAATATGTAGAGACCACTACGAACGCCCGCGTGTCCCGCGTGTCCCGCGTGTCCCGCGTGTCTAGTCCGACGCGAGAGCTCACCGGAGCTGAATACGTGAACAATAAACCCTTTTGACATTCAGTTACACATTGACTAAAAAATACACGTCGATGAAAGGTGTAACTTCTCACGTGACGTGTACGTCCGTCGCAAGAAGTGAACAATTGCGATTTTAAGTTTCATCACATAACATTTTCTCGCCGGACTGTACTCCGTGTCAGTCCACTATAGAAATAGCCTAGCAAGTTATTACCACACGTGTCTGAGGAGCAGCCCAATCCTCCTAGGCGCCATCGCTCAGACATACGCTGTCCCACGCAGGTGCGCTTGTTGAACGATAAGGACCCCCCCACCCTCAAGGCTCGCGAAATTCCTAGACCCTTTTAGTCGTCTTATCTTAGTCCTATTCTTACTAGCCCGAAACTACAGGGTTGAACCACCTATAGCTATTACCTGTCTGGACGGTATCCATCAACAGAGACTAGTTTTCTAGTCCTTTAAACGAGTTTTCTGTGTTTCTGAGAATACCTAGGAATACATAGGTCCTAGGACTATACCTTATACTAATGATACAAGTTACTAATCATCTTATATTCCCTAAATTAAACCAATTTAACCCCCCGTTCAGGCACCACTGTTACCTTATTTGCTTGCTATTTAATTCTTACGTCCGCGCCTGCGCCGCCGCACTCGCGCAACTGGTGTACTTCATACTGATAATGGATCTTCATAGATCAATGCAAACGCTCTAAAATCACATTAATCCTAGTCTAATCTTGATCCGTATCCTATTTATAGTTACATAATGGACTAAACCAGCGGAAGTAAAGCAATAACCGGTGGTTGCCCGCAGTGTCGGAGTGCAGCAGCGCGTGCGTCGCGTGCAGCGCGTGCGTCGCGTGCAGCGCGTTATTGAAACAGGAATCACTATTTAACCACTGACTTGCGCAGAGCAACGCGCAGTGCGGCGGTAACGGCGGCGACCAGCCCAGCCTGTTGCTTTGCGTTAAACGAACGTCGGAGAGTCAGCGTTGCAGAGACTTGCAGAGAGCGAGAGTGGTGCTCCAATGTGCATGCATGCATGCGTGCATGCGTGCGTGCGTGCGTGCGTGCGTGCGTGCGTGCGTGCGGGCATACGACGCGCGCGCCCCGACTTAATCCACGCTGAGTTCCGGTATAATACAGCAGTTCGCAGGAGCGGCCTCGGCCGGTGAGCCAGCGGCGGTGCCGCAACATTCGGCCGGAAGCAGCGGACACATCACTCCGCGCTCCGGCCTCTATCGAGTTATCCTCTCGTTTGCTGCTAACCAAGCGGAAGCGCCACGCCGGCAGAAGCACAGAACCCCACGCGACGACTCGCCGGAGCTCTGCAAATGTAATATATGTAAAATGACTCGTCGCAGGCGCGAAAATCGGGCCACTTCCGGTGGCGGCGACAGATTGGCAATCGGTAGGCCAATTTGCGCGGCTCCGCTCGCGATTAGATTGAGCTGCGGAACCTTCCCGCGCGCCCGTGCGTCCGTGCGCCCGTGCGCCCGCGCGCGGCGGTGGAGGGTCGCGGTCTACAAGAGTATAGACACGTATCGGACTAGTATTAAAGCGGCTTAACACTCTCTTACGGGCGGAGCACGAACAGGCCCCTGCGGGCCGGGCCGGGTCGGGTCGGGTCGGGCTGTGGCCGGGGCCTCAATGCGCCGTCCGGGCGCCCTGCCAGAGCACCATCAATAGCTTTCACCACGAGGGCGCCAACAATTCAATAACATTCCCAGTTTTTGCCTCATAAATGTGTGTCGTGTTATTGAACAGTTTATTGAATGTTTCCGGCGGAGTTCGCGGCTCGTGACTCGCTGCTTGCTGCTTGTGGGTTGCTGTTTACTGTTTACTTCTTGCTGCTTGCGGGTCGCGTGTCGCGGCGGGCCCACAACTTTTTTGTTAAATAAAATTTATGCCTAATCAACGGCCATGGTTCACACGTGGCTCTGCAGGATCACCACAAAGTGGTGCGACGGCCCGATGAAGGTCGCTGCAACCCGCTGGCGCAGTGCAGAACCGTCGGCCGTGGAGATCTTTGGGAGAAGCCTATGGTCGGAAGTGTGTCTATCAGCTAATGTTGAAACAGTGGCCTATAACTTAACTTTTTTTTGACATTCATCTAATACTATGGTTATGATGTCGAAGCTGCACAGGTCACCGGTGCTGCCGGTGCTGCCGGTGCTGCCGGTGCTGCCGGTGCTCGCTGCCGAGCTCGCGTAATAGCGGTACACAGACACGCGCGCGCGCTACACTTGCGCCGGCCGCGCACCCTCCTCAAGCAAATCAAATATAACGCAGCGCCTGCTTCGGCGGTGCTGCTCGTGGCTGCTCGTAGTTGCTCGTGGCTGCTCCTCGCTCTCAAATTGCCAATTTGGCCCGTTCGCCACGTTAATTGTGCGGCGGGCGGCGGGCGGCGGGCGGCGGGCGGCGCGCGGCGGGACCGATTTTGTCGTATTTTCAATTCTATTTTGCGAACGATTTCTTTCCTCGGGGAACATCCCCCACGGCCTCCCCCGCCGCGGGCCGTCGCACGCTCGGGAACCTTGCGCTTACTCGCAAGTACCGCGTAGCCAGCTACGGACTACGGCCGATACTCTGTTACGGTTGAAACAATGAACCTTACACGTCAAATACGTGTGCATTAAGTTTTAGCAAAGCGATGAAAGTGAATGTAAGCAAGACGAAATTAATGGTTGATGAAAGAGAAGAATGTGTGACAAACTGTGGCATTCTGATTGAGGGAGAAAGAGTGGAACAAGTGAAAGTATCTGTATATCTGGGTTCACAGTTTGCGAGAGATGGCAAGTGTGATGGTGGTATTGAAAGATGAGTTTATAAAGGGGATCAAGTGAATGGGGCACTTCATAACTTTATGAATAGCCGGAACGTATCACAAAGCGCGCGACTGGCTGCGCATAGAGGCGTGTTGGTCCCCACACTGGTGTATAGCAGTGAATGTTGGCTGTGGCAGAAGAAACGTGAAAGTAGGATTAATGCTGTGGAGATGAGAAGCCTGAGAAGTATAACTGGGGTGGAGCCGATAGACAAAGTGAGGAACAGTGCGATAAGGGAGCGGTGCGGCGTGGTTGAAGATGTAGTGACAAGGATAGAGAAAGGGATGCTTAGATAGTTCGGCCATGTCGAAAGAATGGATGAAAGGAGATTAACGAAAGAGAAGTATACAAGGTAAGAATGCGATCAGATCAGATCGGCCTAAGCGGACACATTCTGATCAAATCGAAGATCTTCTAAAGAAAGGCCGGGTCAAGAGCACTCGCAACCGACGAGCGTGCATGAAGACGCTCATGGAAGTGGAGGAAGCGAGAGAGGTGTGCCAGGATCGTGGCAAGTGGTGGAAGGTGGTCTCTGCCTGCCCCACTGGGAACGAGGCGTTATACATGTGTAGGTACATATATGTAAGTTTCAGCAGCCTGCGCGATGAGTATGATATATGGAATTCGTGTTTACATTGAAACATTATCCGTATAGGTTCTTGCTTCTATAATTGAAATGTTTATGCTGCAACAAGACGGGGGCCGTAGCAGCATCTCATTTCGGAGAGTGTGCGTAAGAAACGTATGATTCGACTTCGGCATCGCCCTTCCTCCACCGGATGTACAAACACTACAGGCATTCCTACTTACGTTCGCGCAGACCTCCACATTAGTACAAAGCACCCGTCATCCTGCATAGTGCGACCAGTGCAACCATCCGCCGGCCTCAACGTTTCTGTCCAGATGCGATCTGGTAATCGTTAAGCGAAAACTGTATAGACTACTGCTAGATCGGTCCATCGCACCAGCGAGGACTGCGCATCCCGGCTTACCATCACATAAAATCATAGTAATTAGTTTCTATCATTTTTTATAGTAATAAATATTTATTGGCTATTATGGGAACTGTACTGGCGGCTGGCGCGCCGCACGAGCCGCACGGGCCGCACGAGCCGCACGGGCCGCACGAGCCGCACGGGCCGCACGAGCCGCACGGGCCGCACGAGCCGCACGAGCCGCACGAGCCGCACGGGCCGCACGGGCCGCACAACAGAAACATTTACCTGAGTAAAATTGTCGCACCGCTACGTTATGTACATGAAACAAACAAAAACAACACAATTAAAACAACAATAAACATTAACTTCATTCAATAAAACTTATCGCTAACACCCAGGTCGCAGCCGGGACACGAACCCGCGCCGCCGCGTTGGCTCTGCCGACGTCTGTTGGAAAGCGTGCCGTCTGCACCTTTAGAACTTTACACTCCTAGACATCAATTTCTGCTCGGTAGGAATGAACGGCTGGGACCAGGAAATACCTGGCCGCGCCGTGCACCGCGTGTCACGTCGTGGCTATAAAACAGCTTGAGCGACAACCCGTCGCCAGCCAGACGTCCCGGCCGTGCCGCTGGCGACAAGCTGCTTGCGTCCAGATTTAAACTTATTGCTTATTATACAGGGAAAGTGAGCAAACAAATGAACAGATCACGCAATGCCAAGTGAATGCCGCCGCCGACAAGTGACTCTATAAGAAACCTAAATAAAAAACGTATCTGCGCTCCACAAGTGCACCTGTGTGCGGAGGTCCGTGCGCGGAGCCGAGTGCACCGCCCGCTGCTGCACTGCGCGCGCGCACTCGCTGACGAATAACTGTGATGAACGGGAGCTCCGGCGGGGGCGTCTTATACATTTGTCACGCTTATTGCTCCGGCGTGCGTGCGTGCGTGCGTGCGTGCGTGCGTGCGTGCGTGCGTGCGTGCATGCGTGCGTGCGTGCGTGCGTGCGTGCGTGCGTGCGTGCGTGCGTGCGTGCGTGCGTGCGTACGTGCGTGTGTTGTTTAGACAATATGAGGAATTTGTCGCGATACTTTACCAGCTATGACCCAGTTTCAATGCGTAAGCGGTGATTTTACACGAGCCGTCCGCATCCGGCCGCCGTCGCCTCGCTCCCCTCCGACCTACCTCTCGCTCTCTCTCCCGCCCCGCGCCCCGTACCTGCACCACCTCGCCGTCGCAACGACGAGCCCCCGCCAAAACATCCTCAGAAAACAGGAGCTCCGCAGAGGTACGCGGATCGCGTTACAGCGCCTCGTTCCCACCGAGCGAGGGTGTTAAGAAAAATGGAGCAAAGCGCGCATCGGGCCGCGCGCCCATTGTGCGCGGATATTGTGATCGCGGCGCGCTTTGTGCGCCGGGACGCGACCCCTACGCCCACCGACGGGTTCCACGTTACGGACCTGTCCGCTTCGGAGCAATTCGCACCAAATCTGACCAAATCACGTGGTGCGGGCAGCGCGGACCGCGCACGCTGCACGCTGTACGCTGCACGCTGCACGCTCCGGCGACCGCCGCACGTAGAAATCTGTCCGGCAAAAATGCTACCGGACTGCACGTATGCAGTATGCAAGACTTTGCTCGGAAAACCGTAAGGTGATTCATAGGACGTATGTCTGTGCGCGGTGCGGCGCGGTGCGGCGCGGTGCGGCGCGGCGCGGAGACATTGCCGTACAGGCGAGCTCCATCCAAACACTACCATATTGAATTTGTTATAGTTTTGATGATCTTTTTTGTGTATCTTCCATGCACACGTTGCCCAAGCACAATGTGGCTCTCAGATGTTGGAAGCATGAAGACAGCATGAGCGGCAGATTGATAATTTAATATGATGAGGCCGGTAGAGGCTCCATCTTCTTTTTTTTTTTATGGTGATGTTCTCGCCGCAGTTTTTACAACCATAGCGGCTTCATCGGACCCAGGGCTCGCGGATCTGGCATGCGCGAGCTAAAGCAATAAAAATTAAATATATACGTATATATGTAGATAAAGTAGTGTGTATGAGGGGGAGGAGAAAGTTGAGAAGATATTGCATGTGGAATGGTCGAAGAGTTGGGAAGTGCTATGAGGGCTCCATCTTCAGACACTTGTATGCTTAACGTATCGATTCTGTGAAATGTAGCGGTATCGATTTCACAACGGATAAGAACGTGGTGCACGCGGCCCACGAGCCGCACTTAGCGGGTAACAGGCGGCGAGGTGTGCGCCGGTGGGTGCGGGAGGAGGAGGGGGGGGGGTAGGGGGCGCGCGCACAATACCGGCAATGGTCCGTCTGAGGGTCGAGTTGATTAGTTGTCTTCTATTTCAACATCAGCGTGTGAACACCGCACCGGCCGCACCACTGGCAGCAGCACCGGCCGCAGCATCAACATCCAGCTCCATGCGCGGTGCATCACTTCTCAACATCCAGCTCCATGCGCGGTGCATCACTTCTCAACAGCCAGCTCCATGCGCGGTGCATCACTTCTCAATATCCAGTTCCATGCGCGGTGCATCACTTCTCAACATCCACTTCCATGCGCGGTGCATCACTTCTCAACAGCCAGCTCCATGCGCGGTGCATCACTTCTCAACATCCAGCTCCATGCGCGATGCATCACTTCTCAACATCCACTTCCATGCGCGGTGCATCACTTCTCAACAGCCAGCTCCATGCGCGGTGCATCACTTCTCAACAGCCAGCTCCATGCGCGGTGCATCACTTCTCAACATCCACTTCCATGCGCGGTGCATCACTTCTCAACATCCACTTCCATGCGCGGTGCATCACTTCTCAACAGCCAGCTCCATGCGCGGTGCATCACTTCTCAACATCCACTTCCATGCGCGGTGCATCACTTCTCAACAGCCAGCTCCATGCGCGGTGCATCACTTCTCAACATCCAGCTCCATGCGCGGTGCATCACTTCTCAACATCCACTTCCATGCGCGGTGCATCACTTCTCAACAGCCAGCTCCATGCGCGGTGCATCACTTCTCAACATCCAGCTCCATGCGCGATGCATCACTTCTCAACATCCAGCTCCATGCGCGGTGCATCACTTCTCAACAGCCAGCTCCATGCGCGGTGCATCACTTCTCAACAGCCAGCTCCATGCGCGGTGCATCACTTCTCAACATCCAGCTCCATGCGCGATGCATCACTTCTCAACATCCAGCTCCATGCGCGGTGCATCACTTCTCAACATCCACTTCCATGCGCGGTGCATCACTTCTCAACATCCAGCTCCATGCGCGGTGCATCACTTCTCAACATCCAGCTCCATGCGCGGTGCATCACTTCTCAACATCCACTTCCATGCGCGATGCATCACTTCTCAACATCCAGCTCCATGCGCGGTGCATCACTTCTCAACAGCCAGCTCCATGCGCGGTGCATCACTTCTCAACAGCCAGCTCCAGGGCTCGTGCCCGTAGTGGACAGCGGAGTGGAGAATTCTTGAAGACCTGATTATTTTTCTCGAGCTGGTCACCAAAGTCAGAAGAACAATTTACTTTGAAGGAGAGACTTCATGGTGATAAATGAATTGTACGATAATGTTAAAAAATCCTCAACACAAAATATTTAGTAACATAAACAAGGGGTTGTAAAGCATCCCCCGCACAACAACTCACGGGATACTCGACAACCTCACCAGCTCGTGGTGCACCCTGCCAATCAACAAACGAGGCTCTGGCTCCCGCCCAACGCATTGGGTTAGCGTGATGGGAATTAGCTTTAAGGCCTCTTTGGTAAGGGTGTATATGGAGACTACAGAAGATCCCTGGAAGCTGCTGGATGAGAGTAGTGCAAGACTTATCGATGGGGCGGGGGGGGGGGGGGACAGGGCCGCGCTCGTAGCGGCGATAGGGAGTGACCTCTCGCTACCGTCCGTGGTCCGGACCATGGTCAGTAGCGAGGCGTCATGGAATGCGGTATCACGATTCTGCGACTCTGTTATGACGCAGAAGCGGGAGACCGAACGTATCCGAGAGCGGGCGCCGAGGGGACAGGACGCGGCCGGAGCGCGATGACAGCTCACCGCCGCAAGGCGGGGCCGAGCACACGACCGCCGAGTGGCTCCTCGGCAGGAACGTGGCGCCGCGACTGACAAGGGCCGTCGGGCCGGCGCCCCCCTTGGAGAGTGTTCCCGGGGTGCATATGGTGATGCGTCTCGTATTCCGACGTGCGTGCGACGACGTGCGACGTGCTTCACATCACACCCCTCCCCGAGGTGGACCCGTACATTCGGGTGCCGATCGGGGGTCGCGGAGGAACTGATACATGTTATCCCGCGACCCTCGAGTATGTGGACAAGGCAGGAATACCGCGTGAAGCTTTTTAGTCGGTTGGAGCCCGACACTACCCCGGTACCGGCCCATTGGTTCCGGGGTGTGCTTTCCGTTAGCATTTTAAAAAACACGTTAATAAGAAAAAGATCAATCGATGAAGAAAGCATCACACGGTAGCAGTGAGGTGAGAAAATTGAGTGGGGAGGAGGCCTACGCCCAGCAGTGAACGTCTATTGGCGGATGATGAATAAACTCAGGAATTCAAGCTGAAGGAGACGGGTCCTGGGGCGAGCGAGGGTCGCGCGGCGGTCGCGCGGGGGTCGCGCGGCGGTCGCGCGGGGCTCGGGCGGACGCAATATCGATTATACAATATTTGAATTGGCAGCAATCAGCTCCTGGTCTAAGAACCTTGACATCTCCAAAAGTCATTCGGCGCGTGGGTTTTGATGAGGAGTTGCAACGAGTATGTGGCGGGATGAAAGATAAATGGGAGACGTACTTTGAAGTCGAGAGTGAAATTTTCGCTTCAACTCTGGATTAGGGGTGTCTTTGAAAAGCTGTTTCGAAACAAAACTTAGGTTTCACTCAATTTTAGGGTTCACTTGAGAAACACAAAGTGGGAGTGGTGTGGATGCGACGAGTGCGGAAACTCTTCTCACTAGTGGCCGGGCACCCGGCGCAGGCGGCCTCCGCGCTTTATGATATGCGATAACGTTGTGTGATCTCAACACTTGAGATCCGGTGACTAATTGTATCGATTAGTGATGGCTCATCGAATTCAATTAAAAACCTCTAATCTATTTCCGGCCTGTCATGTATTGTGGTGCCAAGAAGCTGCTATTCGACTTGACACCGGGCAATGTATCCACTCGCACCACGATCTCCCATCGCCAAGCGTGCTCCGTGGGCAGTGTCCTCCCTGCCGCCGCGACAAACCCTTTGCCTAACTTAAGTGACGAGAGAGTGACGCCACTTTGTTCTGCGTGTAAACGACTCTTTGTACTGAACGTTTGTTTTGACATGAACAAAACGCGTGCTCGTGTGCAGCCGGCAGCACGCACGGCCAGGACAAGGCGCGCTCTCGAAACCCTTGCGGCGTGGTGCACGCCGGGCACGCCGGGCACGCCGGGCACGGAGCGCACCCGACGCGCTGGACGGCGCGCACAGGATTCCGGTCTCCGAATGCCGTAATAGCCCTCAATCCGAGAAATTACATCATTTGACTTAAATTCGCAATTACATAATAACTTTATCATCCACTTAGCTAAGCAGCGTGACGTGTCGGGGGCTGTTAGCACTCGGGGGGTACGTTTTCGGGGGTGAGACCCCCTCGGGGCTCGTTACGTCGGGGCCGGGGCGCCGCTTTCCGCCGTTTTTTTGAAAATGATATTGTTGTCGCGACCCTCGTAATGATGTAAGGATACACTCCGCTCCGTGTAACGCGATCCCATTCCACGGCTCTCTATAGTTTTAATCATTTCAGAGGAAGTGGAAATGGCCGCGCGGAGGTTCCTCCGATGCAAATGGTTGCTCTGGCGCCGCCGCGCGCGCACGCCCTGATCTCACTTTGCAACCGCCCCCCACCCACCCCTACCCTACCCGTACATGTAGAAAATACTATTGTCAAATGAAGGTTCCCCCCATCGGCGGACGCCGTTGCTGCCTTTGGAGCATTTATTCGTTCTTGCGATCGATTTCCGCTTCTATGTCCGGCGAGAGAGTGACTCCTCGCGTAGACGATAATTATACGTTATCACCGAAACACATTCTCGCTGCAGCGAGTCTCAGAGCTTTCATTGGTGATCTCTCGTGACACCGAGGGTTCCGCGCGGATGTGCCACCGCCCCTGTAACCGGCGCATCGCGACAGGTCTTACCTAATATCAAACTCCTATCCGATCGTAACTTAAGTTACGCTTATGGGGCTTTTGCAATGTTCCGCTCGATCGCACGAATGTCCTCCCTCCACCGATCGACTGCTCCACACGCACCCGCATCGTTAGCGCGGATTGCTTTAACACTGGAAAGGTTCACCGGAGCAAGAGCGGACTCGTTAGTCGTTAGTCGTTAGTCGTTAGGTGGGATCCGCGGCGCCGTGCAATTATTTTCTCGGTCCCCGCGACCGAGCCGCCGGAGAGGAACAATTTAAGCTGCATCTTAAAGCTGCCGCACAGGTCTCGCCAGCTCGGCCCGTCTCGGCGGCCGCAGCGGCTGCACGGCCGCACGGCCCGCACGGCCGCACGGCCCGCACGGCCCGCACGGCCCGCACGGGCAGCGCGGGGACCTGTTTATAAAGTTAGCATACCAGCGAGGCGACAGCACAGCGAACGAATGAATCAAACATTTAATGCAACTCTACAAGAGCTTTAGACAATTGCAAGAACTCCCCACGACGGCCTTCGAAGACACAACAACAAAGTATTTACTGTAGGAATGTCACCGGACTGCCCAGTAGTTAAGTGTTCATTAACAATATTAAAAGTTCTACGTTGACTTTGTCTCTTGCCGCACTCGAAGTGCGTGCCGGTCGGAGGTGAAGTTTGTACGCAGATACTGTTTAATGGAGGGCTCGATAGGATCGAGAGCACCACCGACCCCCGCGCCGGCCCGCGCCGGCCCGCCACGGGAGCACCCCGTTTAAGGGTCGACCGCAAATATCGATAGAAAGTAATAATGATTCTGCATTACTGTCCTACGCATCACTGACGAGCGTTGCGGTTCAAGTTATTAAATGTATTCTATAATACTATTACGTGGGCATCGCACCAGCGGGGACAGCTGCGGCGACCTCGACCAGGTTTGCTGGTGCCAAGCGAACGAAGAGTGGCGGAGTCGATGCGGCGCCCGGCGGCTCCTTTGGCTCCGGCCACGCGTGCCAATATAATGGCCGGGTAATAAGGTTGGCTGGGGTGCGCGCGGAGGGACGGTGGGCGCGCGCGGGCCGGCGGGGAGCCGCGGCGTCCAGTGTACGGGCGGCTGAGGGATGGCGGGATGGGGGGTAGCGGCGGGGGTTGGGCGGGGCCGCGGGTACCTTATAACCAATTAGGGCCACTTGAAGTTCGAGGACAAGCCGAAACAATGTCGCCTCCAGCCTCCAACTTCCAGCCCCCAGCCTCCTGCCTCCAGCTCGCCGCGCCGCGCCGCGCCGCGTGCCAACGTCGCGACCGAGTGTATCTCGGCAAAGCGTTACCGAGTTTGAATCGCTTACTTGCTTTAGTTTCAGGTCAGGTTTGCCGACTGAGACACAGCAGTCATTAAGTCATGTATTTTCAACAATCTAACACTTGCTTGAAATTTAAACTAATACTGAAGAGTTTCAAATTTAAGTATGGAAACGGCCGAAGCGAAGACGCTCTAACTGCCGCCCCGCCCCGCCCCGCCGTACCCCACCGAACCCAACCCAACCCAACCCAACCCCATCCCGCGTGGCCACCCGCGCCCGCCACTCGGAGCCACTGATCGCATAATGAATTAAGTGTCGATAGGACGACCGCCCTCCACCTGGATTTACGTGGAGCCATTTGAAGTCTTCTCTCGCCGTAATAAAAACGATGCAGATCGAGGGTCGCGTCGGCGGAGACGGTGACCCTGGATGCCGAAATGTGAGTGGGACTAAGTAGGTCATTAGCAATTATAATGGCTACTGTCCTGGTGAGAGTGCCCGCTCATTGAGGGCTTCCATGGCGCTCTCCAAGGAGTTCCAGGGCTGCCCCGCGCACACTCCTCACGCAGCAGGCGCCTCGCTTGACGCCTCGCAGCGTGCAGCGTGCAGCGTGCAGCGTGCAGCGCGCAAATACGAATAATATCCAGGAGTGTATCTAGCATCTCATCGCATCAGACACGCTCCCTGAAGCTCGCTCCCAGTATTTGGCATAACGGATCATCTACAGTACGATAACATGCGCGATTTCCTTTCAGGAGTGAATGCGTCAGAGTCAACGACAGAAGATTCTATTTTCCGAAATGGACCAAGAACTGAAATTATAAACTGTGAGAATAATAACGAATGAACATGTGAACTGTCACTCCTCGACTAGCACGGCACCTCACCACTTGTTAGGTTAATTGGTAGTGAATGCCGACCGGCGTTAAGGCCCTCTATTGTAACCTATTAAATAAAATAAATAGATAAAAATTGGTGCCGCTGCCGCTGCCGCTGCCGCTGCCGCTGCCGCTGCCGCTGCCGCTGCCGCTGCCGCTGCCGCTGCCGCTGCCGCTTCCGCTTCCTCGCGCCGCACCCGCGCGGGGCAGTCGCTGGAACTGGTCTGCGCGTTGTACTGCTCACTGCTGTGTTACGTTTTCTAAACGTGTTGATTTCACCATTAACATTTGAGCTCGCTGGACTCTGTGGTATTACTTGAAAAAATACTTTTATCGCCAATTTCCTGGGAGCTTTGTATTCTTCTTGCAACTTCTTTCATACCCATTGTAACAATCTCATTATTTTGCAGGGAAGTATCAACCACAAAGAAACTTGCCACTGCTTTGGCAGGACTGAGCCGCACCAACTCGCGGTCGCGGCGGCGCAGTAGCCTCCGGCGTGCTGCGTCACCGACCTCTTGGCCGGCCAGCCATTCCCACGGCAGTTAACTCTTTAGTCTTACTTTAACAAGCATTATAAGTATATATATATATATATATATATATACATACATATATATATCACATATATTAAATTCACCGATTTGCGGCAAACTTTTGCCTTTCATTTACGATGTGGCCGAGCCGGGCAGCCCGCTGCGGTCCCGCTGCGGCGCCAGCATCCCGCGCCATCCACCACTAATTGAATGCTGCAACGCGAAGCTGCGCCGAGTGCAGCCGCAGTTTGCAGAGCACTCCACACAACGCGACGAGTGTTTAATTAATTTCTTCACCAAATTTCCAACCGTTCTGTGGGAATGCACAAGTGACGTGCCGAGTGTTCCCCGCATTGTGTGTCCTCAAGTGGACAGCGTGGAGGATCATCACCGCAAAAACAAATATCGAGGTGCGGTGCATCAGCGGTGCATCAGCTGTGCATCAGCTGTGCGTCGATGACGTCTCGAGCATTGCAAGGGTGGCAGAAACTCATCAAAGTCAAATATCATTCGATACCGTGTGGCGGGCCGAGTGCCTCGCTGCCGCCCACGGACCGGTGCGGACCGGCGCGGACCGGTGCGGACCGGTGCGGACCGGCGCGGACCGGCGCGGACCGGCGCGGACCGGCGCGGACCGGCGCGGACCGGCGCGGACCGGTGCGGACCGGCGCGGACCGGCGCGGACCGGCGCGGACCGGCGCGGACCGGCGCGGACCGGCGCGGACCGGCGCGGACCGGCGCGGACCGGCGCGGACCGGCGCGGACCGGTGAGGACCGGCGCGGACCGGCGCGGACCGGTGAGGACCGGCGCGGACCGGTGCGGACCGGCGCGGACCGGCGCGGACCGGCGCGGACCGGCGCGGACCGGCGCGGACCGGCGCGGACCGGCGCGGACCGGCGCGGACCGGCGCGGACCGGCGCGGACCGGCGCGGACCGGCGCGGACCGGCGCGGACCGGCGCGGACCGGTGAGGACCGGCGCGGACCGGTGCCGACCGGCGCGGACCGGTGCGCACGCCGCTCGACCAATGCTCGCACGGACAGCGCCCACGGGCCTGCGCGTCGCGTATGACGAGTCACGCATCACGCGTCACGCGTCACGCGTCACGCGTCAAACGCATTTTACGATTTCAATTATATAATTCTATAATTTGAAATGATTAAGAAGAGGCTCGTGGCGGGGGTGCTCGGCGCCGCCGCCCGGATGTGCTTGCCGACACGTTAGCGGACGACAAAAGTTCTATGTAGCGTTAAGTGTTCACGGTGTCAAGTTTCCTTAACGACGAAATGTTCAACTGCAGTAACACGATCTCGTCTAAAACAACAACCTAACCAAACAAATGACACTAACTTCAGTAATTAAGCACCCTCGACTTCACTAATATACAATGTGAGGAAGCAATTGATTTGTTGAGAGCAGCGGGTGTGCCCGCGTGGAGGAGCCGGAGACAGGGGAGCGGCGGTGGCGGTGGCAGTGGCGGTGGCGGTGGCGGTGGCGGCAGCGGTAGCGGGCAGCACGCCGCGCCGCGCCCCGCCCCGGCTGCGACCCGACACGCGCACAATCAGTTCCAAGTTGAGCGCGTACTGCGGCCGGCACACTTTGCGCCGGGTGCACTGCACCGGCGTGTGGCGGCGAGTTGCTGCCATGGGAGGGCTTTGGATATTTACTGTTAATTTGCTTTATTTAATCCTTCACCCATCTCGTATCCTCTGCGGACCTCCCTCTATTGTCAAGGCACGTTCAGCCGCGACTTCGCGTTACACATATAGTGACTTAACACAAGCATCCACATGGACAAACCGTAGACAACGCTCGAAGATGTCAGCGGGACACCACACGCGGGATACCCAGGAGCCGTTTCAACTGATTCATACTTATCACTTATGGTATTGTGCTCGCGCGTGTACCGAGGGAGCCCCGCACCAGCCCGCCGGCCCAGCCGAGTGGGAGTATAAATACAAATGAACTAATGGAAGCGGCGTCGGAGCCCGGAACAAGTGGTGGGTGCGGCCGAGACAGTGCCGGTGCCGGTGCCGGTGCCGGTGCCGGTGCCGGTGCCGGTGCCGGTGCCGGTCGTGTTGCTTGTTATTACAATGTGTCGGCACTCCGCGCGGCGCCTCGCAACCCGACACCGGCCCAGCGCGGCCCGCGACGCGCGGCCCGCGGCCCGCACAGTTGCGCTTCGTCTTGCGGTGACAGAAAAAATGTAGCTTCCTCACAAATGTTTCGAGTAATGGAGAAGCTTGTCGCTCCCAGGTTCGCTACTTAATAACGTGCTAATTTTGTGCGTGCTTGTATGTTTGCAACAAACTGTCAGAATGTTACAATAACTATGTAAATATTTACTCGCTGAGAATAAAACAATATTCTCACAGCAGCACAGTGGTTCCCTGAAAACGAAGCGCTAACAATTATGTAATACCATCGAGCGCTGTCCCTATCGCATTGGTGGTGACTTTTATTGCTCCTTCATATAGGCTTTGTCTCCGGGATACATAGCAGAAGCCCCCTAATATCCAAATTAAAAATGGCGGCTTCCGCCAAACAATGACGGTACAAAACGGCCATCGCACAGTGAGCCGTTTTGTTTTAGAAACAATAAAGCACGCGGCCATGATGGTGAAATGTCGAACGTACCCGCGGCGCGCCCCGCGGCGATACAAATATGAAATTCGCGCGGGAAAATGGCGGCGGAGGCAATTTTTACAAATGGCTGCCGGGCGGGGAGACTCAGGTGCTTTGTGTAGAGAAGTTTTCAGAGCGTTGGGGTCGCTCGCCCGCCGCTCGCCCGCCGCTCGCCCGTAGCGCGCCCGCAGCGCGCCCGTTACGCGACCGAGCGGCCGGAGCGGCGGGCGGGCGCGTCCACAATTTGCATTTAATGCGAAATTTTCTAAAACCTTACGCTCCACCAAAGCAAATACTCTTCCGTCGCTGCGGCGCGGCGTTGGCGGGCGTGCGCGGCGCGGGCACGGTCCACATTGCGGTGCCGCCGGGGGCGACATATGATTTACGGACTTTGTTTTGGCGGGCGGCTGCGCGGTGACGTTTGGCGTTTGTCGGGCTCATTACAGAGACAGGGGCGGCGGCGGGGGACGCGGGGCGAGGCACACTACGGACTAGGAAGAGCGGGCGGGCGGGTGTGCGGTGTGAGCGGTGTGAGCGGGCGAGCACTCGGCCGCGCTAGGGGGCTGTCACGCCCGCGAGGGATCACCCGCCCCCACCGACATCAGCCACTTTCCTAAATCACTGGCACGTATTGTTCAATATTAGTTCTTAGGCGATGCGGGAAATTTGAGAGAGTGGAACAGCGACCGCTCGCACCGCGACCTGGCGGTACGCGTCCGTCCGGCCACGTGGGTGGGATACTGGTACTCCGCAATGTTCAGAACTTTGGTTTGGAGTAAGTAACTCTGTGTCCAATGACGCTGCGTGCGTTTCCGTGACGTCGACGTCACGTTCACGAAGTGTTCGAGACAAGTGCGAGCGCGACGCGATGCGGCACGCTATCCGTTACCAGATGCTCCATGGCCGGTACACTTATATATTTCAATTCAGTAAATTTTGTACACACTGCACACTGCGCACAGCACACTGCGCATTGCACACTGCGCACTGCGCACTATGCACTGCGCACTGCGCACTGCACACTGCGCATTGCACTGCACTAATAGAAGTTGGGTAGAAGAAGGTTCAGAGTAAGTATTCAGGTGTGTCCTCGCCACAACAGAGAACGGCGGGACAGCGACAGTTACCGTCACTGTTGACAATACAGCAGTAAGCAGGTGAGTGCAGATGCATATATCTGCACTCGCCTGCTTACTGGCACAGAAGCACAGAAGCAGTATACTTTTACATAACGTAACACCGGCTCATTCTATTTCTGGGCGCACTCGTTCCCCGGCCCGGCCCAGGCCGCCAGTGGGAGCAACAGCGCGAGGCTCGACGGTGACCAGGTAGGGCTCTGTGCCTGCACGTGATCCGGGGGCCGGCTTCCGTCGACTGATCGTTTGGCCCGGTAAAGCCACTGCCCCTATTCAATTTTTTGTGTTCAACTGGCCAGGCACTGCGTGAGCGACGTGCTGCACGAGTGCGACGTGCTGCACGAGTGCGACGTGCCGAGCGTCCAGGTACCACCGGTTACTTTCATTTCTAATTTTTTAAGAAAACCGCCAATGATAATAACTGCAGGTATTTGATAAAGCTGTAAGTGATGGTAGTGAACATTCGTGCCGTGTCCTGTGCGAAGGGTCTCGGTGCATGCGAAGGTAGGAACACGTTCGGCTTCACGAGCCGGAGCAGGGACGCCGCAGAGAACGGTCCCGCCGTGCACTGCACGCGCATGCGCACGCGCGCACGCGCGCACGCACTCACGCACGCACGCACACGCGCGCGCTTGCAATGCGCCGTAATGACACATAATGGCGCGCGTCGAGTAGATAATTATTAGAATGACATTGTGTCAGGTACTGACCCGTCAAGTGCGGCTGCGGGCTCGGGCTGTAGGGGCTCTTGATCTGCGGGAAACCTGCGGAGGAGGAATTACATTAATTGAGCAACAAACAATTAAGGGCTGCGCGGAATTCCAATTGAGGAGTGCCGCCGAGATTACGCGCGCGGCGCCGGGCCGCCGGGCGGGCCGGGAGGAAGCGGTGCCGGTGCCGGTGGCGGTGGCGGTGCCGGTGGCGGGGGTGCGCCGCGCGATGTTTGTAAATCAACTGTTCCTGCAGCGCGGACAGTTGACGCGGGCGGCGCGGGCGGCGCGGGCGGCGCGGGCGGCGGGCCGGTACCGAGAGCTAAAGCGCGAGCGAAGTGCGGGTGTCCATTTAGCACGGGATTGTAGAGAATACTTGTACGAGTTACATGTTAACTTACTACTATTACTAGTATTACTAGTTTTATAAAAATATTAAGCATCCTGCCTCCGATATTGTTACTTCGGTCGACACAACTCGGGCGCTCGCGCGTCCTCGCGTACGCTCTACATTAGAGCGGACAGTTGCGCGTGCGCCGCCACTCGTGATCGTCTCGTTTTGAAAGTATATTTTATTGATAGTAACCAAAAATGAGGACTATGTCCTATCGAACGCTGCGCAGCTACGGCTTTGTGTGTGCACGGATGTGTGTGAGCTCGCGAGCGCTTGCGTCGCGTGCACTTGACACAAAGTAATGCGTTGATCGCGGCGTGGCTGCTCAAACGTACTACGTGCATAGCAATATAGCAATATATATATACAACAACAGACAGAGATGAGTGATGACATACGGAATGTAGACAAACTTGTGATAACATCAATGATCAATTAATATTTTATTTTATATTATCACGCTTTTTTCCAAGTAGGGGTAGGCAGAGGTGACTAAACCACCCACATTTCGCCAGATGTGGTCAGATTAGGTCCCATGTAACAGGGGGCGAGCCTGTTGCCACTTTATTGGCGCCACCACACACACACACACACACACAAAGATGATATCTGTGTGCGGGTTAAATTATTAAGTCATCTGTACATGCCGGGATTCGAACCCGCCACCGTCGGAATGAAGGCGGCACGCTCTAACCTTTAGACCGGCGAGCTACCTTTTCCAATGAATAGTATTATATTTTTGTTCTTTCACATTTATACTGGAGTTATGTCACGTGTGCTCTACCGTCCCACGCAGGCACCCCCTGTTTCTGCCCTTAAACACTGGTGTGCAAGTATTACTGTGTTCCAGTTCGAAGGAGCTATAGCGGGTGAACTGTTTAAAACAAAATAACATCATATTAAATGTTTTAAGGCAGCGCACATAAAGTACTGCAGTGTATATCATCCTAATTAGCGTTACGAGCTGCGTGTATAATATTTCGAGCAAGTGAATAAAGGTTCTGCTCGTCTCGTCGCTTCCTCGAGCAAAGGGCCGTGCTGGACGATTCCATCAAGTTTCAAGTGATGTGTGGTTTTAGGTGGAGCAGCATAACAGAAATATTCATCCAATTGCACTGTTCGGCTCGGTTACGTTACATTTGTAGGAGGGGTAGAAGAATGTGATGCAGGTGATGTATAAAGCGGCCCACCGCGCGCGGCGCCCGGCGGCGCCCGGCGGCACCCGGCGGCACCTCGCGGCACCTCGCGGCACCTCGCGCGACCCCATCAAGCGCTGCTCTGTTTACAGCGTAGACAGTTCTCGGCCGCGCGACGAGCTGTTGCGCGTATTTTATTACATTCATACTTAAAAACGTAATAAAAAAATTTTGAATGTCTTTTAGCCAACAGAACAAAAGGAGCGTGTCGTGCCGCGCTCCGTGGAAGCACCTCTCGATTCAGAAATTTAAATGATATTACAGAAGGACGCGCGCGCGCGGCCCGGCCCGGCCCGGCCCGCTGCGGCCCGCCCGGCCCGGTCGCCGGGATTGTTCTCGAATTAATTGTAAGGCGAAGCGTCTCCTCGTAAGCCTATCGGATTTCGAGGGATTAGGCAAAAAAGAATAGGGACAACAGAAATAGCGCTGTAAACGTATCGCTGTCGCACACTGCGCGCACACACGCACGCGCACGCGCGCACGCGCACGCGCACTCACACGCACGCACACGCTTCACCAAGCTGCAAACTGCGCAACACGCCACGCTGCACTCTATTCGCTACACGCTACACACGCTACAAACGCTACACGCTACACACGACAACGCGACAACGTCGCGGCCGGCACTCAGCCTGTATTATTCCCGCCAACGGCCGTTCACAAATCAGTCTCAGAAATTTAACAATATTAAGTGGGTAGTAGATAAGGGGTGTCGGTGGGTCGGCGGTACGCAAACCCAAGTGACCGCATAGTGCAGTGCAGTGCAGTGCAGTGCAGTGACCGTGAAGCTGCTATGCGCGTGAACTTCGGTCGGCTGCCGGACACACACACACACATGTTGGCAACACAAGGCTCGCGCTAGGTGGTTGCCTCTGCCTACCCCCCGCGGTGAAGCGGTGCCGCACCGCTGATGCGACGGCGCTAGAGCCGCGTAGGAAAAGGAATGTCGATATTCCCTTTTGCCGCTATCCCTATCTTCCGCGGCCGTATGACCATTGGCAGTAGAACGTAGGTCCAGATCCGTAGCGAAAAGTCAGGAGAGTGTTCTCTCTTGGCTCCCATGGCTTCTAGGTGACGGATTCAGATAGATCCGTTGCGCACGTGACGATGAGAGGCAAGGATGAAGGCGCGCTGTATGTTCCGAGTACGCCCTTCCAGAGGTTGAATGGGAGCATTGTTCTTCCGAGGTGGAGTTGCGTGATGCAGCCGGCGTTGACGGGGTTGCGGAGGTGTGCGAAGGCGTTCCCATGACCCCGCCGTAAAGCGGCGACGGTAGAATTTTAGTCGGTGTAAGTCCGACATAACCTGTCTTTGCCCTCGCAAGGGCCGGTACGCGAAAGCTTTTCTCCCACGTAAAACAAAAAAAGGCTACACGTATTGAAAAACATTCAATCAAAGAAAAAATATGTATTACATTAAATAATACAATAAAAAGAACCATAGAGCACAGAAAATAACACATCACCTAGGTTCACCATCGCTTCGAGTCGCGAGGGCTGCAAGGGCTGCAAGGGCTGCAAGGGCTGCAAGGACAAGTGTGCGATCGAGTAGTTTATATAAAAATAAATTACCGATACATTTTCGACGTGTTCCCACAGAATGAAGCCATAGAAGGTTACGTGGCCGGGTGATGGCTGATGGCTGATGGCTGATGGCTGATGGGTGATGGGTGATGGGTGATGTAATTGATGCGGTATAAGCGAGATTGATGCTTCACCGCTGGGCATTTGGTGCAATTGAGTCGGACTCCTCCGAGGCGCTCGATGTGCGCTCGATGTGGCAGCGCTCGTGTGGCAGCGCTGGGGTGGCAGCGCTGGGGTGGCAGTGCTGGGGTGGATTCCATGTGGAGCTTGCGTATTCGGGACTACGTAATATAGTGAAACCGGCCACGCTCACCGCTTTTTGAGTAACCTGGTCATAGTGTTTAACAAAATTAGGTCTTCAATCTGGTTGAATGCCTAGATCACGTACGTTAAGCACTCTAGTCAAAAGATCGTTATCTATTCATTATGCATTTGTTGTGGGGAATCTTTTAATAGAGAACGTTGGAGGTAAGGTTGCCTTTTCGGAGACCTTCAATGAGGATCCTTTTATGAGTACCTAAGTTTGATTCTGGAGGGCAAAGTTCCTCGAACACTTACACCTGGTAGGAAGCTGCAGAAATGGTTTCACGACATGCAGCAGTGGAAAGGGTTTAAATACCGACACTTGAAAGGTATGGCTGAGGATCGAATTGGTTTTATTATCTGATAGCCGAACTTCAGTGTGAAGAGGGCGCATGTTGATGATGTGGTGAGACTTGATTGGGTTTAAGTACAGGGACTTGGTGCGCCAAAGTTGTGCCGGTGACAGGTCGGCTTGGAGAAGTCCTATATCGGTCTGATTCGTTTCTTTCTGGCTTATACGGTTGTAAATTGTCAGCGTGCATCATATGCGACGTTTGTTGAATTAGCTGTTAAATGTAATTAACAACAGCTAAAAAACAATAGGTCCCAAGTAAGTTCCTCGTGAAATACCTGACATAGCCACGATTGGTTCCGATTTGTAGTCATTTAGGATGACTCTTAGTACTCGACCTATAACGTAAGATTCAAAAAATAATAATGTTCGTGTATACCATGACATTTTCATTTCCTCATTGAGATCTTATGGAGAGGTCAACTCGGTCGAAAGGCAAGTTGCGTTACCGAAGTAACTCGCAGAAAGTGCGGCCGCGGCCGGTGGGCCCGCTGCGGCCGGTACGGTTCTACGCTTTATTACACTGTGGTATTTTTAATTATTTATTTTTTTATGACAAAGAGAGCGAGAGGGCTGTGAAACTCCTAAGGGGTTTTGCCATGTAACAAGCAGGTAGGCACCGCTGCTATGAATCGCTCAATTTTTAAGTTTCGTGCTGGTTGAAAGCAAAATTGGTACTTAAATTCGAGAGTAGCGAGCACATACATGCATATACACGCGGTGAGCGCGCGCGCACCCGCGCAGTCGCGCACCGACACACCGGCGCACCCGCGCACCCTGCACGCGCGCACGCGCGCACCGGGCCCGCCGGCGCGCCTCCACTTTCGTTTGTATTACATTTAATACGTTCAAGTGAGTTGTTCACTTGTATTTTTGTGTCAGGTTAATGATAAACACAGATTTAGGTGATTATCACAGTAAGGTACATTCAATTTTAAGATAATAAATGCACTGATAAAAAACCCGCAGCGTGATGTGATCGCTGCGCACGCGCGGCCGCTGCGGTGCAGGCGCTGCCCGCCGTTACTTGCGCACTGTTCAGTTGCTTTATTACACTTGAGTTTATATTCGATCCAACATTTCAGTCGTCAGACAAAAAGGTCAAGAATATCAGGTGTGAGCAGCACCAGCAGCGACACCAGTGCCACCGGCGACGGCGACAGGAACGTGTCGCACAGTTCGCGGAGCGCAGCCGCGCCGTCCCGTCGTGTCGCGCCGTGTCGCGCCGTGTCGCGTCGTGTCGCGCCGTGTCGCGTCGTGTCGCGCCGTGTCGCGTCGTGTCGCGCCGTGTCGCGTCGTGTCGCGCCGTGTCGCGTCGTGTCGCGCCGTGTCGCGTCGTGTCGCGCCGTGTCGCGTTGGGGTGGGCAGGTGGCGATGCGCGGGAGTGTGATCACCGAGTGGATAGCGCACTTGACGCGTCGAGTGGGGCAATGTGGGCACAATGGGATGACATTGTGACAATGGGCTCACGGCGGCTCGGCGTGTAATCCTCTCCATTGTTTGCCGGTTCCCGGCTCGATGTGTGGCGCCAGCTGTGTCCGTGTGAGGAGCCGCGGGTGCGGCCGATCCTCGCGTGCTCATGTGCGGCTGGGTTCAATGATTGGATATTTGGCAGACTGAACGCTCTTCGTACCGGCCGCATCAGAAACTGTATTCTTAATTGCATATTATAAATTATTTTTAAATACTACCAGTTGCCACGGTAACGGTGGTTCTGATCCGAAGCCGACAAGCAGCCGGGCACCACTTGCGCAAATTGATGTTACCAGCGGAACAGCACTGACCATGGTGCATAGTACATGCAAAGTGATATTCTACCAGTGAAAAACTACGTGTGAAGTGGAAATATTCTCTACCAGCCACAAATTTAGAGTGTGACGCTTGACATGGATTAGCTTATTTCGCAACAGCTCGAGAGGCTCGTGGAGGGAGGCTATTCATTAGCATATCGAGCAGCTCAGCGATCGGAGGCATCGCGCCACGAGCAACGTAAAACTGAAGCCTCAGCGGCATCGCTACCGAAAAAGCCTTTGACGGCGGCTAGGCCTCTCGATGGGCACGAGGGTGCTCAACGCAAGGAGAGCCCTGCCCTCGAGGTGCCAGACACCTACTGCCGCGTAAACAACAACACGCGGTCCATCTACACCCCCTCCCGCCCCACTCGTTAACTCCCGCTGTAGTGTTAAGTGGTAAGTGATAAGAGGTTAGAGCGTGCGGCCTTCACTCCGAAGGTCGGTTCTGATCTCCGCATGTACCGTTGACTCTAATATTTAAGTTGTGTACATTTGTGAACTTCAGCATCAACAGCGAGGTACAAACGGCGAAGGAGGACATCGCGAGGAAACGTGCGCATGAATTAGAATTTATTCCAAGGTATGTGTGGAGTCACCAACCCGCATTGGGCCCGCGCGGTGACTATGGCCCAATCGCACTCATGTTGGGGGTATGCCTCTGCTCCAACAGAGGGAACGTAAACTTCGTTGTTATGGATAAGACGTAGCCAGTGGACCGTGAGAGGTGCCTGATCGTGTTTATCTATTAAATGCATAACCAATTTTAGTAAAAGTGAAATGTTGTCAGTTTAGGGAGACGCACACAGCCGCGCTGCGGACGCACGCCGTGCCGACACGTCTGCGTTGTGGCGGTGTGGCGGTGTGCTGCTGTTCAAAATCAGTAAAAAGGGTCAATGTATTCGAATCCAGGTCCGGGACACCAATGACAATGACTGCAGTCAAGTTTACTTTAACCTTTGTTGCAAATTAATAATGCAAAAATGATATTGTACATTTTTGGTTTGAAATGAGTTGTGATTAAAGCAAATTCTTTGCAGCGACGTTTGCAATGCACGCACGCACGCACTCACGCACGCACGCACGCACGCACGCATGCGCACGTGCACGCACTATACTGCATCAATAAACGTGATAGGCTTTGATATGGAAGTGTCACATAAAGCATAGTGATTGTCTGTTACAATTAGCAGCCGTCCATCATCCGTCACCCGAGGAGCGTCGACTGGGCGCGCCTCTCGCCCCCGACCAACCCCCGCCTCACCTCCGCCTCACCTCCGCCTCACCCCCTACTCACCCCCTACTCACCCTGTTTACACACAAAGCAATGATTTAATTGAGCCGGCGCGCGGCCGCCGCCGACTTTGTCAGTTGGTATCGGATTCCTGGCACTTAATTAATATAGGAAGTAGCGGAGAGAGCGCGTCTACCCGCCGCCGCGCCCGCGCCGCGCCCGCGCCGCGCCCGCGCCGCGCCCGCGCCGCGCCAGCGCTGCACCTGCACCGTGTCCTCCTCCTCCGGCATTAGCCGCCTCGTCAGCTCGCTGATGTCTCCTTCCCGATTTATTGATTACCGTTCAAATGAAGACGCTCCGCCGCACCGCCGCACCGCCGCACCGCCGCACCGCCGGGAGACAGTCGGCCGGCGCCGGCGACGGAGGCGCACCTCCGCACTATCAACCGCACCGACCGCACCGACTTGGTAACGTTTGTTACTGTGCTCATTTCATTGTTGTTAATGACGCATTTAACTTCAAATGTATTAATTATAAATTGCCAACACCTCTGGCCGACGAAGGTCAGTCAGTCAGTCGGTCGGTTACCAAATGAGTTTTGTGCTGTGAAACCAACTGCAACCAGCTCGCCGGGGCGGGCGGTGCGGCGGCGGTGCGGCGGCGGTGCGGCGGCGGTGCGGCGGCGGTGCATCGCGCGGGTCACCACCGCACGCGCCGCGTATTGTGGTCGCAATAAATTAATATCCAATCGACGGCCGAGGGTCGGATAATTGAACCTGGCTCCAGGCGCTGGTAATCCGCGAGGAATGCGCCGCCGCCGCCGCCGCCGCCACCGCCGCCGCCGCCGCCGCCGCCCGCGGGACCGTAATACCCGCCGCTATTTCAATTACTCGCCGCCCCACGCATTTCGCGGCTAATCCCTCAACAAAAGATCTCTCATAATTGATAATTGAAATTTTATTGCGCACTCGCCGCACTCGCCGCACCCGCCGCACCAGCCGCATCCGTCGATCTTGCAATATCACCAGATGTCTACATTGCAGAACTAAAAAAGAGTCCATGGTAAAGTTTTGAAGCTGAAGTTGCAACCAGCTAAAAAACACGAAGACTAAAAGTAACCCCCCCGGCGCGGCGCGGTCGGGGCGGCGCGGCGCGGTGCGGCGCGGTGCGGCGCGGTGCGGCGCAGTAGGCACACGGCGGTGCCCCGAGCGGACAGAGGAAGGCGGCTGACGGACATCGGAATTGAGCGCTCGTCATTAACACAACGCAACAAGATGTAGAGGCCGCGTCCGACACGCCGCCACTCTCGGCACACTCTACATGGCGGAGCGACACCGGCGACGCGCACGGGGAGCACGGGGAGCACGGGGAGTACGGCAGTAAGCAACACTGTTGCGATTGCAATTCAGATATAATCCGTTCATTCACTAACCGGCCGCACCGGATCTGGAGGGCGCGGTAGGGGCGTTGGGGGCGCACGGGGCGGCTGCTGTCACAACACCGGGTCGGATGAATAATGTCGCTACGCTGGTAAAAGGGTGGGCGACGCAGGCTGCTACGCCTCTCGCTTTGTGCCGAGGCCGAGTAATGCGCTCTGATTATTGTAATTTGGATGCTTGTTGCTTCCGGTTACGGGGGCCTCGCGGGCGGGCGGACGTACGGGCAGACAGACGTACGGCGGATGCGGCGGGTGCGGTAAGAGACGAGAGAGAAGGTTCCAAGAGATGGTTCCTTATAATGATCAAAAAGAAGTTTGTGCCCTGGGACAGGAGAGGAGTCGAAGGTCATAAAATAGAATAGGCGAATAGAAGTTGATCATCTTTCTTAAAGTCAAGACAGGCACACTACTCAGTTACGATATTAGTTGTAACTGCTAGCGGTAACTGCTTTTGTTTGAAGGTTACGCCCTCCCGCTCAGCTTTCAGCAATTCCACTTTAAATACGTTCCCTCCGGGAGATGTAACGCCTGACGCGTTTCGGTATCCGAGTGTTATTGTAATCTGTTCTGATGCAGATTTCTGAGATATCTCCCATTAAGTGAAATAACTGCACACATGCAGTTTCAGCTCTGCTGACATAAGTTCGAATAGATTTCACAGAGAGCAAGAGACTACATGTGCCCTAAGGACGGATGTAGTCTCCGGAGATGCAGATGCACTCGCGTTAACACTAACTGAAGATATGTTTTGCAGCAGGTCGGGGGCGGCGCGGGCGAGCCGGCGCGCGGCCGCTGCCAAACACTTTTCCACTTCGTTAAATTATGCAATTTAGGGCAATAATTGGACGGTTCGGCGGCGATCGACAAAAGCGGCGGCGTCGCGTCGCCTCTCCGGCTCCTCGGCGAGCTGGTGGTGCCGGCCATTGTCGCGCCGCGCCGCCCTCGCGTACGGTCCGTGTCCGCGCAGCGCGGCGCGACAGTTTGAAGCGTGTCCGTTGCGCGGCTGGCTCTACGCGGCGGGCGGCGGCGGAGCGCGAGGTGAGGTGCGGCGGCGGCGGCGGCGGCGGAGGCGGCGGGGTAGTGGCCAGGTGGGGCGGGGGGCGCGCGCGCGCGCGGCGCCTCTGTGTGTGTGCGTGTGTGTGTGCCAGCTCGCACTAGTGATGTGATTTTCAATGAACATACTCAATTATTAATGCAAATTTGTCATAGCGTCTTTGCTCAACCCTCACACACACCCTCCACCCGCACCGCACGCGCAGCACGCGCGGCACGCGCGGCACGGGCGGCACTAATCATTGGCTGACTACATTACAAACTACAAATACAAAAGTAACTGGAACAAAATAAATCCCGCCACTGCCAAGATGCCAGCATCCGCCCGGAGCGCGCCGGAGTGCGCCGGAGCGCGCCGGAGCGCGCCGCACACGTAACTATTTAGGGCGCAGAGGCCGTGACGAGTGCTGCTATCTTGTTGCTATATGTCGATGATAACGAAGCGTGGTCATTGCACGAGCCATTTATGAGTGCTGCTAGGTCTCTGTTGCCGCAGAGCGCCTAGGTATAGGT
The DNA here is from genome assembly GCA_033220335.2 of Troides aeacus. NCBI lineage: Eukaryota > Metazoa > Arthropoda > Insecta > Lepidoptera > Papilionidae > Troides > Troides aeacus. Next base: position 11,852,452 of record CM067281.1, read on the forward strand.
ATAGGTACCGCCGCAGCGCCCGTTGCTGCCGACAGACAGTGCCGTACGAACATTACTATTTTTTTTCGGTTTAAAGGTTGCTGTAAGTAATGTAATTACCAGTAATTAAGACGTAAGATGTATAATCTCGTCATCCAAGGGTAAGGCGTCTAGGGCAACAAGCGCAATGTGTGCCAGTGTTGTGTATATTATCCTAACTAGCGCCACGTTGTTGTGTGCGGGCGTATCGCTTGTCGTCGGTGGACGTCCCGTTCGAGTGACTTGATTGAATTAAAAAACAATAGGTAGGTTAGGTTAGGTCTGGCCTCGCCAAACTCCAAAGGTGACCACCGAGGGGGTTTTAGTGGGTAAAAACCTTCACATAACTCTGACTCCCCCTCCCCCCCCAGAAGGCAGAGTATCTTTTCGAAGATTTCACCCGAAACCAAAAAAAAAAAAAGGTTAGGTTAGGTCTACTGCTATATACAGGTACAGATGATGAGGGGGAGCTACATATCACAACGCACGGGGCTGCAGATGAAACGGGGCAACGCTCGCGCGCCAGGGCCCGACTTCTCTTCACTGACTAGATCTAGACTTTGACATGACGCCGAACCAAGAAGTCCCGCATGCGGCGGTTACACTTTGAAGCGGTAAGTAGAACACGTAATTTTAGGTGGCCGTTGTGCCGCGGACACTCGAACCCATTCAGTACGGCACGACGTACACAGTTTGCTTGTGTTATAGTGGGGTGTTAGGATGTTTACACAAGACTGCTTTGTATTGATTGCTTTGAGAAATAAAATGATAGGTCTCGTTACCTTCAGTTACAGGATCCTTGAACACGGCAAACAATAGTGGTAATGAAAATAGGTAATGCGATGAAACTTTCCCCTCTCCTCTTCAAGAAGTCACTCGCTACCTTTTTTTTATTGAATTAAGCGACGAGATGACAGGATACTCACTTGATGGTAAGTGATGCGCCTGCCCACAACAACGTGCCTCTGCACCACTGTGCTCGTCGCCTGAGACCTGAGATGTTGAGTCGCGTTACCTCAGTAATTACACCAGCTAGCAGCATCCTTCAAAGCGGAGCGCAGTAATGTTTGTCGGTTACAGTAGGCGTTGCGGTGGTAATTAGTTAGACGGTGTCCGACATCGGGAAGGTTGCCCATTGTTTACAGGGATACGTTCATGTTCTGAATTTTCACGTTAACGGTTTCGATACGCGTTGTACGGAACCACGCGCTGCGCTGTCGCGTCCCCACCCCAGCCCCACAGGGGGCGTCGCGGGGGCTTGCGTTTGCAGCAGCGGAGACTGTGCAACGCTGCACGCTGTTGATAACGTGCGCTGCGAGTAACCACCGCGTGCTGCTGTGCAGCGAGGGTCACGAGCTCCGGTCCCTCGCAGCAACTCGTACGTTCTCACAGAATTATTAATACTAAGCGCGGCGCACATCACTAGCGGCGCACCGGGGGGGTTGAGCTGTGTTAATAGCAGGCAGTTAGGGCTCTTTGTGCTACGTGTGAAGTGAGCACTAGGGCTCACGAGGCCACCTCGGCGTGCCCACTCTCGGGCGAGCTCTGTGCGCGCGCCCCGCGCGGGCGGCCCCAGGCGGCCGACGCGCCGCCCCGCGGCTCACGTACGACTGGTCGCAAGCTCGCGCGAAACTCGTTTACCACGACCTACTCCGTTTCCTGACGGCGCACAGCGTGCGCACCGCAGCGTCGTGTACCCTATCGCGTAAGTAAAGGGCCGGTTTCGCACTGCACCGCATGCACCGCATGAAGCGCATGCACCGCGCACACCGAGCGGCGGCGGTGAGGTCGCACACGCGGGGGCCGACGCGGGGCCGGCCGCGCGCGAGCTGAACTCGACGCCGCCGGCTCTTCCGGAGGAGGGAACAGATTGTTCTTGGTCTAATTTGGTTCGGTTAGAGGACGGCGAGTTATCGCGACCGCTACGTACGCCGCACATAGCGATGGCGTACGGCGGGCGGCGGGCGGCGGGCGGCGGGCGTCGGGGTGCACTCGCTCACCCGCCCGCGCCGCACCCAGCACCCAGCATCCCGCGCGCGCCCGCAGTGCAAGCCGAGTGCAGTTTACGTGAATAATTAATTATTTTAGTTTAAAGTAGTATGAACTAAGTATCAGCATTTGTTTACTTAAGATAGCAGTAGCACAACATCAGCGCAGCGCAGCGCAGCGGCGACTGAACACACCGGTTACGCGCGAGTGTACAGCGAGCGAACAGCGATTGAATAGCGCACTACGTAACCATCGCGCGAGCACGGACAGTCGGGTGAGGAGTCTGTTGGATCGTGTGTCCGATGGTAACAAGTTGCAACGTGTCGCACACGACCTTCACAGAGTAAATACAACGGAAGCGTGCAGGGGTGGGGTGGCGAGCGCGGGGATGGGGATGAGGCGAATGGGCTGGGGAGGAGCAGGGTGATATCTCGAGCCTCGAGAAAACGATAAAAAAACCAATTGGCATTCAGCCGCTGGCGACGAGCTTTGATGTCCTCTGAACAAAGTGATACATCCCGCTGCAGCGAGCGCCGACGGCCCAGCGGAGCGCTGCCGGGACTCTGCGCGGACCGGATACGGTTCAGTTTGGTGCGAGCGAGCGGGAGCGTTACTAAGGTTTAATTATTCCCCGGTCCGAATGGACTTTCTTTGGCAAAGCCAATCTGCTTGCACGTGTGCATGCACATGCACTGCGTCCCGTGCGAAACGCCACACCATAGGAAATGGGTCGACTTCAATTGTGCCGAAATTATGCAACGGAACTTTGCTTTTTATTAACGCGGCTCGGCGAGAAGAGAACAGAACAGAACTCCATTAGGAAGGAGGAAGAGCACAGGACGCGTCGGTTCCGGCGGAGCCCCAGCCGGCTTTAATTAAATGCGCGCAACCAAACGGTGAGGAGCAACCCTCGCGGAATGGCATGCAGCAGCAGCGGCCCGCCGGCGGCGCCCGACCTGCGGCACCCGGCCTGCGGGTGGGTACCTCACAGCAATCAGCTGGCCGCACTAAATTATCGCAAAGCGTTTCTTTTCCCTCCAATTCCCGGTGCGGAACTCTAAGCATTTTCGCGAATTACCCCCGCTAATGGAATGAGGATGGGTACACTCAATTATCTCCCGTTTTGAAGCCGCGACCCGGGACAACGGCTGCTGACTAATTACGTGCGGCGCTGGCGCTCGGGCGAGCGGGAGCGTGGGGGCGTGGGGGCGTACGGGAGCTTGCGGGGCCACCCCGCCACGCGCGTGCACTTTCATATTAACTGAGTGACTTGAACAACCGAAATTTGTTTTTAAAGAAAGTACAACAATGAAAAAAAATAGTTTGTGCATGTTCCAGCTCGCCGGTGCAGCTCGCCGGTGCAGCTCGCCGGTGCAGCTCGCAGTCCCCGGTTGGATGTCCAGTAAGAGTGACGTTTAATATTAACTTTTGAATTTCCTTGCTCCGTGCCGTGGCTGAGCGCCGCGCGCCGCGCGCCGCTCTGCGCGGGGTGCGCTCATTACCGCCGCTGCCCGGCGCTGCTCCGGTGTTGTAAGAAATTAAATTTCGAGCAACAAGAACAAAACCGGCGGCGGGCGGCGGGCGGCGGGCGGCGGGCGGACGTCGGGCGGGCCGCCGCGACACCTTTGTGAGCGCCGCAAACCTTCTCGTTTGTTGAACCCTCACCGACCCCCGGCCGTATCTTGCTGCGTCGCATTCAGGGTGCTAATGATTGTTGACGAGCAACATTCTCATTCCTTACGACGAATTATTATTTAATAAACATCTTAGTAATATATAATAACTCATACATGTTGTCCTCAATGCTTGCGCCCCTGCTCCTTTGCTTTCCTGGAGCCGAAACCGAACCGCCACAGCGGCCGCGCGCCCGCCCGCGTGCGCTTGCGCAGCACTGCCGCTTTGTTGGGGTGGGTGGGGAGGCGACAGCGTCTTGTTGCTGCGCTCGCTTCAAATACGTTATTGTTGCACCGGTTGCCTCTTAAAGTGATACAATTTCAATCTGGCACGGAGAGTAGTTCAGGCATCCTCAGCTGCCTCGCGCCACTGATACTGCCGCTGCTGCTGTTGCTGCTGTTACTGTTGTTGCTCTTGTTGCTGTTGATGCTGTTGTTGCTGCTGTTACTGTTGTTGCTGCTGTTACTGTTGTTGCTGTTGTTGCTGCTGTTACTGTTGTTGCTGTTGTTGCTGTTGATGCTGTTGTTGCTGCTGTTACTGTTGTTGCTGCTGTTACTGTTGTTGCTGCTGTTACTGTTGTTGCTGTTGTTGCTGTTGATGCTGTTGTTGCTGTTGTTGCTGTTGTTGCTGTTGATGCTGTTGTTGCTGTTGTTGCTGTTAACTTTGTTTTATTGCCATTGAAATGAATACTCCACTTGGCGGCAGCAATGGACGCCTCGCTGCTGTCTAACTAATCGTGTAAAGCTTATAACAATAACATTATCCGGTTATGTTTGTAACAATAAGATTATCCGGAGGGTGCGTCGGCGGGCGCGCTGTTGCCGGCAATTAGCCCCGCCGCAGAGCTGATGCGACTCCTGACCTGAAGCACGTGTACTGCTGGAAACCGATTCTTTCCGAACTCCATACATATACAACGGTTCACGTTCACAGTGCTCGTGCTGTTGCTGGGCGGCGGAAGCGCCGGGCCGGATGCGGTCGCGAGCTCGCCGCCGCGCGCACTTGATAAGCCAAAGCATTCATTCCCTAATACATTTCAATATTTCGTCAGCAGCAAGGAATTCTTGCTCCGCTGGTGTCCACTGCATGCGGCAATTATAATTGTATTGTTTATTAAATGGAGCCGGCCGGTGCGGGGCCTGGAGCCTGGGGCCAGGGGCCGGGGCCGGGGGCCGAGGGCCGGGCGCGGCGGTGGAGGCTCCAGTTGCAGCCGCAGCTCCGCCGTTCAGAGGGATCCCGAGACGCGCAGTGCCGTTAGGCTCCCGGGTGCCGGCGCGGCCGGGGTCCGGGCCGAGTTCGGCGGCCTCTCCAGAGGACTGCGCGAAGGTCGCGCATTGTCCCCGCTCGGCTGCTGTTCCCTTTTGTCCCAAAACATCCGTCGTCCCTAATGGATATTTCAAGAAAGGTGAAATTACTGGTGCGTGGAAATTGAGCCATCTTAAGTTTAAAAGTGTGGAGGGCGCCGGGGCGGGTGCGAGGGCGCATTGTCGAGGGTGCGGACATCCGGGGCGCGCCGGCAACCAGATTATGTTTAGTGAAAAACATTATATTAGAAATTTTATGTTGTATTTTAATATGATTGATATCTTAGATATTATGACATTGTAAACAGTAAGTAATGTATTTATAACAACTAAATCTCCAGTAACACACAACAAACGCTTGTTTCACTTAGCGGCAGGGCCTCGGGCCGTGGCCGTGGCCGTGGCCGTGGCCGTGGCCGTGGCACTCGGCGACGAGTGCACGCGGCCCGCACACGTCTCGCCGCTTCCACGGATTAAAAATACAACAATTTAGAAATAAGTGACCTGTCGACCTGTCGCCAGCTCGTCGTTTATAGAATGAATGAAATGAATAGTCGCAGCCGCAGTCCGCGCGCACTGCTCACTGCGCACTGCGCACTGCGCATTACGCACTGCACACTGTACACTGCACACTGCGCACTGCGCACAGCGCATTACGCACTGCACACTGCACACTGCGCACTGCGCATTACGCACTGCACACTGCACACTGAGCACTGCACACTGCGCACTGCACACTGCACACTGCACACTGCGCACTGCACACTGCGCACTGCACACTGCACACTGCACACTGCACACTGCGCACTGCACACTGCGCACTGCGCACTGCACACTGCACACTGCGCACTGCACACTGCACACTGCGCACTGCGCATTACGCACTGCACACTGCACACTGCACACTGCACACTGCACACTGCGCACTGCGCACTGCACACTGCGCACTGCACACTGCACACTGCACACTGCGCACTGCACACTGCGCACTGCACACTGCACACTGCGCACTGCACACTGCGCACTGCACACTGGGCAAGTGACGATGGTCACGAGGGCCCGAACAAAAAAACTAAATACCTAAAGTGGGATTCAGATGATCCAGTTCATTTCTCATAGGAGCACATTAGCGGGACACGCGGGGGACGCCTGTGGGTCGCGGTGGGTCGCGGTGGGTCGCGGGGGTTCACGGCGCTAAGAGACAAATATGCAGCGCTCGCGGGACGTTTGCGAAGTTTTCATAATGGCAAAGTTAAATACGTCGTTATAAATAAGCGACCGATTTATATTCAGCCGAAAGCATTATAACAATCAGCGGGCGCGCCGGTCCTGCGCGCGCCGGCCCTGCGCGCCGCGTGGCGGGTGGCGGGTGGTGAGTGGCGGGCTCTCGCTGAACACCGGCCGATGACAGAAACGGCAAGTTTTATTAGTGCCCTCATTACACAATAACGGCGGCGAGTTATTGTGTTGTAGCGCCGGTCACCGTCCGCCGTCCGCCGTCCGCCGTCCACCGTCCGCCGTCCGCCGTCCGCCGTCCGCCGTCCGCCGTCCGCCGTCCGCCGTCCGCCGTCCGCCGTCCGCCGCTGGTGACGGCCACACCCGTCATACAAATTCATGCTTCGAGATAGGTGATCACATAGAACAAATCAGCACGGGACTGTAAATAACGGCGCAGTAAAGGAAGCGATACTATAAATATTCATTGGGCGGCGTATACGCCTGGCGACAGGCGGCAAATGATGCCTGCGCCAGTCCGGCACACCGATCGCGTTCGCTCCTCTTCATCCATCACTGCATTCATCATAACCTATACCCGCACAAGAACAACGACGTTCCTTTAATATTCTTATAATTTTAGCTGGAGGGTGTAGGTGCTGCGTGCTCCGCGCGCGCGCTTGCGCACGGCGCTCCACTACTCCGGAGCTATACAACATTTCCGTAATATTCTCTAATTGAAGCGAAGGTCAAATAAATGTGCAATTACTGTTTACGTCACGGGAGACAGTAGTTTTAACTTTTAAATAATTCTACCGTATCCTGCTGTTCCGTTCCGTTCCGTTCCGTTCCGTTCCGTTCTGTTCCGTTGATATTGATATTGACATTGACATTGGATGTAACATGAGCATCGACGCAACGTCTCGCACAACTATTAGAAGAACTTCATTAACTCCAAACACATCTTCACGGCTTGGACGCGATCAATGAGCGAGAGCGGATGTCCGTGCGGCTCCACGTGCGTACGAGCGATGCACGCAGCGACATGCACACATCATAGTGAACGTTTGCGTTTTGTGTAAACAATATAACAAAATAACAAAGCAACAATAAACATTAGTACGCGGGGCGAGGGGTGAGTCTGCGTTAGTAAAGGTAACACAATAAAATACTTTTATACATACAAGTTGGAAATTTTAAAAGACACGATACTAATACGAGTAATAGTTATATTTTTTTATTTAATTAAGCGACGACGCGAGCGGAACGTCCGCCCGACAGCGAGCGATACCCGCCCTTAACGGCGGTGACCCACCGCGACGGTCCCCGGCCGCGGGGACCTGCCAGCAGGGTATTCCAGTCGGGCTGGGCAGTGCAAGCAGTGCGCCCGGTAGGTGCTAGCAAGCACACCCCCTCCCACCCCTATTGACGTACCACCCGCGCATTGTACACTATTTTAAATGTATTTATTATTTGTCACTAGCAGCGTTAGTTGGTGAATCTCAGGCACTCTTGGTAAGGTCTCTTGCACAGAATAAGTACGCGGAAATAAGAATTATTTGCGGTAGTGTTTACATTACACAGCTGTAGTGCAGGTCCGTGCGCCGTCAGCTCGGCAGCTCGGCAGCTCGGCAGCTCGGCAGCTCGGCAGCTTGTGAGCTCGTCAGCTATACAGGAATTACGATATTTGTGGAGACATTTCCGGCCCTTTGATGAGATGACGCGAGATTAAGTTACAAAGAGCACCGAGGACCTGCCCGCCCGATCACTCGCGCAGAGGCCCACCCGCCCTCTGCAAGCACCCTCTTGTCGCAAATTTGACGATGTACCCTACGAGAGCTACACTATTTTGCAGAAAAAAAAACCTGAATCCGCGGGAAATCTCGCGCTTCCGTGAGGTCGAGTGTCCTCTGTTATTGTTGGGGGCGCGACGAATCCAAAAGAGATTCTTTCGCCTAGGACACAGAGTGCGATTTCCGTCCGCCTCGAGATAGTTCCGTTGCGAGGCTAATTAGAGTGTCGCGGAGTGTCGCAAAGTGTCGCGGAGTGCCGCGGAGTGCCGCGGAGCGCCGCGGAGTGTCGCGGAGTACCGCGGAGCGCCGCCGCGCGCGCCTCGCAGCGGGCGCGCTGCCGGTCATTTCGCCGCGGACGCGTTTGTTTGCCGGTTACTAGGAAGAAATGCGTTGCATTTGTTTGTTTTTTCGTAAACTTTTTTCAAATCTCGCCGACGTTAATTAATCGCAGGCGCGCAGCCCCCACCCGGCGCCCGGGGGAGGGCTGCTGCTGATTTTTTACTCGCACCTTGTTAGCGCCACGGAAAGCTGACGATTTCGAGCTACTTTAATTCCATCACCCTCATTAAAGAGTTTATTTTTGGATTTTTACGAGAGGCTTTCTAAATTCGTTGCATTCATTCAGTTTTGTCACGGACACGTTCAAGTAATTCAGTGTGGCGTCGTCAAACGTGCGAACTCTTCTCGCCGGAAGCGTCGCCGCGCGACCGCCGCCGGACGCGACCTGCGCGCAAGCAAAGGTCCTGCGTAGTACACCTTGCAAACGTCAATACGTGTGACGGGCGCAGCAGCGAGACCTCCGGTGGGGCTGCGCCGAGACCGTGCCGAAGTCGCGGCGCCGGCCGCAGCAACATTCAGGATGGGTAATTAAAATAATATGTCGTGTAAGCGTGCGAGTCCGCGCGGCGGCGCCTAGTTGTGTGAAACTAGCTATTAGTGGCGGCTGTCGCTTTGTGCGGAGGTGTCGGCCCGCGCGCCCTCCGCGCGCCCTCGGTGCGCCCTCTGCGCACCGCACGCACACAGCGTGCGCGCGCACCGCGCCGCGCCGCGCCGCCGCTATTAGCGCGAGACGCGAGTAATTGCTGAACAAATCTTTCCTTTTGAAGGCGAGACAATTTGCACACACACGAGCCTCCGCGGCTCAAATCACGCGGGCGGCAGGCGGCGGGCCGCGGGCTGCGAGTAGCGGGCGCGGCGACGGGCTACGGGCGACGGGTGACGGGCGACGGGAGCGGAACTCAATGTTAGAAGCGAACAAAGCGGTGTGGGAGTAGCCAGCCCGCAGCCGGCATTGTTTGCGAGCCGACGACAAAGTGGAGAGGTGTCAGCGCGCGGCGCCGGGGCCGGCAATCTCATGCTCCTTGCACGGGGACAGCGAGCGGACGCGCGGGCGAGCGGGCGCGGGCGCGGGCGCGAGGAGGCGGGCACTACTGCACTACTGCACTAATAGCTCACTATAACCCGCCCTTGTGAGTAATCGTCTACATCACTACCGTAACAATAAATTCGCTTCCCACGCGTCCGTGGTAATGGAGGATTTCTCTCCAGTCAAGTGTTATCTAATTGCAGCTCTCGCGGCGACGCTCTCCGCGATCTCCGTGGCACCTCTTAAGGTGCCTCTCCGGCTACTGCAACCCGTAAAGTAACAACATTCACTACGTGTTGCAACAGCGAGGCCGCTTCGTATAGCCAGGCGGGGCAGAGGCAGCTGCGCATGCTTCGGGTGATCGCTCGCTAGATTTTGACACCACCACTATAAAAACATCCGCCCGCTCCCGCCCATCGCCTGGGCCACCGCGCCGCGTCCTCGCGAACTGGTTCCGCGGCGGAGGGTTGCCCGCGCACATGTGCCGGTGCGGCGCGCGTGCCTGTGTGCGTGCGTGCGTGCGTGCGTGTGCTGGTGCATACTGTGTGCGTACGTGCCGACGAGCGGCGACGCACACCGGCAACCGGCAACCGGCAACCATTGCGCGCACCGCGAGCGATGCCTGGCCCGCGCCGCCCTGCCCTGCCCTGGACTCTCCCGAGCCGTATAACAGCTACGTAAAGGGGCAAGCTGCCGGCCGGGTACAGCTCGCGAGCTGCTGCCTACTGAATGTTTAACCTATTGTTTGAGCTTCCGCAACTGTTTCTATCGCATGCTATTCAAGTAGGTAGCAAAAACTTTAAGTACAGGACAACTTTGTACCGAACACAGTGCCAGAATAGAGGCGCGTGCGCACGGGCGCGCTGGACGCGGCGACGGACACGTTTACGGTGCAATTTATGTCATTATTTCGTTAAAAACAATGAATAGAAATGAACGTCGCACCGCTACATCCGGGAGTTTCGTTACCACTCTACTACTAATGGCTAATGGCCAATGGCCAATGGCTCGTGTTACATTGACCTCTCTGAAGGAATGTCTAGTTACCGCGCGGAGACGGGTGTACGAAATACTACAATGGTACAGAAAATAAATTTGAAGTACACACACATGCACGTACGCACACGCACACATACACGCACGCACACGCACACGCACACAGTACTAACTATACAACGAGGTTAATAAAACTAAATTTTAAATGTGTAGTGCCCGTGTAAACATGGGAAGTCATTGTGCCGCGGGGCTTTGTTGGATCTCTTTGGTAGTTAGGTGGTCGTATCGGAACGTTCGGAAGATGTGCGCGCACGCGGGAGCGGGAGCGGGAGTGGGAGCGGGAGCGGGAGCGGGCTGGCACGCGGATGTGCCCACGCTCAGGCGGCCCCGACGGAGGCGGCGGTTGGTGGCGCGCCTAATGCGCTTGTCTAATTTGTTTCTCGGCCGACATTCCCCGAGGATCGATACCGGGACGGGGACGGGGACGGGGACGGGAGCTGCGCCCCGGGCTGCGGGTAGCCCTCGATACGGAAGTCTCTGTACAAAATCGGAGCTGTTCTACTACATAAAGCGAGTTGAATGATCAGAAGAAGCCAGACAATCATACCTTAGAGAGTCGATACCTTCACAACACTGCTTGAATAGCAATAGCAAACAGCTCGTAATCCAATGGGCCACCGCCACCGCCACCGTTAATAAACAGGAGCAGTGCGCGGAGTCGCGGAGTCGCGGAGTCGCGGTGGGGTGTGTGGGGGGGTGTGTGTGTGCGTGCTTGTCGAGTGTTGACGGCGGTAGCGACGGCGGCGCGTGCTCCCCACTGCGCAGGAAGTAAGCGACAACAACTATGCCATTGTTGATGGATGAACTTTCGCGTGCCTTCACGGGGACAGCGCGGGCGGAGCTTAAGATCTGAAGCAGGCTTCAGTTATAAATAAAATAACGTTTGTTTATTTCCCTCGCATAAGCATTCCGCGCGTACTGTCCGAGCCCCCACCGCACCACCACCGCACCACCACCGCCGCGCCGCCGCGCCGCCGCGAGCGCGCAGCCTCGTCCTTTATGAGGCAATCAACGCTAATACATCCTTTATATCCGGCACTGGCAGCCGGGCCTTCAATAACGTAGTCGCGAGGGCGTGTAACAAAGCGGGCCCACGCGTGGGCCGCGCCGTTGTGGGAACCGAATGCGTCTCTAAGCGAGTGACCACTAACACAACGGGGCTCGGATATCAGCTAACCTTTTATTGGGCTGTCGAAATCTCCGCACAAATGGTGCTTTGTGCGCGGCCCATTGTGCACGCACAAAGCGCGCTCGGCGAGGTGTGAGCCGGGTTGTCTTGTCTGCTCGCTGCCAGCACAAAGCTGTGTTTTGTGCACCACTTTGTGAGGTGTCGCTGATTGTGCTTGACGTGTGCTCGCCCCGCGCGCCGCTCGTTCGTAACTTGCGCTTTATTTGTTCGCGTCTCGCCGTAGCAAGGTGCGCCGCGACTCACAGCCCGCCCCCGCCATTGCCACCGCCGCGGCGACGGCCACGGCCACGGCCACCGCGACCCCCCACTCTCCACCTTACACCGAATAATTCAAACAGACTGTTGTCTATAACGTTCACGAGTAAACTGTGTTTGTTGCGCAGCGGCCGCGCCCTACACCCGCTAACCAGGCAGCGGCAGCATACACGCCACCGCCACCGCCACCGCCACCGCCACCGCCACCGCCACCGCCACCGCCACCGTCACCGCCACCGTTACCGTTACCGCATCACGCATCACTTACACTAGTCTGTACCCACGCCTACATCTGCCTGTTTCCGTACAACTGTTCTGTATGTGTTTATTTTATTGTGTATGAAGCCACACACCTTATATATAGGTTAAGCCGGCTTATGTGTGATAACTTAAACAAGAAATATAATGTTCGACTGATTCACAAATAGACATGAACACACAGTCGTTACAGCGGATGCAGAGGGAGCAATGGGTGCAGCGGGTGCGGCGGGTGCGGCGGGTGCGGCGGCAGGGAGCCGCAGAGAGGTGTACAAATTGAAACTACAGGGGGGAGCTGCAGGCACGACGCGGTGAAGTTGTAGCGCTGGAGGTGTGTCGACTTTGACTAGAAGCAGAACTGAAGCGCGCGGATCACCGGCATTATATCATAGTGAATCTAACTGTAAACAGCGCCGGATATTGCTATTGCTTTAGTTCCGGTGATAAGTAAACAATCCTTCCTCCTGTGACATTTTAATGCACCTTTACTCATCTCATCCTTCCGCCTGTGTAAGCTTTATCACTTTATTGTCTTAAATATTTGAATGAGTACATTTTAATTTTCTTAAAGTTAAAAATTCATTTGGTGCGGCTTCATTAACCTGAACCCGCACCGACCGTGCGCCCACTGCGCGCAGCTAACTGCTGCAGAAGAAATATTTATATTAGTTATACAACCCGGATTCAAACGTGGTCACACCGACCCAATCCTGCCCTGAAATTTTATTTATAACTAAAAACACACGAGTAGGCGCTCCGCCGCGCCGCGCCGCGCCTCCGCCGCGCGAAGGTCGCGTCTCCGAGGCGCGGCGCGAGCAATTTTAATAAATTAAAAGGAGCAGAGCGAAGGACTTGCAAAATAAAGGGTTTAAAAAGTGGTTTCAATTGTATTATCAGATCGGGTAACCACTTTATTTGCACGGAGATAAACCGGTTTCAGCCCGGCCCTGCCGACCCTGACCCGTTGGTATCGTGATTAAGCAAAGTGCGCGGCGGAGGTAGTGCGCGAGAGGCCAGGCGGGACCCTCACAAATCGAAGGCATTCGAGTAGAGGTGCGACTCCTCACGCCCGGCGGCTGCGCGGCGCACCCCTCACCTCAGAAGGATTATTACACATAACAAAGTTGTCGTGCAGTTTCTGTAACCTAGAGTACACTGCACAGCCTGTCGTCGTGTGAAGAGCTCTCGGCCGCCATACGCTCCTATGTTAGACGGTAAAGTTTTGTGAAAAGTTGTTGTATTGACGGGTAGAGGCAAGCGGGGCCGCACCGCGTGCACTGGACCGTACCGGCCGCTCGCGGCGGTTGCAGCGCTTCACTCAGAACTGCCTGTTGATACCGCGAATACTTTTATATCACAGCTCTGTGTCCTCTAAATGTCTGCTCTAAACCCCTTATACAGCCGGCTGTGGATGCCTAGGCTAGGATCAATAAAACTGAAACACGACCGTAATTTCAAGTTAAAGGGAATTTACATGAACAGGCAAAAGTGACGGAGCCGCGCCCGACGCACGGGCAGCTCCACCGCACAGGGTCCAGCTCCTCCCGTACATGTCACGTAACGCTCGCGTCCGTTAGCTATTGCAACGTCTCAAGTTCAAGTACACACAGTACACAGTAGTCGTGCTGCAGAGAGAGTGACCACTCCACAGTGATGACAGAGTCCGCGCTACTTATGGCATTCCCACCAACCAGCCGTCGGATGGTAAACTGTTGGGATACCTTTACGATATTGCAGGACTACAAACATCTTCAAACAACCGAAGGGGGCGCTGTCGCTGGCTGCGGGGGCGTGCCGACACGTGGCAGCGCGTCTTGCAGCACTCATTACTCATATTATTCATTATTTTCAGTTCAAGAGTTTGCTCCAGCCGGTCGGGCCGCGGGTGCGCGGGTGCGCGGGTGCGCGGGTGCGCGGGTGCGCGGGTGCGCGGGTGCGAGGGTGCGAGGGTGCGCGGGTGCACTGCGGGGGCTGGTGAAAAATTTTTAGGCAGAATGCGAATGATAATGAAGTTGTAATGCTTACGTTACTGTTCAACTTAATCGAATCGGCCGGCAACTAAGAGAGGTCCTCACCTTAAATACAGTGTTTAAATTACTTAGCTCCTTCTGCAACAGCTTTTCTATAAGCTGTATTTTGTCTGATTCTTCATCTCCTCATCAGTTGCATGCGAAGACTCGCCATTTCAAACCGGTGCTAAGTCTTCTTCTTCCTCCTGCCCATTTAACAGCTATGTGGGGTCGGCACAGTATATACTTCTCCTCCATAGCCCTCTATCAGCCGTCATATCCGAATTCACACTGTTCATGCACATGTGTTTCACACAATCCATCCACACTTTCTTAGGCCTTCGTCTAGCCTTATAACCGTCCACTATCATTCTCATTACTTCCTTTGTTACACGTCCTCCATCCCCCCGCACAACGCGCCCGCACCACGCTAACCTCTTGCTCCTCGATGTCTCTGTCACTGGAGCAACTTTCAGACTTTCTCTAATATACTTTTTCTTGATTTCATCCATCCTTGTCGCACCGCACATCCAACTTAACATTCGCATCTCTGCCACATGTAATCTCCTTTCATCCGAAACCTTGGTGGCCCAGCACTTGACCGATTTGTAGATCTGTCCTTTAAGTTTAAGGGGCATTCGTGGGTCACAAGTCGTTCCAGTGACCTGTCGCCATTTCATCCATCCTGCATTTATTCGGCTTCTCACATCTCGGTCAATATCGCCGTCGCATTGTATAACTGAACCTAGGTACTTGAAATTGGAGCAGGTTGGTAGGGGTACACCATTTAAGGCGATTGGAGAAAAGCTGGTGGGACCGCCGAAGTCACAGAACAAATGTTGTATTGGTCCTTCTGATTTTGAGCCCAGCTTTCTATAATTTATTTCGCCATTTTTCCAACCTGCTCTGCACCTCGCGTCCATCTTCCCCGACAAGCACGATGTCGTCGACAAAAAGCATACATCAGGGTGCCTCCTCCTGTATGTCTGATGTCAGTGCATCCATTACCAGGAGGAGGAGATACGGACTTAATGCCGACCCCTGTGGTGTAGGCCCACCGAGACACCGAAACTGTCGCTTTCGCCAGCAATGGACCGGATGTGTGTACTGGCATGACAGTACATAGCACGAATAAGTTGCAGGTATTTTCCAGGCACTCCTTTCACTTTCAGAGCCCACCACAGGACCTCCCGCCGAACCTTATCGTATGCCTTTTCGTGGTCCACGAATACCATGTGCAGGTTTTTGTGCGCGCGTCTGTATTTTTCGCACAGTTGGCGAAGAGCAAAAATGGCGTCCGTAGTCCCCCGCCCAGGCATAAAACCAAATTGTCTCCGGGCTACCTCACTCTCCTCTCTCAGTCTTCCCGCTAAGATTCTTTCCCACACTTTCACACTATGCGACATGAGCTTTATTCCTCTATAGTTGTCACAGAGCTGTACATCACCCTTGTTTTTAAGGATGGGTACCAGCGAACTGCTCCACCACTCATCCGGGATCGCCTCTTCTTGTAACAGCTTGTTGAAGAATAAAGTCAGCCACATCCATCCATCCGACTTTAACACCTTCCATACCTCCACTGGTATTCCATCCGGCCGCACAGCCTTTCCATTCTTGCACCTTGCACTTATTTTCTTACTTCATCCATATAAAGCGGTGCTAAGTATTTATATAGATAAAGGTTTTATTATGACCCTTAGGATAAAGGCTGATGGTCTACATCTTTCAAACTTCTATACCTAATGCAGATTCAAGCCCAAATATGACCCGACCGTGTCACGTTGTAACGCTAGCACACGCCGCGTGCTCCGTGTACGGAGCGCACGGTACCGGTGACAGAGAGGTGCGGTTCAAGTTAATTAAATCTGATTACACTCAATCCGACTTATTTATTTAACATATATGTTTATAAAAAATAATGCAGCTAACGCTTGCTGCGCCGGGCCCGAGCGGTGCGCCGCCGGCGGCGGCTGCGGCGGCCGCGGCGGCCGCGGCGGCGGAGCGCGAAACGCTTTCTTTACTTTCTTTGCTAAGAATGTTGGGGAAGTTCATCGTTTCGTTGTCCCGTGGTGAGGCAAGCTACTGTTGCAAGTTGGTAATGCCATTATTGAGGGAGACGGCGATCGCTCTGCGCTGCTCAATTCATTGTAACACACGCCACGCCGCAGTAGCACTAGTTATAATATTGTTGAAAACATATATTGAACGCAATGCGAAGGTTACGAAACTTATTGAAAACAGTTTGAATGCAGTCCAATAAAGCTGAAAGCTACGTTTTTATTTTGAAACGAACCTAATCTTGACATCATTTTTGGTTTACTCTGGCAAGAAAACACAATGTAAGAAAAAATAAGCGGCTAAAGGGAGGGGGCGGTTACATCATAATTGTGTAACCGTAAAAAAGTATTTTGAACAGTACCTGAGCGCAGCGGATCGCTCCACATCCATACGTGTCACAATCACCAGTTCTCATTGGCTGCACGCGCGTGGGAGCTGCGCTGCGTGCAGCGCGTTAGTTGAATTGACATTATTCCTTTATTGTCTTGTATTAAAAAGTATTATAAAATAATTACAGTAATGTACAGGGCCTTGCCCAAACGCAAGTTAACTCAGCGCAGTGAAGCGTTAATGGCGGTGGAGGCGGTGGAGGCTACGGTCAGAGTTGCCGGGCGAGTTGGCGACGGGCTCGCTATAAACTTAATCAACTTTACCTCGCTTCACGATAAATCGGGCCCCGCCGTCACTGTGCGCGAGTGCAGCGCGGTTATTTGTATATTTGTTTGTTGGTAACGTTTTTATAATTATATATAGAGAGTATTACAAGAGTGTCACACGAGCAGCTACAGCCTCACGAACCGGACAAAGAGAACCTCGCATTTTGCAAGCGGCGCGTTTTGTTTGCAGCGGGACGCCGCGGGAGTTGCGCCGGCTTGAGAATCGGTTCACCGAGGTCGCCGGGGCTCCAGCGGGCGCGGAGCCGTCCACGCGCAGGCACACGCGCACGCGCACGCACACGCACACGCACAATGCGTAGACGCATTTGCGCCTTTATCCCGCAATACACCGACCTAGCTACAGGAGCTGCTTGAAGCTGTTAGTGTGCGTGTGCGCGCGCGTGATGATGTGGACAAGCAAGAAGCGTGTGTAGTAGTATAGTAGAGTGTATGAATGCAAATAAAGTGTAGGCGATGCACGTACCGGGCGGCGCGTGCAACAGCGGCGGGCCAGGCAGGAAGGCGGCCGCGACCGCCGCCTGTGCGTTGAACGCGGCGGCGTACGCGACGCGGCTCGCCACCGACGCCGGCAGCGGGAACTGCGGCGCGAACGTGCCGCGGGTGTCGCGCGGCGGCGGCCCGTCCGCCTCGCGCCCGTCGCGCCCGTCCGACAGGCCCAGCAGCTCCTGGATGGCGAACGGCGACCGCTGCGGCGCCCGCGGCGCGCCCGCGCTCGCGCTCATCGCCTGCATCTCCGCTAGGACACGAGCGAGGCGCCGCTTTACATAACTGTCCCGTACGGAGCGGCCTTCGCGAAACCAGAACCCGTCGGCACAGCCTTCCGATGTTGATCCAGGCGCCACTACAGTTCCGGCACTCGTAAACAAAACTAATCAGCTTGCGGTTCACTCGTCAGGTTCGGTGACGGTGACTCGGCACGGCTCGATGTAAAATGTACAAGTTGCGCGAATCGCGAGGTGTGCGGGTGTGCGGGGCGTGCGAGTGCGACACGAGCGCCCGCCGCGGTGTCCGGAGCGCGTCTGCGGGCCGCCCGCCGGGCCGCCTCGCCGCCTCGCCGCCTCGCCCCGTCGGCCCCTCGCAGCGCCGCCGCCGGGGGCCCGGGGCCGCGCGCCCGCCGCCTAAGGGCGTAAGCGGCGCCGCTGCCGCGCCTCTTACGCCCTTAATCCGCCGCGGCGGGTCGCGGCGGCCGGGCGGGGCCTCGCTAATAGCCAATACGGATATTTTGTTACCGCACTCTATTGGCCAGATTTCTCCTCGGGCCCCGCCCCATGCTCGCTGCGCCACCCGATTGTGAACCCTCGCTAAAGACCATAAGCGGGAAACTGCTCCGCGCACTCGGAGCTTCATTTAAACTTGATTAACTTTAAGAAATGAGCTGGTGCGGTACAGGGCCCGCCGCCGCTCGCCGCCCGCCGCCCGCCGCCCGCCGCCGCCGCGACGACGACTTTATTTAAATCACTACTTAAAGTTGTAAGTGCAGCGTTCTTAGAATACCTTAATCGTACAAAATTATAAGAGAATAATGATACATAAATATCAACGAGGGAACCTTTGTTCTCGCAGACGAATGAATGTAAATTTTTACCTGCAGAACTATTGCGAGGAGCCCGCGGCTCGCGGCCCGCCGCTTGCCGCCCGCCGCTTGCCGTCCGCCGCTCGCGGCAGCAGGGCAGGAGCCAGGTCGCCGTGGATACGCGTCAATAGGCGACCATGGCGGCGGCGGGCGGCGGCGGGCGGCGGCGCATGAATATTCCGCGATAAATGAATCTTTAATTTAAATTTCCTCCATTTTATTTCCGTTATACAAGCACGCGCCGCGGCCGCGCCTCGCTCTGCTGCAAAGGGTTTGGTACACAGCTAGTATTCATGTTTATTTATAACAGCTATGAAACCCTGTCCAAACCTCTCTACCGGTTTGTAAATACACACAGCAGCATGTGTTACAATGTGCTCCGTTGGATAATTAACACTATGACGTCACTTACGATCATCATCATCCGAGAGACGTCCGCTGCTGCTGGACATAGGCTTCTCTTAAAGATCCCCACTTTGACCAATTCTGTGCTACCGGCACACAGCGGATTCGCACGACTTTCAATAGTAGTTCATGGCTTCCGGTACCGCCTGGCATTAGGGGATGTCGTTGGTAGGGGTTCATATGAGGGATTTGGGCTATTTCTCACAACGCTAGCCCAAAGTGGATTGGTGGAAGTCAGAGATTCGTTTGTTGATTAGCAGGGTGCACTACGACCACATTTCATTGCTTTGTTTTGGCGATGAAAGTGAATGTAAGCAAGACGAAATTAATGGTTGATGAAAGAGAAGAATGTGTGACAAACTGTGGCATTCTGATTGAGGGAGAAAGAGTGGAACAAGTGAAAGTATCTGTATATCTGGGTTCCCAGTTTGCGAGAGATGGCAAGTGTGATGGTGATATTGAAAGATGAGTTTATAACGGGGATCAAGTGAATGGGGCACTTCATAACTTTATGAATATCCGGAACGTATCACAAAGCGCGCGACTGGCTGCGCATAGAGGCGTGTTGGTCCCCACACTGGTGTATAGCAGTGAATGTTGGCTGTGGCAGAAGAAACGTGAAAGTAGGATTAATGCTGTGGAGATGAGAAGCCTGAGAAGTATAACTGGAGTGAAGCCGATAGACAAAGTGAGGAACAGTGCGATAAGGGAGCGGTGCGGCGTGGTTGAAGATGTAGTGACAAGGATAGAGAAAGGGATGCTTAGATAGTTCGGCCATGTCGAAAGAATGGATGAAAGGAGATTAACGAAAGAGAAGTATACAAGGTAAGAATGCGATCAGATCAGATCGGCCTAAGCGGACACATTCTGATCAAATCGAAGATCTTCTAAAGAAAGGCCGGGTCAAGAGCACTCGCAACCGACGAGCGTGCATGAAGACGCTCATGGAAGTGGAGGAAGCGAGAGAGGTGTGCCAGGATCGTGGCAAGTGGTGGAAGGTGGTCTCTGCTTGCCCCACTGGGAACGAGGCGTTATATACGTGTATACGTATGCACCACGAGCACGAGGCGAGGTTAGTACGGGTCCCGTGAGTTGTTGGGGGCCCCTTACACTACTAGTCACGTCACGTCACGTCACGTCACGTCACGTCGTCCCTGACAATATTTTCTTCTAAATGTTCAGTTTTTTATTTAGTTGTTAACTAAAAATCTATTTCTTGTTCGCTTTAACGCTGAATGATAAGGTTCTTTAGTCAATTTATTTGTTGTGATCAGATATTACATCACTTTTCACGACAACAACGTTTCAATAAGCTGTTTGCAGTTTAATTCCTGACGAACACGAAAAGTTATACTTTCTTTATTCCACTAGTTAAGTTTCCTAATTGACATAGCAACGAAACGAGCGAGATGTTCACCTGGTGGTGAGCGATGAGCCTGCCCACAACTGTTCAGAACTATTTATGAGGTTCGCTGGACCACCGCATTGAACATTCCTCTCATCTTGTGACGGAAACTGTCAGTCTCCTTATCCAGTAATTTAGTCCGCTCCTTCAGATCGGAGAACAATAACGTTCGCTCAAGGCTCGTTATTACCGGCCGACACGCACGCACTGCACGCACTGCACGCACTGCACGCACTGCACGCACTGCACGCACTGCACGCACACGCACGCACACGCACACTAACGTGACACAGCGCGTGTCGCGCTACCACTCAACCAGCGCCTCCGCACCACTACCTGATGTCGCGACGCGCGCAGCCTGACCTCCGGTACTGGCTTACTTTTTACCTTAAGTTTATTCGGCAGATGACAAGTACACACAACAGTAAGTGGCGTGCCTGCCCATCGCGACCCGTGCGGGTTGGGATGTCTATACAGCAACACATTTGACCGCTGCCTCCAGCGACAAAGTACTGCTGAAGACCCGCGACTGTGCGGAAGCATTCCTATGCTCCAGGCCAAAGTGGTGACAGGAACACCGGGGAAATATAGCCGTGCGAGTCCGGTATAACTCTTCTGCTGCTGCAGTTGGAGAGCATCCATTTACCATGTGTGTAGGTGTACAAAGGTGTACCAAGGTGAGTGACATCACGCCAGTCACCGGCGGCAGGAAACAGCCATCAGAGAACGGGTGGGTCATTGTGTGTAAAAATAATAAAGCCTTATTGAGGTATTGCATCTGACCTAATAAAGTAATAAGAGTCCAATACTTAGCTAAATAATTGATATCTTGTGAGCGAACAACACATTTGTTATGTGTAATGTGCGTACCGACTGATCGCGATGAATGGTCCGCGCGATGGTGACAGTTCACCTGCTCAACACGGGCCGCACGCGTCCCGAGGCAGCGCTGAAGTATTAACACACAAAGTACGAAAGCTATACGGTGTTCGTTAAAGCACTAACGTTATCAAGTAAGTACTTCGCTGTCTTTTAGAAATAGCAGTGAGACGGTTCCTCACCGTCCCCCACGTCGGGCTGCGCCGGGGGCCCGCGCGGCCCCTGGCAGTGTATCAGTGCTAGCTGGGGACAACTCCGTGGACATGAAGCGCTCGCTAACTCAGCAGCAGCGGCAACAGCTAGCGCTCGGCGCGTCGCCTGCGCCCGCGCACGCGCACGAGACCGTCGAGCCTGTTCCACGTTCCCGGGTCTTTGCACAAACTGTATAACTTTTCTTTGAAATGTCCCTTCTCTGTCTGGATCACTCTTTTAAATAACAAACTATACTTTTTCTCCCGCGTTTTTCTAAAACACAATTGAGCCCCGCAGGCGTCGGCCCGGATGAGCGGAGCGGATGCACGCTGCAAGCAACAGCTCAACTTTTATCAACATCATCATCAGCCGGTAGACGTCCACTGCTGGACATAGGCTTGCCCCAAAGATCTTCACATACAGTCAGCATGAACTTCGGTACCGCTGGGCTACTAGGTGTTCATAGGGGGGGATTGGAGTCATTTCCAACCTGAGTTAATTGGTCGCCAGGTTGACCAAAGCCTCATTTTTGATTAGCAGGGTACACAACACGCACGTGAGGAGAGATTTTATACTTATTAAAAGTAACAAATTTATAGTATTTGAGGGGGAGGGAGACTTTGTGTACATACCATTTTTATTTGTCTTGTTTTATTCAATGTTATTTTCCCTAATTATGCGCATGTGTGCTGGGGGAGGCGCCTACTACTACTACTACTACTACTAGCAAATCATAAATGATTTAAAACATTCAACTACTGGTTCATCATACAGTATTTAACAAAAGTAGTCAATTTCGGTGCGTGCAACAAATGTAAATTATGTTAATTGGTTGTATATTGTGCGCGTGAACAATAAATATAACCAAAAAACAATAAGAGCGTGACGCCGGCCCACGCGGCCCACGCGGCCCACGCGGCCCACGCGGCCCACGGTCAGCCGCCACAGACAAACAAGCAGCTCAGCCCAAGACGCACTTGCACCTTACGGCGTGGAACTTTGCACAAACTGCTTATCATGTGCAGGCACGTGCATGGCTGCGGAGACCAGGTATTCAAGTATCTATCTATACTGGCTACAGCTGTTTGCAAACAAGTTTAGGCGATAGCGGAAGCCGTTGTCGCAATTAAACATTGAATTTATTGTTTCTATGGATATTCTGCAGTATGCTACGTAGGCGTCAGCGAAGCGCCTATTCCTGAAACAAAACAGTAGTGTGAAAACATTACTGTGTGGCGGTACGAAGGGCGCCTCTAGCCAGTGTGAATGTTGTGGTGACGAGACGACGTGCATCAGGCGGCGGGCGCGCAGTGCGCAGCTAACCAGCGTCACGTTCTCATCAGCCGACGCGCCGCCCACCGTTGAGTGAACGTCACGTTTATCTCGTCGCTGAATTGAATAAAAAAATAGTAACTGCTCTACGGGGTGAACATTTCATCTTTAATATATCGCGATTTCATAAAAAAAATGTCTAAAGTCTTGATGAGTTTCTGAGAACTCCTCGAACGAAGACGGGATTAACTTTTCAGGTCGAAGCGTCGCAAATGAATTTCAGACCTTGTTGCGGGCTAGACTCCGACCTGCCGCGAGCTGAACGAACCAACAAACGACTTCATTATCTCAGAGCTCGGCCGCAACATTAGGGTAAAGAAAAGGCGTTAAGAACAAAGCGGCGCGGGGCGCGCTGCGCAGGCGCAGCCGCATCGCGCCGCAACGCTTCGGGCAGACTATTTATTGATTTATTTTTATCGTTCAATTCGCGCCGTGTAAATAAATAAGTGCTGCCAGCGAGCTGAACACCGCTCTCACAAACTGACAACAAATCAAAAGAAAAAAGGCCTCAATAGAAGGAAAGACAACTGAGAGAGAGTAAAAAACTGCGAGAAGACGAGAAATCCGAAACTCCTGTGGTTGTCGCGGCGGCGGCGGCGGCGGCGGCGGCGGGCCCTGTCCGTCCGGCTGTCCGGCTGTGTGCGAAACGAGGGCCGCCGCAAAAACTGCGTGTGAACGTGCGCGATGCTCGGCGGGTGCGCGCGGGGTGCGCGGGCGGCGGGCACAATAAGGAGCGAGCGGACAATGCGCGGGCGCAGGTAACGCGACACTGCGGGCGAGCCGCGGGGCGTGCCGCGCGCGCGCGGGCGGCGGGCGGCGGGCGGCGGGCGGCGGGTGGCGGGCGCGCACAGCGGCACACCGCGTTTGTGCACACACCGGACTGATGTGGTGGTTAGACAGGAGGTGCGCGGGCGCACGGCCGGCGGAGCGAACAGATACAGACGTAAGGCGGGGGTCGTCGGGCCGCGCGCGCCCGCCCGGATTGTGTAAGTAACAGTTGAACTCGTATCCAAACCAGCAGCTTTAACTTTTACGTTAAAATAAATAAAAAGTATGTTCTTACCCCCTACAATAACAGAAATTAAGAAGATATACACAATTGAATTTATATAGATTCCAGTTTGTACTGCGCAGTAAACACTGTTTCAGCCCGATGAGCGCTGCTGCTGAAAGTGCCCCTCCCCGCGCCCGGAAGTGGGTATGCACAACTCCCTCGTTAGCGAACGTCGCGCGAACAGCTGCTAACAGTTTCAGGAAAGGAAAGGCCTGCTACCGTGTCCTCCCAGTCTCACATTGCGGCAGCGCAAACTGCCTGCTCACCTGCCAACTCTGTGTAGTGGTGGTCGGCGCAAGTGTACAGTGGCTATGCATCTGCTATCTGCATCTGGGCTATATCCTTGTCTGTCAGGGCTAGAGGCGAGGCCGACGGATCCTCGGTGCAATGCGCGACGCGACGCTCACTCGACACATGTTGTGAGTGTTACTCACTCTCCATCGCCATCGCACATGTACTTATAAGTAATGTTTCACCAAAGTGTAGCGACGACGGCGCGGGACGACACCGCGCCGCGGGAGCACGCACGCACGCGTGCGCGTGGACGTGCGCGTGGGTCGCATATCTGGTAGGAATAAATGATTCGAAACTGAAATGAACAATTCACGAGGGCCCATCAGAAAGACAAGGAGGGTGCCGCCGAGTGCGCGCGCCGCGCACGGTTGGGTTGCGGCGGCCGGGCGGTTGCGCTTACGAGGACCGTTCCGCTACACGCACACAAAGATTATGCGGTGACAGTGTTAATATGACAATATTTCCTTAACTAACAAAACATCGCTGGTAAGATGTTTACCCGGGTACACGGCGCGTAGTCTAGTCGTGCTGCGACGTCAATTGTGCGGTGCCGCAGCGCGGCCTGCCGTCCGTGCATGGCCATGCTGCACGTACTATAAATTTCCTTCCTGGATCAGTGCGTTTACCATCAAGATCTAATCGCTGTTTACCATCAAGTGGGATTGTAGGCAAGCGCTAGTTTATATGTATTAAAAAGTAGATAATATTGTACCAAGTTTGTTTATCATGTCGATACTATAACACCTTCTATACAGAACGGTAACTGAAGCTGGGTATTACAATTGGATACATTATATACTAATAAGCACTGCTCACTGCCAGCCCGGGCGCGCGCAGCGGACCCCCGCGGCGCCGCCCGGCAGCGCGCTGGCGCGGACCTCGCCTGTCGTCAGCAGAACGACGCTTCCTTCCGAACATACCTCGGCTCTGAACGGGCCACGCCTCGGCCGCGTGCGCCCGCTGTCACGTCCTGCGAGTGCACTCTGGCGGCCACCGTATGCACGCGAGAAAGTCTAACATCCCGGACATCTAAATGTATCTTCACTTGAAAGCCGCCCTAAATTGTTTTGATCTATGGCAGGTACTCTTTATGAAATACTAGCTGCCCCTCGCGCGCTTTGCTGCTCGTAATACAAGTCTAATTACTTGATATTTGTCTCAATTATTCCTTGAGAGTAACCGCAACCGCAAATGGCCTTCTGTACCAACCATCACCATAGCAACCGCGTGAATAATACCAAATGAATGGAAGTAAAGTGATGAAGGATCTATGAAACTGAAAAAGCAAAGAGCCCACAGCTATCTACTACGAGCAGCAAACGATTCCGCGTCGCACCGTCACGCTGCCACATCCGTGCGTGCACTCGTATTCACGTGACTGGAGGACGAAGGACACCTATTTTCATTGTACGTCTAGATAGAACATGTACTTAAATGTATTAAATAATAAAGGCAACGCGGTAACTTTGGTATTTTAAACATTTTAATAAGTTTGCCTTCCTGACGGGCTCCAAGTTATTATTTCTGTGTTTGTTACTTCATTCATTATTTACTCTTTTTTGGTTAGATACTCCTTGTCTAACGATATGAGATCTGTGTCCAGCTGTGGGCGTTTATCGGCTGGTGGCAATGGCAATAACACGGGAGCTAGAAGTCAGGGTCGAGGGCTGGTTCGTTCATTCGTTTCAGTGTTCGCTTAAATACCTGACCGCCGATGTATCTGTTTTTAACTTGTATATCCATACATTGAAATAAAATGCGTCCCTAAGTGAAGAGTGAAGGTTTGATATATTGATCTACCCTCAATTATTCTCGAAAGGGTTAAAAAGCCGTTTGAGTAGGCCGCTGCACGGCGACACTGCAACAGTTTAAACAACAAACAGCATCCCGCGCAGTCGCCGCGAGCGTCGACGGGAGCACGGGCGCCGTCGCCGCGGCCGGAGCGCCCGCTCTTCGCTCTTCGGCAATAAGTGACACTCGATACTAATCAACGGTGCGAGGCTCTTTGTCTCGAATGTCTCTCGTGTGTAGAGGTGCCGCGGGCGACGGCACACGCACACACGCACACAGGCATTCAACGCTACTGTTGTGTTGAGATCGTGTTCAGCATTCTGTCATATTCACAAACGAAAATAAGTTAAATCTGAATATCACCACTGCCACCACTGCCACCACTGCCACCACTGCCACCATTGAGAACATAGCGACAGGCAGCGTAACATACTAACGCCGCCGTCACTCGGCTTCGTACCGCCTGAGTAACGGACGACTAGGGCAACTCCTCCTATTTACTGGAGCGGGGAACCTTCGCACACTCCTTATTATGGCTCCTTGAATATTTTGACATCCCTTTGACACCAAACAGCAATGTGATCAGGTGGCGCCAAGTGTAAAACTGTGTCGCGATGAGAGAGAGGTGGTAAGATCGTGCGCGGCGAGCTGCCCCGCGCCGGCGCCGCGGCACGGGCATGGCCACTTACGAGAAAACTCCTTTTCCGCCATCTTTTATTACATTTTCATCAGGATTCAAGATTCTGTGCAAGATTTTAGAATTATATTTACGCTTTTAATTATATTTATTACATAGACGCTTCGACGGTACAAACATTTCTCAATTACGAATATAGTGATGCATAAACAAAGCCAAAATACTGCTCCGCCGCCGCGCGCCGCCGCCAGCCGCCGCGCGCCGCCGCCCGGGCCGACGGTCCCGCTCGTTACTCCTGCGCGTAGGGGGTGGGGGCGTGCACATTGCGTATGCAGTCTTTAAGGAAACGAACTTCTCAAAGAATTCCATTTAATTTCTGGGCGCGTTCCGCTCCGCGGAGCGCCTCCGCTAATGACCACTCGCTGCGAGCCGAACGAAGCCGTGCGAATCGAACGGGCCGTACGAAACGGCGGAAACGGAAATAGTATTATTAAGTGGAGCGCGCTCTTGTTGTCATAATGACATCACACGAGCCGTGTCGCGCTGAGAGATTGATCCGCACTCGGGGGCGCGGCGCGGGGGCGCAGCGCGGGGGCTCGGCTCGGGGGCGCGCGCTCCTTGATTTAATAGCCTGCCTGCTGCTGATCCAGATCATCCACGTAACTAGGGTTCACACAAACTACATTCCATTTAATAAATTATTTGATTAGAGGCCCGTCAACCAGCTATCGCCCAGCGTGCGGACGAGCTCTAATCGGCACAGGCCAGGGTAAGCCTGCCCCGCTTTGTCGCAGAACCGGCGAAGCAGATGCGCATATAGTGATGCATGCTAAAATGAACTGATGCACATTACTATCAAGTTTGTTAACGGCGTGCTGCCGTTACGTCGTAACCGTGTAAGCGCAACTATGTGTGCCGAGGGTACATACGGAGAACGGAGCCGTTGCAGGCGAGGAGTGCAGCGGCAGCCCTGCGCGCCCGGCGCGCCCCGGGCGGGCTCGGGCGGGCTCGGGCCGTCTCGGGCGGGCGGACTCGGTCTCGGGCCGCAAATTCGTGCGACACTACTCTTTTATTGAGTGCCGCGGCGACGGGCGCGGCTGCGGGCGCGGCGGGCGCAACCGCCGGCGCCACCCTTTGCTCGCACACACCTCCCCATTTGAACACACCCGACCCGCCCCGCTGCACCCCATCCGTTGCCCCCTCGCACCCGAGGGTGCATAATTGCGCGTCGCTGCACCTTCATGCAACCTGCGACGTGGAGGAAACTTAGTTATAGGCATTTTGCGGCGGTCCCGTGTCGGCGCGGCGTGCGGGCGATGCGGTTACCGCGCGGATGCGGCGCGACCCGGGCCGGCCGCCTGCCCGGGCCCGCCGTCTTGCCGCTGCCACATTGGTACACGCCGTCCCGGTGTCGCGGTGTCGCGGTGTCGTTCAAATGCATTATCCTTTACATTTCACGTCACAGTTTCTGCAGGTGAGCGGCGCGGGCGCGGCGCGGGCGCGGAGCGAGCGCGGCGAGGGCGCGGCGCGCTGCTGATACCGAGTGACGCGCCTGCACCTCGTCGTAGTCTCACTATTTAGTGCTTATTCGTGTATTTACGCAGCACTTCATCGTTATCTGTTGACCCTAGAGGTCACACATTAGTTTTGATTACACCAATAAAGCACCGCCCGCGCCCGCGCCCGCGCCCGCGCCCGCGCCCGCGCCCGCGCCCGCGCCCGCGCCCGCGCCCGCGCCCGCGCCCGCGCCCGCGCCCGCGCCCGCGCCCGCGCCCGCGCCCGCGCCTGCGCCTGCGCCCCCGCCCGCGTGCACAGCTCGGAGACATGAATAGTATTGTTTATAGGTTCTACGTCAAAATTAAAAAAATGCTACGCAGGAATGTTACCTGGCCACGGTTATTGGTAGGTGAGCAAAATGGCACCAGTTCATAGCATGCTGTTCCGTCAATAGACAGCTTGAGTAAAGCCTGGGACGTGTAACGCGTGACCCGGCGCTGAGCAGCCGCCACGCCCCGGAGGGCCGCGGGCCGGGGCCGGGGCCGCGGGCCGGGGCCGAGGGCCGAGGGCTGCGAGTGGAGCGCTCGCGCTGTACATTACGACGCATACAGGAAGCGACACAGTTCCTCTCTTCATATTTTAATGGGCTCAGCACATTGTGCCTGGTTTTTTTACTTCTTTTAAACTGTACTACCTGCTCGTTTGCATTGCGATTTACTTCCACTTTACTTTCCATCATCATCATCGTCATCCGTTTTTTCCAGACTTCGGACGCGTCCTGCAGGAGGTGTCGGTGCTCACGTGTTCGCGTGTTCGCGTGTTCGCGTGCGCATTGCTTTACTTACAAGTTTCCAATTCAGTCGTCTCTTTCGACCCTCCGAGGTTGAGGTTGCGTCTCTGAACGCCGAAGCATCCGTCACCTGCAGAAACAATGGAGGGCTCTGACGCAGCAACAGGTTGCTGCCTGTGTCAATGTTGTCTGTTCACCTGGTAGTTAGCTAGGGACTACTGCTGGTCTATTTTAGGGGAATGCGGAATTAGTTCTACAACATGTTCTTGCCTTGGCTATTTTCCTTTAGTACCTGCGATGTCCGACAGACATACACGAGTAGGTAGGTGTGCAGGACTCGGACAGGTGGTGCAATGCAATCACATCGCACCACCACCGAACAGCACAAGAACAGTGGACGGAGTAGTTAGCTAACAAATATGTGATCCTTTTGGAGCTGACACTGCGCCCGCGTGTCCGCTTGCCTCTTGCCGCTTGACTGACTTGCTACTGCTGCAGCATGGACCTGCAAGCCTGCGACTCTTCCAGCTGGTGCTACTTAGAATGGATGCACTACACCAGATTATACTCGTCGCCCGAGACATAAGATGTTATATCTCGTTACCCCAGTAATTACACTAGCTACAGCGCCCTTCAAACCGGAACACAGCAATGTTGCACCGGAACACAGTAACGTTTAGGGGTATAAATAGGCGAATACCCGCACTGGTACTGGTACCTACCTGGACGGAACTCCGTAACAGACACCTACTAACAGTTTTTTTTCTAGAAAGCACAGTTTACAGAAAATAATTCTATAATATCATCATCATCATCATCATGAGGAACCTTCTTAAAACCGGTGCTTGGCGCCCAGATTGGGGTAACTACTGCTACTTGAGCTATTCTTTTCAACTGGTGGTTATTAAAGCCGGCTTACCCATTCGTTTGTACGGTGAAACCATTTCGTCGGGTTCCCTCAGCAGCGCCTTTCCCTTCCCGCCAATTTTGTTTTCCAAGGTTGCCCTCGGAACTCGTCAAGTGATCATGAACATGTCAACCACAACTCCACTGTTGTATTGTATTCGAGGACAAGGTGCCTCTTTTGCTGCTCACGACTGCTCACAACCATGTCAAGGAACACCACACCACCACCCCCGACGGTGGCACGGTGGCACGGCGCGCACCACGCGGCTCACCGCTGCCACGCCGCGGCGCCTGGCGCTGCGCGGCGACCGATCCCAATGGGTTATGTCGGAGGTGGAGCACACATTCAAGCGGTTCACCACTTTCAACTGCTGTGTATACTATACTACGCTACACTACACTACACTACACTACACTACACTACACTACACTACACTACGCTACGCTACGCTACACTACACTACACTACACTACACTACACTACACTACACTACGCTACGCTACGCTACACTACGCTACACTACACTACACTACACTACACTACACTACACTATACTATACTACACTACGCTACACTACACTACACTACACTACACTACACTACACTACACTACACTATACTACACTACACTACACTACACTACACTACACTACACTACACTACACTACACTATAACAGCAGCTGCTCCACGCGCGCTTTGCTCGCCGTTGTATATAATTAAACTCGTTTACAATTTGTGTCAATCATTCATCGATAGCAGTGTGCCAACATTACTGTGTTCTGATTTGAAGGGCGCTGTCACTAATATAATTACTGCGGTAACGACAATTAACATGTATATCACGCCTCCGTCCCTGTAGGGTAGGCAAACACCACCTCTCTCCATTTACAGATCCTGGCACCTCGGGACTTAACGTCCCCTCTTAAGGTCCTGCGCATCTCGTCACAACTGGCGGCGCGTTAGGGGCAGCTGTATTACTTGCTTGGGGTCGTCAGTGTTGAATAAATAAAAGTATCAAATATAGAATTATATTTTGTTTAAATATTTAAGTTGTGTACATTTGTGAACTTCAGCATCAACAGCGAGGTACAAACGGCGAAGGAGGACATCGCGAGGAAACGTGCGCATGAATTAGAATTTATTCCAAGGTGTGCGTGGAGTCACCAACCCGCATTGGGCCCGCGCGGTGACTATGGCCCAATCGCACTCATGTTGGGGGTATGCCTCTGCTCCAACAGAGGGAACGTAAACTTGGTTGTTATGGATATATATGTGCGTAGCTCATACACGATATCGCGTGCGTCTGCCAATGCCAATGACAATGAGGCGCCAGGCGGTCGGCCCGCAGCAGCAGGCGTGCGCGCGCGCAGAGCATGACGTGCACATGACGTGCACACGACGTGCACTCGGCGTGTCTCCGGCGCAGCAGAGTGCTAGTTGGTAATAACACGCTGCTCGCGGCGATGTGCGGCCATGACATTAAGTATAAAACTGCACCAAACGTCACGCTTGCCGCCTCAAGCATTGGTCCTCTTGATTATGTCATCAGCTCTATCTTCTATTAAACTAAAATAATGGGGGGCAGTGCGAACAGGCAGAGGTAATATTCGATGGATACTTTGTTTTCGAACCGAACAAGACAGACTTGTTTGTATTGTCGTTTTGGATGCCTTTCCGCTTCTAAATATAGTTGCGCTTACTCTTCATGCGTGCGTCCACTGCAACTTCTGTTTTAACTTGCGGACAGGAGCGTCGACGTGGAGGTGTTCGCGTTTGCGGGGTGGTGAAGGTGAAATTACTGCGGTAACGAGATTTAATATCCGATGTCTTACGGCGACGAGCGTAATGTGGTGCAGTGTATATCATCCTAACTAACTCCACGTTGTTATGGACAGGGATATACTTTACCTTTAAGTGAATATCCCGTTTATCTCGTCGCTTCGTTAAATAAAAAAAAAACTCTAGATAATTATGGAATATAAGCGTAGATCTTACCTACGGTCGGCCTGCAGTACACTACTGTTGGATACTACCCACTGCCGCGTGCTGCCGCCTGCTGCCGCGTGCTGCCGCCTGCAGCCGCGTGCACGTTTCCGTCTCACCTGATTAGAGAGAGCTTGCGCTTGCACCGCGTCAATCGCCTGCTGATCACTCCGAAACGTTCTATTTCACTACGCATTGTACTGATTCACAAAGTACCCCCCCAAATCGTAAATCGCTCCTAACCGGTAATCAAGTGCCCGGTGCGAGCACAGCAATTACCTGTAATTAGCGCATCGTGCGCCAATCGATCGCGGCGCCGTCGCGACTGGCCGGGGCGCGCGGGAGACGACGCGCGAGCGCGCGCCGCGGCCATGTTGGCGCGCGCGGCCGCGCCCACTCGCGCGCCCACTAGCGGCCCACCAGCGCGCCCACTTGTGCGCCGCCGCGCGCCATTCGCCGCTTTCCTGTTTCAATAATTAACACTTCAGGAACAACATCAATTAAGCAGCCGCCGTCAATTGGCCCAACCGACCGCACCGCACCGCACCCGCCGCACCCGCCGCACCCGCCGCACCCGCCGCACCCGCCGCACCCGCCGCACAGCCGCGCGCGAACCGGACAATCAATTGAATGATAGACTGATCGTTACGCGGGCGAAGCGTGTACGCCGCAGCCGCGCGCGAGGGCTGCGCGCCCCCGGGATACACATTTAAAATTGGTGATAAAAAACAAATTTAAAGCAAACCGTATAGAAACCGAAGTGTTTATAAAAATCTTCAAATTAAAGAAATTTTTTATTATCTGAGCAGCCGCACCGTACCGCTTGCCGTGCTTGCCGTGCTTGCTGTGCTTGCTGGCCTCGACACCCCCACCGCTCCCTTCAGGGAACGATTTTTTAACACCTTTTCTTAACTGACTACCAAACGGCAGCAGCGATCTCTCAACCAATTTCTGAATGTGTGCGTGCGTGCTACAGTTACTGAAATCTCGCGCCGAGACTGTTGTGGTGTTAACGCGGTTCAATCGGAGCCGCGCACTGACTGTCCCCACCCCCACCCACCCACTTTCGGGCGGTATTTACCTTATTCAGTATTCTCTTCCTATAATATTTAGGTACTACTCACTACATCTCCTTTCTATTTAAGAATAACATTACTTGCTTGTCTCATAACGTGAGACATTACTGCACCTACACTTTGCTTACACAACATGTATTTTTTTTAATTAGTTGTTTTAAAGCGGCGCAGTCGTCAACTCAAATTAACTGAACAACTAGCAAGTCACAAACAATCGACAGAACAGTTGCACACTACTTACTGCATGTTGCAACGTTCAAGCGGCGCAGTCGTCAACTCAAATTAACTGAACAACTAGCAAGTCACAAACAATCGACAGAACAGTTGCACACTACTTACTGCATGTTGCAACGTTCAAGCGGCGCAGTCGTCAACTCAAATTAACTGAACAACTAGCAAGTCACAAACAATCGACAGAACAGTTGCACACTACTTACTGCATGTTGCAACGTTCAAGCGGCGCAGTCGTCAACTCAAATTAACTGAACAACTAGCAAGTCACAAACAATCGACAGAACAGTTGCACACTACTTACTGCATGTTGCAACGTTCAAGCGGCGCAGTCGTCAACTCAAATTAACTGAACAACTAGCAAGTCACAAACAATCGACAGAACAGTTGCACACTACTTACTGCATGTTGCAACGTTAAAGCGGCGCAGTCGTCAACTCAAATTAACTGAACAACTAGCAAGTCACAAACAATCGACAGAACAGTTGCACACTACTTACTGCATGTTGCAACGTTAAAACGGCGCAGTCGTCAACTCAAATTAACTGAACAACTAGCAAGTCACAAACAATCGACAGAACAGTTGCACACTACTTACTGCATGTTGCAACGTTAAAGCGGCGCAGTCGTCAACTCAAATTAACTGAACAACTAGCAAGTCACAAACAATCGACAGAACAGTTGCACACTACTTACTGCATGTTGCAACGTTAAAGCGGCGCAGTCGTCAACTCAAATTAACTGAACAACTAGCAAGTCACAAACAATCGACAGAACAGTTGCACACTACTTACTGCATGTTGCAACGTTCAAGCGGCGCAGTCGTCAACTCAAATTAACTGAACAACTAGCAAGTCACAAACAATCGACAGAACAGTTGCACACTACTTACTGCATGTTGCAACGTTCAAGCGGCGCAGTCGTCAACTCAAATTAACTGAACAACTAGCAAGTCACAAACAATCGACAGAACAGTTGCACACTACTTACTGCATGTTGCAACGTTCAAGCGGCGCAGTCGTCAACTCAAATTAACTGAACAACTAGCAAGTCACAAACAATCGACAGAACAGTTGCACACTACTTACTGCATGTTGCAACGTTCAAGCGGCGCAGTCGTCAACTCAAATTAACTGAACAACTAGCAAGTCACAAACAATCGACAGAACAGTTGCACACTACTTACTGCATGTTGCAACGTTCAAGCGGCGCAGTCGTCAACTCAAATTAACTGAACAACTAGCAAGTCACAAACAATCGACAGAACAGTTGCACACTACTTACTGCATGTTGCAACGTTCAAGCGGCGCAGTCGTCAACTCAAATTAACTGAACAACTAGCAAGTCACAAACAATCGACAGAACAGTTGCACACTACTTACTGCATGTTGCAACGTTAAAGCGGCGCAGTCGTCAACTCAAATTAACTGAACAACTAGCAAGTCACAAACAATCGACAGAACAGTTGCACACTACTTACTGCATGTTGCAACGTTAAAGCGGCGCAGTCGTCAACTCAAATTAACTGAACAACTAGCAAGTCACAAACAATCGACAGAACAGTTGCACACTACTTACTGCATGTTGCAACGTTCAAGCGGCGCAGTCGTCAACTCAAATTAACTGAACAACTAGCAAGTCACAAACAATCGACAGAACAGTTGCACACTACTTACTGCATGTTGCAACGTTAAAGCGGCGCAGTCGTCAACTCAAATTAACTGAACAACTAGCAAGTCACAAACAATCGACAGAACAGTTGCACACTACTTACTGCATGTTGCAACGTTCAAGCGGCGCAGTCGTCAACTCAAATTAACTGAACAACTAGCAAGTCACAAACAATCGACAGAACAGTTGCACACTACTTACTGCATGTTGCAACGTTCAAGCGGCGCAGTCGTCAACTCAAATTAACTGAACAACTAGCAAGTCACAAACAATCGACAGAACAGTTGCACACTACTTACTGCATGTTGCAACGTTAAAGCGGCGCAGTCGTCAACTCAAATTAACTGAACAACTAGCAAGTCACAAACAATCGACAGAACAGTTGCACACTACTTACTGCATGTTGCAACGTTCAAGCGGCGCAGTCGTCAACTCAAATTAACTGAACAACTAGCAAGTCACAAACAATCGACAGAACAGTTGCACACTACTTACTGCATGTTGCAACGTTCAAGCGGCGCAGTCGTCAACTCAAATTAACTGAACAACTAGCAAGTCACAAACAATCGACAGAACAGTTGCACACTACTTACTGCATGTTGCAACGTTAAAGCGGCGCAGTCGTCAACTCAAATTAACTGAACAACTAGCAAGTCACAAACAATCGACAGAACAGTTGCACACTACTTACTGCATGTTGCAACGTTCAAGCGGCGCAGTCGTCAACTCAAATTAACTGAACAACTAGCAAGTCACAAACAATCGACAGAACAGTTGCACACTACTTACTGCATGTTGCAACGTTCAAGCGGCGCAGTCGTCAACTCAAATTAACTGAACAACTAGCAAGTCACAAACAATCGACAGAACAGTTGCACACTACTTACTGCATGTTGCAACGTTAAAGCGGCGCAGTCGTCAACTCAAATTAACTGAACAACTAGCAAGTCACAAACAATCGACAGAACAGTTGCACACTACTTACTGCATGTTGCAACGTTCAAGCGGCGCAGTCGTCAACTCAAATTAACTGAACAACTAGCAAGTCACAAACAATCGACAGAACAGTTGCACACTACTTACTGCATGTTGCAACGTTAAAGCGGCGCAGTCGTCAACTCAAATTAACTGAACAACTAGCAAGTCACAAACAATCGACAGAACAGTTGCACACTACTTACTGCATGTTGCAACGTTAAAGCGGCGCAGTCGTCAACTCAAATTAACTGAACAACTAGCAAGTCACAAACAATCGACAGAACAGTTGCACACTACTTACTGCATGTTGCAACGTTAAAGCGGCGCAGTCGTCAACTCAAATTAACTGAACAACTAGCAAGTCACAAACAATCGACAGAACAGTTGCACACTACTTACTGCATGTTGCAACGTTAAAGCGGCGCAGTCGTCAACTCAAATTAACTGAACAACTAGCAAGTCACAAACAATCGACAGAACAGTTGCACACTACTTACTGCATGTTGCAACGTTCAAGCGGCGCAGTCGTCAACTCAAATTAACTGAACAACTAGCAAGTCACAAACAATCGACAGAACAGTTGCACACTACTTACTGCATGTTGCAACGTTCAAGCGGCGCAGTCGTCAACTCAAATTAACTGAACAACTAGCAAGTCACAAACAATCGACAGAACAGTTGCACACTACTTACTGCATGTTGCAACGTTCAAGCGGCGCAGTCGTCAACTCAAATTAACTGAACAACTAGCAAGTCACAAACAATCGACAGAACAGTTGCACACTACTTACTGCATGTTGCAACGTTCAAGCGGCGCAGTCGTCAACTCAAATTAACTGAACAACTAGCAAGTCACAAACAATCGACAGAACAGTTGCACACTACTTACTGCATGTTGCAACGTTCAAGCGGCGCAGTCGTCAACTCAAATTAACTGAACAACTAGCAAGTCACAAACAATCGACAGAACAGTTGCACACTACTTACTGCATGTTGCAACGTTCAAGCGGCGCAGTCGTCAACTCAAATTAACTGAACAACTAGCAAGTCACAAACAATCGACAGAACAGTTGCACACTACTTACTGCATGTTGCAACGTTCAAGCGGCGCAGTCGTCAACTCAAATTAACTGAACAACTAGCAAGTCACAAACAATCGACAGAACAGTTGCACACTACTTACTGCATGTTGCAACGTTCAAGCGGCGCAGTCGTCAACTCAAATTAACTGAACAACTAGCAAGTCACAAACAATCGACAGAACAGTTGCACACTACTTACTGCATGTTGCAACGTTCAAGCGGCGCAGTCGTCAACTCAAATTAACTGAACAACTAGCAAGTCACAAACAATCGACAGAACAGTTGCACACTACTTACTGCATGTTGCAACGTTCAAGCGGCGCAGTCGTCAACTCAAATTAACTGAACAACTAGCAAGTCACAAACAATCGACAGAACAGTTGCACACTACTTACTGCATGTTGCAACGTTCAAGCGGCGCAGTCGTCAACTCAAATTAACTGAACAACTAGCAAGTCACAAACAATCGACAGAACAGTTGCACACTACTTACTGCATGTTGCAACGTTCAAGCGGCGCAGTCGTCAACTCAAATTAACTGAACAACTAGCAAGTCACAAACAATCGACAGAACAGTTGCACACTACTTACTGCATGTTGCAACGTTCAAGCGGCGCAGTCGTCAACTCAAATTAACTGAACAACTAGCAAGTCACAAACAATCGACAGAACAGTTGCACACTACTTACTGCATGTTGCAACGTTCAAGTCTCTTTTGCACATTTTTTTGACTATTATATATACATTTTTTTTACAATTTAACTTTCATAAATAATTTTAAAAATGAAGTATCATTACTATTAGTATTAGCGCTACGTGCCGCCGCACCGTGCCGCACCGTGCCGCACCGTGCCGCACGCCGCACCGTGCGGCTCCCCGGCCGTCCCGCTCGGTATATAATCTGTCCCGTCGTCATCACCATATCATCCCAATCTAACTGTGCACCTCTAACCAGACTATTCTTATTTCTTGTTGTTTCGAAGCCGGTACTTTCACAGCATCCATCACGAGTCCATCCCACCGGGGCGCGGCGCACGCCCGGCTGCGGGGTCAATGAGCTCCTGGACATCTCCGATACATGTGCAGTCCATTCGAAGGCGAGTTGCGACACGATACACGACGTGTGCACAATATCAAGCACACGCGGTAATATTTAGTTTTATGAATGTGTAATATTCATACAACTATAAAGAACAAACATCTTTGGCCGGGGACAAAGGTGTCTCCGCATTACACCGCGACAGCACGCAACTTGTAACCACACACACCACTTTGGCGTACTATATCTATTTGCTGATTTATGCTGCTGGTGTTGGTGTCATCGAAAGTTTACATTTTAAAGAACATACATTCAAATTATATAAATGTGTGATTTTCATTTGTTTCTCGCACCGACCGAGTCAAGTCAAGTCAAGTCAAGTCAAGTCAAGTAAGTCAAGAGCTGAGTGAATCTAATGATGGAATTCAATACATTTTAAAAATGTTTACTACAAAAAAGGTAAAATGCAACAACGCAAGCCGCGAAACAAATGTTGGGATGCGGTGCTGCGCGATGCGGTGCGGTGCTGCGCGGTGCGGTGCTGCGCGGTGCGGTGCTGCGCGGTGCGGTGCTGCGCGGTGCGGTGCTGCGCGGTGCGGTGCTGCGCGGTGCGGTACGGTGCTGCGCGGTGCGGTGCTGCGCGGTGCGGTGCTGCGCGGTGCGGTGCTGCGCGGTGCGGTACGGTGCTGCGCGGTGCGGTGCTGCGCGGTGCGGTACGGTGCTGCGCGGTGCGGTGCTGCGCGGTGCGGTGCTGCGCGGTGCGGTGCTGCGCGGTGCGGTGCTGCGCGGTGCGGTGCTGCGCGGTGCGGTACGGTGCTGCGCGGTGCGGTGCTGCGCGGTGCGGTGCTGCGCGGTGCGGTGCTGCGCGGTGCGGTACGGTGCTGCGCGGTGCGGTGCTGCGCGGTGCGGTACGGTGCTGCGCGGTGCGGTGCTGCGCGGTGCGGTGCTGCGCGGTGCGGTGCGGTGCTGCGCGGTGCGGTGCTGCGCGGTGCGGTGCGGTGCGGTGCGGATTAAAATCTAATTAATTGTAATCCTGGTTAGGTCGCGCTGTTCGCGGATACACTTTGCGTGGAACAGGGATGAGTGCGGTGGCGCGGCCGGGGCGCGGCCGGGGCGCGGCCGGAGCGCGGCGGGGTCGCGGGGGCGCGCCCGTGCTCATTAGCGAGGCGACGGGCGGCCGCCGGCGCGCCGGTACCGCCAATCGTCAGCTACAGGCTGCTCCGCACGGCGCGCACACTGCAGCAGCGTACTTTATCACTTTACCGTGAGACAGCAAGTTGAAAATGACCTATTATTTTAACGAATTCTCATTTTGGTAGAAAGAACATCTGATTGTCTTAATATCAGTGATGAAGATGCTTATTACCAACCGTCAAGTGTTACGGAACGCGGACGCTTCAAAATATCGAAGTTTTTTGTAAAATTTTAAAACGTCTCACGTATTGTTCAGGCGTTCCTCTTTGTCTCAGCTAGAAACTTAATGTGTATCCGCCTCTAAAGGCGGAAAGTGAACGGTGAACGATAGCAGGGATCCGGCATCAGCCTGTGCAGCGGCGCCCGCGCGCGCGGCTCAGCCCGACACAATGTCACGAGCCGGGGCAGTGCGCCGCGAACGTCACGATCTCACGTACGGCGGGCGCGGCGCGCAGGGCTGCGCCAAGCTCTGTGGGCTAGTGCTGGGTATGCGAGCGAACCGCGGGTACCTACCAACTGAAACAACCTTTAATTCACTCCTGCTTGAAGATAGTATTACTTGAACCGATTGTCCCGAATCGTGACCATCATCGTTCAGACCGCACGGCGTCACCACGTCGCAACGTTATGAAACGGAGGAAGTTTAGAAATGATAAAATAATAAAACGAATAAAATCGCGAGGAAGCAGGAAGCGCGTGGGGGGCAGCCCTCGCCGGGAATTAGTTGGGGACGAGTCAATCGGCGGGCGCTCGGTGACAACTTGTAACGAGTTTGGACAAGTCGCTAATGAGCGGAGCGGCCAATTGCGCCCGCGGCCCGCACACCCCCACACCCGCGCACCCGCGCACCCGCGCACCCCCACACCCCCACACGCGCCGCCCCTATTGTTGCAGCTATCAAAGCTCATTTATTTATATCGATCCTGCTCATCATTCTGCGTTACTTAAAATAACTTCATGACACCGCATCGCTTTATGTATTTCATTTTATATACGTCGTGTAAAAGTGGACTTAATGCCATTGGTATTAATATATACTTAATTTACACTTAATACACCGTGTGCTTAAGTGGTAGGACTCGCGGGCATGGCGGAGTCCGCGCTCCGTGGACAACTGTATCGTGTACCGGAGGGTCCGTCCAGCACCCGTCGAGGAGTACACAGGTGTATGTCCCTATAATTACAGAGTGTATATTTTGACTGCAAAACGTTATTTGTGTGTTCGGTGTGTCATACAACACAGGTGAGCAAACCAAAACCGCCGGCGGGAGCCCCGGCACACCCCCCTCCGATGGTAAACGACACCTCCTCCCCTGCCGATAGCGATGTGGCATCAGTAACGTCGAAGCACCTCTCGTGCGTCTCGTTGTGCCCGTGGGCACGCGACGCGAGGCGGTCACTATATTTGTTCCCGTTAGTGCTCTTCAGACAGGCACACTACAGTGATGTAGTGCAGCGTGGCGCAGCGTGGCGCAGCGTGGTGCACCCTGCCCAGGTGACCACCCGGCACGAAGGGGCAGCCCGCGCGGCGCCGCACAGCACTACTGTATGTATAAAGCTGTGCTTTTTTTGAATGTATGACAATTATAACTTGATTTTTGTTTATTTATTATTTAAATAAAACTATGTAAGTAATGCCCATTCAATTCTGAAATCACGTTTGGTAGAACATGGAAGGCACGGCTTCATCACACTCAGCTAGTCAGCTGGTACACCCATGTCGCCACCCGTCCCGCCACAGGAGTGCTGCTGCCTCCGGGACACCGGGACACCGGGACGATCCGTACGGTATGCGACGAGTACCTGGGGTTATTATATATACACTTGTACCCGTCCATGACTGAAGTTAAAGTAAAGTACACGCTCCTGATTAGACGCGATTGTTGATTATTTTTTGTTGTGCCATGCTGCGGGTGCTGCGGGTGCTGCGGGTGCTGCGGGTGCTGCGGCGGTGGGCAAGGAGGAGAGGATGTCATATAAGTTAGTCACGAATGTGATAGAGCTGGTGCGGAAGGCGCGCCGACAATAACATATAACTAACTGTTTCTGACGGCTCCTGTATGCATTTTTATTCCCCGAAGCGGCGACACGAACACGTTCGCCTGGCCGCGAGTGATAGACACGCCCGTGACAGTGCGCCGCGAGATGGGACGATATACACTGCACCACATTGTGTCACACATATAATGCTGAGTCGCGTTACCTCTAGCCTAGTAAATACACTAGCTACAACGCCCTTTAAACCGGAAGTAAGTAATATTTGCACAGTAATGTTTGTCGACTACAATAGGTACCTACCTAGACGGTCTTCAGCAACAGAGACCACACTAACCTCAGAGCGAAGTATTTTCGTGTCTGCAAGCGCTCAACCGACAGAAAGGATGAGTTCATGCTGCACCTATCGTATATTGCATGACAATGTTCAGCCGAAGGGCGAGAGGAGAGGGAGTCCGAGCAGTTTCCTTTTAATGCAACGTGTTCATTGTCCACAACAACGTTTTTGGAAACACTTTGCTAACCGCCTTACGGCCAACATCATATATTTTATAATTATATAGGTAACGTTGCGCACGCCGCGCGCCGCACGCCGCACGCCGCACGCCGCACGCCGCGCGCCGCACGCCGCACGCCGCACGCCGCACGCCGCACGCCGCACGCCGCGCGCCGCACGCCGCACGCCGCACGCCGCACGCCGCACGCCGCACGCCGCACGCCGCACGCCGCACGCCGCGCGCCGCACGCCGCACGCCGCGAGATCCTCAGCTGAAGATGTTGCGGTGTTATGGATTGATTTATACACATTCGTTCTCATATCACAAATTTGGCAATCTCATAAGGAGTGATAATGAAAAGTGGATTCCCTTCCAGAACAAGAGACCAGTTAAAGAGGCGAGCTGTGTGCTGTGTGCTGCGCGCTGTGTGCTGCGCGCTGTGTGCTGCGCGCTGTGTGCTGCGCGCTGTGTGCTGCGCGCTGTGTGCTGCGCGCTGTGTGCTGCGCGCTGTGTGCTGCGCGCTGTGTGCTGCGCGCTGTGTGCTGCGCGCTGTGTGCTGCGCGCTGTGTGCTGCGCGCTGTGTGCTGCGCGCTGTGTGCTGCGCGCTGTGTGCTGCGCGCTGTGTGCTGCGCGCTGTGTGCTGCGCGCTGTGTGCTGCGCGCTGTGTGCTGCGCGCTGTGTGCTGCGCGCTGTGTGCTGCGCGCTGTGTGCTGCGCGCTGTGTGCTGCGCGCTGTGTGCTGTGTGCTGTGTGCTGTGTGCTGCGAGCTGCGAGCCGCTAACCGCGCGCACTCGGTGCATCCTAATTTTTCCGTCCCGTAAGGATATATTGAAAGTTTTCGAGTCAATATTGAAACCATCGTTGACAATTATTGAGCGCACACTCTCGGAGACAAGATATCTTCGGACTTGCATCAAATCAATTCTCCTCGATGTTACTTATAATAATAATAATAATAAAAAAAATAATAATAATAATAAACACGTGGTCCACCTTGTGGGCAGGCCCCCCACAAGGTGGACCGACGACCTGGTCAGGGTCGCTGGCAACCATTGGATGCGGGTGGCCCAGGACCGGTCTGAGTGGAAATCTTTGGGGGAGGCCTTTGTCCAGCAATGGACGTCTTCCGGCTGATTGGATGGATGATGGATGGAATAAACACGTTTAACTAGTAAGAATTTAATAAAAGCTATTTGCAATAACAGTACTTAGTTACTCATTCGGGATCATCAAATGGACAAAAACTGATTTACAAGCAGTTGAACGGAAAACTAGGACAACTTTAACAAAACACCAGAACTTACACCCAAAATGTGACATCGAAAGATTAACCATTAAAAGACAAAACGGTGGTAGAGGTCTTATAGATATAGAAAGCTTATGGAGAAAGCAGCTTAAGAACTTGCAACAGTTTTTTAACCAAAAGGCACTTACAAGTAATGTACATAGAGCAATACAAAGTAACGATGTAAAATGTACCCCTCTTAATTTAAAAGAAAGCTGTGTTAATAACCCGGAAACAATATCCGTACTCAACGAGACCAGGAAATCGAAACTTGGAAGAGTAAATCCTTACATGGCCGACGTCCCCACGATTTGCAACAATCTTATGTATAATAGATAATGTGGCATTAAGCTTAAAATAGGTTCACTTTACCCTGAAACTGAAGGTTTTATAATAGCTATTCAGGATCAGGTTATAAACACGAAAAATTACAGAAAACATATAAGTTTGGAAAATATCTCCCTTCCGCTTTTTTGCTCTTTACTCAATGCTTTATAAAAAGTGTTACAGTGATCGGATTTAGTTCAAATATGCGCCGTTTTGTTCGATAATCTGTTTCCATCTAGACGGCAACTTCATAATACCTCCCTCGTAGAAGCCCCCCTCCTTATTTGCGAAGAACTCGGACAGCCACTTTTCACAAGCCTCTATTGAGTTCAACTTTACACCACCAAGGGCGTTCACCATGGACAGGAACAGGTGGTAATCACTTGGCGCTATGTCCGGGCTATATGGTGGATGCGATAAAACCTCCCATCCGAGCTCCCGTAGCTTCTGACGAGTCATCAACGAAGTGTGTGGTCTGGCGTTGTCCTGGTGGAACACTACACCCTTCCTGTTGGCCAATTCTGGACGCTTCTGGTCGATCGCCTGCTTCAAGCGGTCCAGTTGTTCGCAGTAGATGGTAGAATTAAGCGTCTGGCCATATGGGAGCAGCTCATAGTGGATGATTCCCTTCCAATCCCACCAAACACACAGCAAAACCTTCCTGGCCGTCAATCCCGGCTTGGCCACTGTTTGGGACGATTCACCGGCCTTCGACCACGACCGTTTTCGCTTGATATTGTCGTATGTGATCCATTTTTGGTCGCCAGTCACCATCCGCTTCAAGAATGGGTCGAGTTCGTTCCGTTTCAGCAGCATATCGCAGGCGTTGATTCGGTCCAGAAGGTTTTTTTGCGTCAAATCATGCGGCACCCAAACATCAAGCTTTTTTTTGTATCCAGCCTTCTGCGGATGGTTTAAAATGGT
This sequence comes from Troides aeacus, assembly GCA_033220335.2. Classification (NCBI taxonomy): domain Eukaryota; kingdom Metazoa; phylum Arthropoda; class Insecta; order Lepidoptera; family Papilionidae; genus Troides; species Troides aeacus. The sequence continues at coordinate 11,896,351 of CM067281.1, forward strand.
TTGGTGACTAACTCCCATCTCCTGAGCGTTGTCACGAGATGCCACATGCCGGTCTAACTCGATGTAGTCCATGATTTGATCGGTATTTGTCGTCACAGGTCTTCCGCCGGCTGGCTTATCCATGGTGTCGTTTTCACCGGCTCTGAATCGTCGAAACCATTCCTCCGCAGTTCGAAGTGATAGAGTACCATCCCCCAAAACACCATTAATCTCACGGAACGTTTCTCTAGCGGATTTGCCTTTAACGAAGGAAAACTTTAAAATAGCGCGAATTTCGGCGTTAGTGAACTCCATGTTTACACGTCTATAACTGTTGAACGCAATATCCAAACTAGTTATGCATAGCGTCGTTTTGTAGGTTATGTCAAGACCTTTCAAATTATGTATAGTATTGCCAGATACGAGCTCTGTAGCGCTTTGTACATAGCCGCGAAATTCAAAAGACAAAAAGGCGGAAGGGAGATATTTGCCAAACTATTATAATTAAAGATCCCACCGTTATTAATGATAAATGCCGTGGATGTGACGCACAATCAGGAACGATTCAGCATGTAACCGGAGCATGCCCTGCGCGTACACAAGCAGATTACACGCATACACACAATCAAATAGTCAGTATAATTCACTAAAAGCTTGCACACAAATACCAACTAACACTTACAGGTACGACAGTACACCTGTAATAGAGCTGACATAACGCTACAACATAAATTACATAAAATTACATATTTAATAGACGTCTCTGTGCCCAATTCACATAATTTAGTTAAAACGATATCGCACAAAATTCACAAATACACGGATTTAAAAGATGAAATAACAAGAATTTGGACACAAGAAAAGTATACGTAGTACCGGTTGTAACAATAATGATTTATTAGCAGTATTCACATTTACATACACGCGGGGAACCCGCGGCTCTCGAACGAAGCTAAGCTTGTATCTCAAGCCCAGTGCTGTACCCTGATTATCCGTTAGTTAATGTCGGCGCGTCGGAAACGAACCGCACACATCCCCGAGCGGGGCCCGCGCCGGCTGCTACGTGCCACTACGTGCCACTGCGTGCCGCTACACCCATCGGGAGTGCTCCTGAGCGCATTTACGTATCGCCTTTAATTCTCTACCGAACGACAAATATCCTCGAAGTCGTCATGCAGAGGCCACTGATGTAAAAATAAGTCCTGCGTACCTCCTGCTACGGATCGGGTATCAGGTTCCGCCGCCGGCCGTCGTGCTGCTTCGAAGAATAGGACAAACTCTCCTCTATCTTGGTGGCGCCTCCACAGTTGAACAAAACAGGATGAGAGCCGGCAGTCGCGTGGGGTCAGAGGGCGGCTAGCTCGGCGCGGTTGTCGGTTATAGGCCATCGCTTCGCGCTGCTCCGTGCTGGGGGTCCGCCGATGAGCTTTTCTTAACTTCAGCACGGGTGCCCAGCTCACTGCTGCCAATTCCCACCGCCATGGCGAGTAATTGAGACGTAACACTTCTTAAACAGATTTCACGCGCAACCGTCACGAGTTAACGTTGACACGCGTACACGGGGAATAGTTTTATTTAATGCATGTCATAAACAGCAGTGGAAATCCGGGGCAGCCGGCGAGCCCACGCGGCCGGCGAGCCCACGCGGCCCGCGAGCCCACGCGGCCCGCGGGCCCACGCGGACACATAATTGGACGGCGGGCCCCGTTGCACCAATAATTATTCGTGTGCCTTATAAAAATACAACAATAATAGAGCTTTTATCAATATGCGTGCGGGGCCCGTAACAAGGTGTTCTCAGAAGGCGTCCGATCACACGGACAAACAATAGAACCTTCGGGAGATCGAACAGGTAGAGGCTGTCAGCGCGGGCCGGAGGTGTCACTCAGCCGCGATCCTGCAGCGTCACGGCTCGAGGGCCGGCCGCTCGGCCCGGGCCCATTGTGCAGCTATTTGTTGGCACTCCACAATGAAACATTGTTGTGACAAATGTACAATACGCCGGCGACAGTTGTGACAATCGCGCGGACACCTCCCGTCAGCGGGCATGGGGCGCGGACGCGGGCGCGGACGCGGGCACGGACACGGGCACGGACACAATGCGGCCCCGCGAGCTCCCATTGTGCACTACAATGGGATCGTTGATGGATCCAGTGAAGACGTTTGCATTGATCGTGTATGAAGAAGCACAAATTCGAGTGTTGCCGACGAATATCGGCAGTCATGTCAGTCAGTCACTGCCATGAGTGCATGCCGCCTCCGCTTGTGACGTTATCCAGGAGCACAAAGCTAGCTGCTCGCGGAGACTCGCGACAACTGGTTACCGATTCTAATTTCAATGTTTTTCGCTAGTATTAAAACAAAACGTCAAAACAAACGGAAGTAAGAATATCGCGTTACATCACTTTACGTGTTAGTTTCGAAAGGTGCCACTCGATCGATCGGCTGCTGCTACCGACCCAGGGCTTGTGCTGCGGAGACTCATATAGCGGCACTGAACTCCGCGGAGTGGCGGGCCAAGGGGCTGGTCGATGGTCGAGGACCTGTTATAGCCGAACTGACCGTCCCGGGCGCAGGCGGCCAGTGGCCAGTCCCGCACTGTCTTACAGAATACACTTTGGTGAACGTGCGTTAGAATTTCATGATAATATTCTCTCATCCCATTTCAACCCCAAAGAAGCAGGCGCACGGCGAGCTACCGAATGTTCTAATTATTACCGGTTTGCGACCAAAGAGGTGCAGTGCGGTGTCCTCTGTCTCGATAATATCAGCAAAGTAATGTATGACAGCTAGTTGCCGCTGCCGTCCGCACGCGCCGGCCTGCTGCGCGCGGTGCGCGGGCAGTTACCGGAGACCTCGTCGCCTCTTGACAACAACTGATCAACATCAAGCAGGCTCTCGAGCACTTGGCGTTTTTATTAAAACAAATTTCAGTTAATCAATTACATGAAATTAAAGTCCCGTGCAGTTTAAACTGAGGTGCGACAACGGCTCCTTCACTAGTCGGTGCTCCCAGACCTGAACGTCTGTGTGGCGCAGGCGCAGGTACAACCTTGAAACCTAGCGAGTACATGCGAAATACTAAAAAAACAACGATTAATGTTATTAGCATCATCATATGCCAGTACGTTACGCAGACTTGGCAGTCCAAGAGCTGCGGTACGTCAGTTTCGCATCGACATGCCGACTGCGTTAAGGGCGCCAGTTGCCAGTTGCCAGTTGCCAGTTGCCAGTTGCCAGGCGGTGTCGTTGCGTGCCGACGGAATAATTAAACTTTGTATTGAAAGAAAATTCTCAATGACAATGTTCATTGATTATTTTTCACTGAAATGCTAATGCAACAAAAATACTTTACTGTTGAAAAAAAGTACGAGGCGATGTTACTCGAGTCCAGTAAATAAAAAATTCCTATTTATTTGTAAAGCGCGAGCTTCGACGCATACTTTAAACCAGATCACGGTAAGCCACATTAAAATTTACCGGGGAGTTAGGGGTTTGGGAGGAGAGGGCGAGGATGTGGCTGAAGCGATTGCTGCGGGATAAATTAAACGGAGATCATTTTCCAGGTCGTGTTAGATGTTGAAGCGGCAACGACCGCAGGAACAGCGACCGTTCCAGTTGTGCCACACCAGCTGAAAGTACTCGTTAATGCGTTTCACACAAATTAGTATTAGGAATGATATTTGAATTGCGGGTGCGGTCGCGGCCGGCGCCGGGGCCTCGCACCGTGCAGCACCAGCGCCCGTACACGCGCCCGCACCGCGCCGCGCCCGCACCGCGCCGCGCCCGCACCGCGCCGCGCCTGCACCGCGCCCGCACCCGCGTAGCCAACATGGCTGCCGCGCCCCTTATGTAAACATTCTGAATAAAATGCGCCATTACTATTTGCATTCATATCTAAAGAAAACATACGCGTTAAATATTGCTCTCACAAACTCAACAGAACGCTGCTCAGACGATACTCAGTCGTATTTGTACGAAGTTAAAGTTTACGTTGCAACGGCGACGTGCGGCCCGCCGGCCCGCGCAGCGCCTCCAATGCGCCGCTCGCCTCCCGCCGCAGGCCGCGTGCATGTCGCCGTCCCGCTCACGCGCGGCGCGGCGCGGCGCGACGCTAGTGACGCACGCGATAATTTTTCTGTAAGTCTCAAGTTGGACAAAGTCCGCATTTATTTTGTTGATGAATTCAATGATCGAACGATTCGACAACTACTTCTGCAGTGCAGATCAATCCCGCGAGGCCCCTTTAACAAGATCCTAGGTAACTGAATAGATAAGTTTTACTATGGTTACAAATATTTTATTTACTTTCGCAACTACCGAAAACTTACGCCGGTCGGCAGGCGCGCGGGACATCACTAGCCGTCCCGCGCTCGCTCGACCGTAACTAATAGCGGTGAATAAATTTCCGCGCGGCACAAAGCCGCGTTGTGCCCGCGCGCGACCAATCGCGCCGCGCCGCACCGCGCCGCACCGCGCCGCGTCCGCCAATCGGCGCGCGCCGCTCCGCACGGGAGCCGCGGCGCGCCGCTCGCCCGCGCCGCCGCAGTCTGGACGCTATTGCATGCGGTATAAGGGCGAGACTCGCACGGCGGGCCGAGTGGCGGGGTGCGGCGCGGAGCGGCCACGTATCCGGCTGATTTTTGAAAAACTGAAGGGTGGACTCGGTGATTGTAATTGCTATTGCAAATGGCGGGAGCGGGGTTGCGGGGTCGCGGTGTCGCGGGGACGCGGGGTGCGGTTAATCGAACTAGGAAAATAGAACGTGAGAGTGATTTTGTTATTGGATGTCGGCTCCCCCGCGCACCGGCAGCGCCAGCACCCCTGCGCCGATTCACGGGGGCCCGTAACGATCTCTTTATCCTATTACCGATTCGAAGTACCTCCGGTGGCGGCATAGGTTTTGTAAAGTTGCAACGTAGACATTTTTATTACGAACAGAATTGAATAAAAGCTATAGCTTTAGCTATACAACAGCCGGAGCCCCCTCGCGCCCGCGCCCGCGCCACAACCAGCCGGTCGCACCGCGCAGCCCGCGCCGCCACGAGACGGCACGCGATGGTGCTTGATCACCTCCACATTATTCACTTTATCAGTTGAATCTGTTAGGTTTTGTCTTTTTACTAAAGTGCTAAAATGTTAGTAGGGTAGAGTAGTTATTTGACATATTTTATTTAGGTTAGTTTAAGTGACAAAAAATAAAAAATAGCCTGGGAACTTTAACTTGTTAATCAATCACTGATGTGAGAGCACAGGAAACTACATCGTTGCCGTGAGTTCAGTCGGAAACAGCACGCAACAGCGGCCAACTGAAGTCAACGACAACGCAGGCACACCTGCTGCGGCCGCGCCGCCGCGCCGCCGCGCCGCCGCGCCGCCGTGTGTGTTGATGTCAACAAGTTTAACGTGTTATAAGCTATTGCAATGTCATTTGAAAATATAAATAAACATACTCTCCCGACTCCTTGCGATGGATCTGGTCTTGGGCTTCACCGTCAACTATTATACAGCCGCGGCGGAAACGCTGAGTGCCGGGTGCCAGCGCCACGACAAGGTGGGAACCTATACTGTATACTGTATACTGTATACTGTATAGATCTCCCCCCGAACAGGTTCCCACCTTGTCGTGGCGCTGGCACCCGGCACTCAGCGTTTCCGCCGCGGCTGTATAATAGTTGACGGTGAAGCCCAAGACCAGATCCATCGCAAGGAGTCGGGAGAGTTTTCTCTTGGCTCACATGGTTTTTGGATGATGGATTTGAAGGGATCCGTTGCCTAGGTGACGATAAGAGGTGCAAAGAGAGAGTGAGTAGCGGGGTGAGTAGAGTCTGTCACACGAGATGGAGCCGCGCGGTGCAGCCGACGCTAGCGGTCGCGCAGTCCCGCGGTCCCGCGGTCCCGCGGTCCCGGGGTCCCGCGGTCCCGCGGCCCCGCCGTAAAGCGACGACAACGACAATTGCTTTGAAATAAATGCAGTGTATTGTTTCTGTAGTTTTCCCGAGTGTATGTGTGTGCGGTGGCACAAGAGGCCGTACTTCAAAGGATTATTAATTTATTTTACAAATTCTTCTTATTAATAACTAATTAATAATAACTCTTCTCAAAAGGATTATTATTAAAGGGTACATACACGTGGAGGTGACCCTGTGAGCGCGGAGCGCGGGCCTCCAGGTGCCGGCAGCACAGTCCGGGGGCCCGCCGGACCACTTGACAGCTTTTTATCTGTACACATGTTACACTTTGTGGATAACCTGATCGCGTGCGAGAATGTGAACACAAAATAAAACTATTTAAATATACCATCGATATATCTGAGCGCAGCTGCGGCGGCCACCGCTCTCCGTCCGCCAGCACAGCGCCAACTGGCAGCTGGTAAGCAACCAGTAATTGAACGAGGAGCTCACACCGAATGCGCTGACGCAGTTTCAGCGGCGTCTCACCGCTATGCCTTATGAAAACGATTGAAGCTCTCGTGGTGCGGCTGCCGTCGCGTTGGACTTCAGTTACCGCACGCGGTCGCGCCGGGAGTCAAACAATCGAATATTTCACTTTGCATTGTACAACTTGTTGTTCGTTTTATTGAACAACGCGGCGCGACGGCACTCGAGCCGGGCGACGGCTCGCGCGGCCCCGCCGGCTGATTCACCGGCTCATTCACCGGCTGATTCACCGGCCGCGGCACCGATACTGCTTGCAGCAACACATTTATGTGTGCGCGAGTGCTCAGGGGGAGCAGCCGCCGCGCCGGCGCCGCCACCAGCCCGAGCTGGTCGCGCGCGCACCCCGCTCCCTGCAGTCCGCGAACCGGCGCGGGCGCGCGGGCGCACGGGCGCAATCGCGCTCAATTTAAACTATTTACATATCACTATTTGTTGCACCTGTATTATATTTAACAACTAGCAGCTGTTGCCGCCCCCGCCCCCGCCCCCGCCGGACCTTACACAAAAGTTAATTAGTAAAAAAAATTATGAAGGCTCCATAAATTTCAAATAATTGATACCCTTTAACCTTCTACAAATCATTTCGCGTCGAATCGTCACGTTCCCGTGCCGGTGCGTTCACTGCCTTTGCACGTGATTGGCGGAACAACAAAACCTATTTTCATTATATATATATATATATATATATATATATATATCATATCAATATATATATATATATATATATCATATATATATATATCTCATATATTATATATGAGCCATTGATTATAAAAGCGGTACAAGTCAAAAATTTGAAAAATCTAGTTTAACGCTTATTTCATTTGAAATCCTAGTAAGCACGTTATCAATAAGGTAATAAGTAGCGTGCTACGTGCACCACTTTCGCATGCACGCGCTCGCAGTGGGACAACTGCATAGTCTCATGCAACGTATCCGGTGCACCGTGCGGCGTTGATCGCATGAATCGCTATTAAATAAATATTATCATAATGTTACATTTACATCCGGCGCACGCGCGACCTGGCCTTAACTTTAAACGGGCTGCCACATCAGCAGGCGCCTGGCGACCTGGCGACCTGGCGACCCGGCGACCTGGCCCACCACCACTTGTACCACGTTCTCGCAAATCAACTATTTCATTTAATTTCACCACCCCCACCCCAACTGCGCAATTAGGAACTGTAATGAATTTGATCAATTTGTACAACCCTTCGAAATCTTCCACTCGACGATTATTGTCCAGCAGTTCCTAATATGCATGCAGTGACCTGGTGGGACGCGGAAGCAGTTTGCAATGGCTATCACCTTCATAGCGCCAATCATCATCCACGTGAGTGCGGCTTCTGACTTCCGCCTCGGCAACAGTACGCTTTTAACAATTTGTGTCCGCCTCGTCGTCGTCGTCGATCGGGTACTGCGCGGACTTAGGGAGGTGCTCATAAAAACAACCCTCAAACACTTAAAGCTCATCAATAGCACACCTTTGTCGGGCGCGCCGTCACAACATCCTGCCCCGCCTGCCCCGTCGCGGTGTATCGGCACCGATCGACCGCTATCGATCCCTGCATCGCGCCGCCGGAGTCGCGCGGGGGTGCGCGCTGAACCCGGCCGGATGTCGTAAAAACGTTTGTATTTTGTATGGATCTCAATCCTTCATTGAGATCCGTTGAGTTGTTTGCGTTAAGAGCTGATTGCCGATCGACCCGGATTGAATTTCTATTTTGATTCCGCTTTTATATCGTGTTCCGGTTCCCGTGCGTGCGGCGGCGTGCGGCGGCGTGCGGCGGCGTGCGGCGGCGTACGGCGGCGTGCCACGGAGGCACTGCCCGCGACACTGGCATCGGCACATGTTAGAAGAGAATGGATACACAGCTTTGTAAAGCGCCCGGCTTGCTCGTATATTGTTCATCCGGTTAATGGAACTGTACTGAAGCAATGACTGCGCGCTGTAGAGTAAACTGGGAAGTGTCTGTTACCGGAGACAGTCTAGCTAGGTTACCACCGCAGCTCCTATTGCAGCCGACAAACAGTACTCCGTGGAAATTACTGTAATCCGGTTTAAACGGTACTATAACCGGTATATTACTGGAGTAACATGACTCAACATCTAGTCTCAGGCGACAAGCGCAATGTGGTGCAGTGTAAATCATCCTGATTAGTGCAACGTTGTTATGGGCAGGCTTATCACTTACCGTCCACACTCGTCCCGTTCTACTAAATAAAAAAGGAAGCACTGAACGCGAGCCGCCCGTCTCGTGGCCCCGTGCGGCGGTGGAACGGCGCAAGCGCAAACGCAAACGCCAACGCCGTTGCCGTGCAAACGCAATAATAAATTTTTATTACGTTTCCTTTCGATTAACATTCACCATTGGTCTGCTCCAAATGCTTCAGCTACTGCGTATACAGAAACCTGCTCCCGGTCCTCGCCCGAGTGCTACCGGCCGACTCCGAGGCTATACTCTCTATACTCTTGGTGATAAGTGTCTGTCGCTGGAAACCGTCTAGATAGGTATGGCCAAAGCTTTTTTTATTCTGGTGGAGAAAATACCTTCGTATACCTGCCCTAGCCCTACGTCTAGCACTGGCCGGGTAAGTACCTCTTAGCTCCAATGTGGATGACCAAGAACCGACGATTAAACTGGGGAACCGTTTTGGGGGACCACTGCAGCACTTATTGTAGCCAACAAGCAGTACTGTGGAAACATTACTAAATTCATGTTTAAATTTGTATAATCACTGAGGAAACGAGAGCCAACATTTTGTTTCAGGCGACGAGCGCAATGTGGTGCAGTGTGTGTATACAATCGCAACTGGCCATCGCCACCACGTTGTCACGGGCGGGCATATCGGTTACCCGGGTCCGGTGAACACCTCGCTCGTCTAGGCGCTTTGTTAAAATTAAAAAAATAAATACTGCGAAATGTGCGCTGCGCCGCGTAGCGCCGCCGTAGCGTCGCCGTAGCGCCGCCGTAGCGCGGCGGTAGCTCGCCTGCTACGGGTTCTCGTCTATATAATATTATAACCGCACAAAAAAAAATAGAATAGACTGTTGACTAACAAATGAACCATTGTGCCCGCGCCCGCGCCCGCGCCCGCACCCGCGCCCGCGCCCGCGCCCGCGCCCGCGTCTTTTTATTAAATAAACGTGTCTAATAACGCGGGCGCACACACACACACGCGCACAGCGCATATTGCGACGGTGTAATTATTTAAACGGTGGACGCGGGGCGGTCCGCGGAGCTGTGCGCCGCCGGGTTCCGTACAACAGGAAGTGATCGCGGCCGGCAGGCACCACCGGCCAAATTCCACAATATTTGGTCCCGGAGCCGAACTGAGCTCTTCCGTCCTTAATACACTAGCGGTGGATGAGCGAGTGAGTCGCGGAGGCGGCTAATAGTACTGTAGTAGTACAACAAACTACCACGGTACTACGGAATGCGGTACTGGAGCGCGCACGAGACGTGGAGGGAGCAGGTGCACGTGTAGAGTCCATCGTTACGCCGCGCGCCTTCCCAATGCTGGGCGTACGGCGCAATGGACACGGGCCTCTAGCAGACCGCACGCACATTCAACGTCGTAGTCGTGCTTCGCATCGCCCGTGCTCCTAGGCGACGGGCAACGAGCAAGCAATGGTTCATAAAAACAGCCACCTACGATGAGATCGTCCACTTTTTCTCCTTTTAAAAGTTATTGCCAAGTCGTAACGGTACTGGGAGCGAATCGGAAATCAAATAGTTTTGAGAGGTCACGATGCGACCGTTGACATGTTTCGAGGCCGTCAGGTTTAGGGCAACCGTACGGAACCCTAAAGTAACTAGTAAACAAATAGTAACAGGAGTCACCCTGCCGTTCTCCACCCTTAGTGCCGCGTCACGCCATCACGCCATCACGCCGTCACGTCCACAAACGACACGTTAAGATCCCGCGATAGCGCGGCAGATGTGCGTTGAATAGTGCGCGCTCCGCCCGCTCGTTGTGTACACAAGCGGGCGCGCGCACCTTTACACCGCTGCACCTTTACACCGCTGCACCGCTGCACCGCTGCACCGCTGCACCGCTGCACTGCTGCACCGTTGCACCGCTACTCATATGAAATACATAATACTACATAAATGAACCCCTTTATTTATTTGCAGAGTCGCCAGCAAGCTCGGAGGAGCTGAGCATCATTCTGTTCGTGTTCACTGCCCGCTAGGTACAAGCAATGACTTGTACCGGCCGGGCAACTGATTGAAACTTCGTGATTTATCACAGCATCCGGTCCACATAAGAATTGCTAAGTGATTGTTGGGCAAGATGAAAACTTAGATCTATATATATGTGTGTGTGTGTGTGTGTGCGAGGCCGGGCGCACGCGGCCCGCCGGCGGCCCGGGGGTGGCGCTGAGGGAACACACTTTTTAAAGTGAATATTGAATGGAAACATTAACACGTCCGGACGGACTGCTGCAAGTGGGAAATTATTTGTTATTTAAATATGCATTAATCAAAATGAATGGGCTAGCATGGTCGATTCGAAGAAAGATTAAATGAGACGGTGGCATCTAAAGATCATCAGAATAATACTAGAGTTTCTATCTGGTTCAAGTTAATCACAGATGATTCAAAAAGCAAACTCTTCCAAGTGTGAAGTGTTCAATAAAAACCAGTAAAAACAAGTAGACCTTAGGCGTTAGCGAAGGTTCGGAATTATAACAATCGGAGGAATAGAAACGCTGATTGTTCCAAGTAAAGAAGGTAATGTGGTTAAATCTGACGTGACACCCAATTGCACAACTTGTGGAAGGAAACGAATGGAGTAAAAGTTAATCGCGCTATAAATACATTATGAAAAGCATGATAACCGTTTATTAAAACTTTATTGACAATAGAGGAAAAGAATATAATGTTACACATAGGGGTTGTTAACAGCTTCAAAACATATTGAGTAGCGACGAATGCAAGACGACAAGTCAGTAGACGTCATCGATATGCAGCCTCGAGGGGATGATCAATAAATTTATATTTACTTATCAACGTAAGTACCCCCCACTAAATTTGTGCATATACTGACTGCACTGACTGAGATACTGAGTTAAAAATCCTACATGGGAAAGTAAGGCCCTCCTGAAGTGAACGGTTGGTAATCCACACGTAGGAAACATGCCCAGTTCGTGGCCGGAGGACGGCAGCAATGAGTAAGGATCAGAAGATTTATGTTTCGTTCAGCTAATGCAAACTAGAGCTACTCATCAGGCCGGCGTGATCTGTGCTCCGTACGAAGCCGTCTTCAGCACGGACTTTGAGGTTCAGGTAACAAGTTGTTCTATACCGCAATAAACTCCACTTGTATCAAATGCTGAACACCACCAGCAACGACGACCGAATAGAGGTCACCGGAAATAAAGGTACAAAAGCAAACTTAGCCTGCCCAAGCCATGGGCCCAGCCCCAGCCCCAGCCCACATAGTTTTAGGTGGTGAACGAGACGAAACCACTGACAAAGATCTTATTTTCGTCTGAACCTCAAAATTCTGAAAAACTGCGTGCGCGTGCGCGTGCGCGTGCGCGTGTTTTGGGGAGTATTTGAAGTGCGCATTATGTGATTGATTCGTTGGAGTGCGAAAATTGCGTGCGTGTTGACGCGGGGGTGCGCTAATGGGACAGACTGGCAACCAGCGCGCGCACTGGGGGATGGGGAGGGGCAGGCTGCGGGCGTGCCGCCCCGCCGCTCGTGTACGACACCATGTCCGTTTCCATAGGTGATCCAATTTACTCTATACCAAAGCCACAATTAGACCTGGTGAAGATTGTGAAGCAACATGCCGCCGCGCTCCGCTTGCTGACGGTTGTTTCAACCAACTTATCGGAAAACACTTGGCTTAAGTTAAAACTACACAGGGAATTATATTTTTTTTTATATAATCACGCCTTTTTTCCAAGTAGGGGTAGGCAGAAGTAAATAAACACTCACTTTTCGCCAGATGTGGTCAGATTAGGTCCCATGTAACAGGGGGCGAGCCTGTTGCCACTTTATTGGGGCCACCACACACACACACACACAAAGAAGATTTTAGTGTGCGGGTTTCCTCACGATGTTCTCCTTCACCGTTTGTATCTCGCTGCTGTAACTAAAGTTCACAAATGTACATAACTTAAATATTACGTCATCGCTACATGCCGAGGATCGAACCCGCGACCTGCGCAATGAGAGCCGCACGCTCTAACCATTAGGCCAGCGAGCTGCTACGTGTAAAAGTACACAGGGAATTAAATAAGTAATTAAATCGAAAAAGTCACAAAATTGTCAACCAGGCGGTAGTCAATCGCTTACCGGAAGTGTGTAACAACTATTAAAGAGGACTTAGAGGCTTGGAGGGTGCCGGTGGGCGCGGGGCGGAAACGCGGTCCTAAGAAGGGTGCTCCACGTCAGGAGCACTCTCTGGGAAATCGCAAATCGACCGCCGCATGTCCCGGCCCCGGCCCCAGTCACGGCCCCGGCCCCAGTCCCGGCCCCGGGACGCACTGCAGCCTCAAGTTATAATATTGGATGGATGCGCAACTAAACACATAATAATTAGAAACTTATGTCCACAGCATATGCTCCCGCACTGCACCTGTCCGACCTCCTCACTGCTTCATGTAGATCCAGCGCCATGTCGACCAGCGCCATGTCGACCTAAACACACTGCTCGTCTCCTGCCGCCGCCGCCACCGCCAGCACCGCCAGCACCGCCAGCACCGTAGAACTATGTTGATTTTACATTAATGGCCTATTATTTTCGGCAAACTACTGTACTGTTATACAAACCCGCACGCACGCACGCACGCACGCACGCACGCACGCACGCACGCACGCACTCACGCAAGCGCGCACGGCCGAATTAATTTTATGGGTTTAATATTGTAGGGGTAGGCAGAGACCAGCTCTCTCCACCTGCCACGATCCTGGCACACCTCTCTCGCTTCCTCCACTTTCATAAGCATCTTCACGCACGCTCGTCGGTTGCGAGTGCTTTTGACCCGCCTTTCTTTAGGACATCTCCGATTTGATTGGAACACGTCCGCCTAGGTCGACCTGCACCGAATTTTCCAATCATTCTTACCTTGTATATTTCTTTCGTTAATCGATAATATATATGTATGTATGTATGTATGTATGTATGTATGTATGTATGTATGTAATATTGTGTTCGGTGGCTGTGCTCGCGCGCACAAATCGACGGCCGCACAGTCCGCGCGTGTTTACATTCGCGTTCACAATTGACCTCAACCGCTCGACAGCTAACTAGATATTGTGTGAAAAGAAAATGTTGCTGTTGTGTTTTTATTATTAAACACTACCGTGTGCCTCAAGGTACACAAAACCAAAATTTATATGATAGTAACTATTAACACAGTTATTTACCGATGGCAAATGCAGTATTGACTGGTCGCCCGGCGGCGCACCACGTGCCGGCTCCGCAATGAGCTCCGGCATCATTCTGTTCAACTGACAAACGTCTCTTTTTGGCCTCTCTTTGTGGCCTCTCCTGCTCTTTGATCGCTACGCGCTCTTCGAAGTAACCGTGTTCCTTCACCGGGTGGCCGTCGGCGACCCTCTCTAAGTTTCATCATAAATCTTTGTTCCGCGGTGCGATGATAATTGTACAGCATTCAGAAACTGACAGATATCTTGTAACCGCCCGCCGCGCACATCCCGTCATCTACCCGCACATCCAGACCCACGTGCTCTTAACCGTTAAGACGACTCACGACCGGGCGGCAGCTGGGTTGAGGCGGCAATGCCTCCGACAGGTTTCACCAAAACTCATCTACCGCCACTAAACTTACTTGCCTGCTAAGAAATACTATTAACTTCTAAAGTCTCAAAATATAAATAAAAACGAGTGACCGCGACACAGTCTTAACGGGGCGATTCCGCTACGCGGGCGCCGACGAGCCGGATCACTTGGACCCTCACGCCGGTGACGCGCCGCGGTGGATCAGGTTCGCGACATTTCAGTTTGTGCCCAGCCGTGCTTACGAATCGATCAATCGCAACATTTGAATAGCATAAAGTGACAATCGCGAGGCCGGCCGTCGGGCATTGCGCGTCGCGCGTCGCGCGTCAGGCATTGCGCGTCGCGCGTCGCGCGTCAGGCATTGCGCGTCGCGCGTCGCGCGTCGGGCGCCGCGATCCGCGCGGACGCTTGTTTGTTTGTCGCTATGCGCGCTACCGCGTCCACACTAGACGATCTCTTGTTGCTCGCAATGTAGTAAGGGTGCGGTTTGTGTGTTTGTCCGTGGTGTGACTTGTAGTTTTCAATAGCATCGCTTTAACAGTCGCTCGGGGGATGCAAACGTAAACAAATTTGTTTAACAAAACTAAATGGATACATAATACGTTTATTGAAACAGATCAAAACACACACACACACACACACACACAAATAATATTTTAAACACAGGAATAATTATATTACATATTGAAGAGTTAGATCCGTGCACGGCGCGGGCGCGGGCGCGGGTAGGTGCACTGCTATAGGCCAGCGCCGGCTAGAGGCAAGAATTGTGCTGCTGCTGCTGCTGCTGCTGCTGCTGCTGCTGCTGCTGCTGGAGGTACGGTTGCGAGTGCCGCGGTGCCCGTGCGCCCCGCCGCCGTACCGCAGGCGTCGCGTCGCCGGAGCGGCACGTCGCCGGAGCGGAGCGCGGCAAGGCTCGTTTGAACGGTACATTTGTATCTACACGAAGAGAACTTAAGAAGACACAGAGATAACATCCGTTTTGTAAAAATGTCGTAGGGGTCACGTGTGATAATAACGATCACATTCTATTTGACCGGCACCGACGTTTATGATAAATTAGGTAATATCCGTTGAAGCTGTTGTTTCCGCTTTATTCAGATTTTCATCGAGTATAACTTCTACGACAACAGAAGTGGCGACAGATCAGTAAAACACGAAATGACACAAAAATGGATCACCTCGGATGATTACCGGGACACGCGCGGCGGCCCCAACCTCACCGCGACACAACTTTAAATTCATGTATTCAGTAAAGTTGTATAAATGCAAGTCGAAGTTTAATAATAACCACCACCTCATCGTCCCTCCTCGTCGCTGCCGTAGCTCTGCGGGGTCATTATGTTTTCCAATATTTAAAGTACCGCAGCATCTTCTGACTAGAGCAGATCTCTCTGATGTTTTTTCTTACCGCATTTCCATATTATTTTTTGCGGCTTCTGGGTGGGTGCGGGTGCGAGTAGGGAGGGGGAGAAGTTTCCGGCTAACGAAGGGGCGACTTGAAAGCTTCCAACATTTGAAAAAGAGTTTCTTTGAAAATTGGACGGCGTCATTACTTCGTTGTATTATTTGTGCGGCCTCCTCGCGCCGCCCTGTTCAGGCCCATCTCCTTCAAAGGCGAGCACACAAAGGTCTCCTCGGACAAAAGGATCCATTCATTTTCAAAGTAAATTCTAAGTGACAGGCTGCTCGGCCCGCGGCGGAGCCCGCGTTGAACTCTTTTACACCCACGGCTTCTGCCTCCAGAAAGTTTATGTTGAGTATTGCAATATTTAAAGTGAAACCTTCGCACGGGCCAGCCTGTTTCATGATAACGGACATCGCAGGCGCACAAATATGCGCACCCGCCGCCGGGACGTGCCGTGCCTTACGGAGCTTTACAGTTTTTACTTATCTACAATATCCCCGGCCGCCCGTGGTGTCGCGGCCGCCGGGCCGCCGGGCCGGTGCGCCATGCGGGCCGGCGGCGCCCGCCTGTACGCCCGCCCACCCATCCAACGCAATTCAATCAAGCTGCTTTGAGCCGGACTTTACAAATTTATTGTACGTGATTGTTATCGGTTCGAGTTCACCGCCGGGAGCTAACTTCCCATAACTTTACGTGCCGCGCGGGGTTAAGTTTGAAGACGGTATGCCTTCGTTACACTGGCTGTTGTGACAGTGCCCGGGTCCCGGGTGTTGCCCAGTTCTGCCATTGCGTGCAACGGTTGTTCCAAGGCTGCACACTTCCAGCCTCCTTGTGAAGATGTGTGATAACGCTGCGAGTCTCTCAACGCATCACAATCTGAAATGATTTTTACTTATGGTATTTCGGGAGCGGCTCAAAACACTCAAGTTTTTGCACAACAGTGCAAACGTAGTAGACGCTCGGAGCGCCCCCTCGGCCGGTGAGGGCAGCTTGGGGGTGGAAGGGGCGGCGCGCAGCGAGACGTAAAGAATGCTCTTGAGTGTAAATTATGTACAGTACATGAGCCTCGTAAATAAGATACAGCCGCACACGGGCCCCCCGACGGCTGCTTGCTGACTCATCAGCATAATGGCTGGTCTCGGGGGCGCGCGGGAGCCCCTGCGCGGGCGTGTTCCCTGACACAATATGTCTACTCACGCCTGCGTCCGCGCGGCGCCACCTCAAGTCTTTAAAGCACCCAGCAATTACAAGCCGCAGCGAGCACTCCGCAGCACTCCCCCGCAGCACTCCCCAGCACTCCGCAGCACTCCCCAGCACTCCCCAGCACTCCGAGAGGATATACGAAAACATAAACGTACCAATATTCAAATGTTGAACGTTACCGTAATTGCTACAGTAATCATTTAAATTGATTGCAACCCGCTGCAGTTTCCGGTGTTGCAATAGACAATTCCCCAGGTAGCCGTGATGTTGGTGACCTTGTCCAGCGATGTTTCCGTACATGCGGAGACTGTGCGGTGCCGGTGCGGGTCCGGTGCGGCGCAGAGCGGGCTGGGAAAGCTGCTGGCACTGCTGTGCACACCGGTCGGGAGGTAAATGCACTACCGCGCACACATCACCGTGTCCCTTAACTTAACTCTCTCTTGTCTCAAAGCGAGGAGCACCATGTGGCGCAGAGTATACCGACCTAACGGGCGCCACGTTGTTACGGGCGCGCGTATCTCCCTTGGCATCAGGCGGAGGTCCCGCTCGTCTTGTGGTTTAATTAAATTAAAAAAACTTCCAGGTTGTGACTACGAGTAAGCGGACATGTTTGTGCCGGAAGTGGGCAGGGAATCCGGCCGCGATTGAATCTCACATCTAGCTTTACAGCGACTAAGCGTGGTAACAAATATCCGATCAATGTCCGTGGCCCGCGGTGCGGGCGCGGTGCGGGCGCGGTGCGGGCGCGGTGCGGGCGCGGTGCGAGCGCGGTGCGGGCGCGGTGCGGGCGCGGTGCGGGCGCGGTGCGGGCGCGGTGCGGGCGCGGCGCGGGCGCGGTGCGGGCGCGCATCATTACCGGGAGCACATCGCATCGTTACCGGGCGGAACTGCGTTGTTAGGTTGAGACAAAGCCGGCGCTGTGTACCCGGCCATTTCTGTGCCGGCTGCATGCCGGTGCATGTGCTCCAGACATTTTTCAATATATTTTCATTGGCTTTGTTCACAGGTAACACGCTGCACGCTGCACGCTGCACGCTGCACGCTGCACGCTGCACGCGCACTCGCTCATGCTGTTGTATGCATTACAAAACTATTGAAACGCGAGGCCGGCCGGAGGAAATGATAATGCGTCGCTCCGCGCTGGAACATGCTCGGACGACATTCTCTTCCTAATCTCTGATCTTCAAATACTTATGTGAATACATGGTGGGCACATGGCCCCGCGCGATCTCGTCACTCCTTTTTTTAATTTATTTCCAATTTCCTCATATTAATATTGTTGACTTGAATGTTTAAATGAAACGACGCGACCGGTCACGCGCGACCGTACTCACAGGTAACTTATTACCGTACTGTTTATGCATTATCCGCTATCCCCTGAAACCCTGTGAACGTTCAGGGCTTTGCCTCATCCTATCATTTACAACATATATATGTACAATATTACTTTAGCCTATTTACATTATTTATTATCTAATATTATTACCGATTTATTTAACATTATATATATTAACTCGCTGGCCTAATGGTTAGAGTGTGCGGCTTTTATTGCGAAGGTCCGCGGGTTCGAATCCCGGCATGTAGCGATGACTTAATATTTAAGTTATGTACATTTGTGAACTTTAGTTACAGCAGCGAGATACAAACGGTGAAGGAGAACATCGTTAGGAAACCCGCACACTGAAATCAACTTTGTGTGTGTGTGTGTGTGTGCGTGGTGGCCCCAATAAAGTGGTAACAGGCTCGCCCCCTGTTACATGGGACCCAATCTGACCACATCTGGCGAAAAGTGGCTGTTTATTCACTTCCGCCTACCCCCACTGGGAAAAAGGCGTGATATTATAAATAAAATGATGTACATTACTTATGCTCTTTAATTATCTTATTTTACAAACAATATTACTGTGTGCGTACGTGTAAAGTACTGCTTACCCATATTTCTATTGTTTACTTAGTATTTAACATATTTTTAAAGCAATAATTGATGAACTTATTTCTAACAAATATATTTTTGCTAACTCGTGTAAACATGCTGTATCTGTTCTTAAACCTGTCTCCTGATCACAATTATACCTCCACCATCTACGTATAGGACACTCCGTCAGGGAACGTGGAACCGGTTCCTCCTCATCCTCGGCGTCATCGCATGAAACAGTTCGAGTTATGGGAGAATTAGGAGTAGTATTATATCGAGTGTTGGATTTGAGCGGCTCGTACGTGTGAAACGTGTAGGTCTTCTAATTACCTGCAGCGAACGAGTGCAACGTGTTCACGCTTTTCACGTGGTGGGTGGGTGGCTAATTGTCAGGGAGAGAAGGAGGTAGGTAGGGAGGGACGCGTCACATCGCGCGTGCCACGGGCTCGTGACTTAATTATTATATTATTTGCTAAATTAACAAACGCTACTTAATACGCGAATACGTGCGCGCCGGTCCCCGCGCTACGCTACGTCGCTACGGCGCTTGCTACGCCGCCACCGCGCTACGGCGCTACGGCGCTACGGGCCCGCGGCGGCGCGTTCGTTAGCGGGCAGCGAGCCGCGCGTCTCGTAATGAGCGTCTCTCGTTATGTGCGAACGTGAAATACATAAAGCACGCGCAGGGCTGCGCCGCGCACGCAAACTACTGCATATTCATTTAGATTTTTTTTATTTTCCACAATATTTAACATCGTTGAATGGACATGTTTGACGTTCTCTTCATGAGTTTTAAAATAATTTAATTTGTTGATTTAATTAATTAAAAGAATAAAATTGAAGTACATCACATACTGACCCCCGAAGCAGCACCAGGACGTCGCGTGCGATACAATAACCACGGGTAATGGTCGGTTTATAACGAGTAGTTTTCATTGAAAGCAAATTTAAGTTATGTAATCTAACAGTGCAAAGTCGGATTTTATTTACAAACTTGTAACAGTATTTAGGTGGCAGCCCTACGCTAAGCAGTAATCATCCAGCGCTGCATAGCCCCCGCCCATGATTACATAACTGCACAAGCACACCCGCACGCACACTCATGTGCGCGTATGTATCACATCAATAATTACAATACTCGTATGTAGCACGACTTTACTTCCTGAGGGGCGCCGTGCGCAGCGGCGCCGGCAGCGGGTGCGCGGGTGCGCGGGTGCGCGGGCGCGCGGGTGCGCGGGCGCGCGGGTGCGCGCGTGCGGTAACGTACTATGTAATCGCGACACGTAGCTGTTTGTTGGGCCTCTGTGTGAATAAATAAAAACCCGTTACATTGTTAACACGCTGCACAAACACGTGGGCGGGAGTTCAGTTCAGCTGTCAAGTTGGTTCTTACTGTGAGTGAGTGAGTGAGTGAGTGAGTGAGTGTCGCTATTCTATAATATTTTTTTTGTAAAAGCTAACAACTCCTATTCAATGCATTGAAAAGTATTTTATAAATGTATTCGGGTGTGTGTGTGTGTGTGCAACAAGCATACGTTATACAAACGCGACGCAACCCGCAACCACCCTGCCTACCCCCTTCGGCAGGGAGACGGTCTGACGCAATGGGCTGATCACCCTTCTCTCGCATTCAATCACCGTCCGAGGAAAAGGGCGTCGCGCTCGCTGAGTACTGAACTGATTCACTCATGCGGCGTGCAGCGTGCGGCGTGCGGCGTGCAGCGTGCGGCGGGCGGCGTGCAGCGTGCGGCGGGCGGCGTGCAGCGTGGAGCGTGCAGCGGGCGGCGTGCAGCGTGCGGCGGGCGGCGTGCAGCGTGCGGCGGGCGGCGCGCGGCGTACAACGTGCGGCGGGCGGCGTGCGGCGGGCGGCGTGCGGCGGGCGGCGTGCAGCGTGTAGCGTGCAGCGTGCAGCGTGCAGCGGGCGGCGTGCAGCGTGCGGCGGGCGGCGCGCGGCGTACAACGTGCGGCGGGCGGCGTGCGGCGGGCGGCGTGCGGCGGGCGGCGTGCGGCGGGCGGCGTGCAGCGTGTAGCGTGCAGCGTGCAGCGTGTAGCGTGCAGCGGGCGGCGTGCAGCGTGCGGCGGGCGGCGCGCGGCGTACAACGTGCGGCGTGCGGCGTGCAGCGTGCGGCGGGCGGCGGGCGGCGTGCAACGTGTAGCGTGCAGCGTGCAGCGTGCAGCGTGCGGCGTGCAGCGTGCAGCGTGCGGCAGGCGGCGTATGGCGTGCGGCGTGCGGCGTGCAGCGTGTGGCGTGCAGCGTGCAGCGTACGGCGTGCAGCGTGCAGCGTGCAGCGTACGGCGTGCGGCGTGCGGCGTGCAGCGTGTGGCGTGCAGCGTGCAGCGTACGGCGTGCAGCGTGCAGCGTGCGGCAGGCGGCGTGTGGCGTGCGGCGTGCAGCGTGCGGCGTGAGGCGTGAGGCGTGTTACGTGAAAGCAAATAAATGTCCCATTAATACGACGGCCGCGGCGCCAGTTTCATCACCGCGACGGGGTGCCCGCGGGGCGCGCGCGGGGCGGCCGATTTAAAAGTTATCCACTCCTACTTTATTTCTTTATTATTTTCTACGCAAATACTAGTGTTATGTGTTGTATCGGTACGTCGCTATGACGGACTGGCTCACAGCTCGACCAAGTATCACCAGTGATGCAGGCACCGCGGCGGCAGCCGGGCGCCAGGCAAGTTGCCAGCGGCACTAAGACACCCGGGCGAGCTGTGCAGCTGTTAGCGGCACTAAGACACCCGGGCGAGCTGTGCAGCTGTTAGCGGGACTAAGACACCCGGGCGAGCTGTGCAGCTGCTAGCGGGACTAAGACACCCGGGCGAGCTGCGCAGCTGCTAGCGGCACTAAGACACCCGGGCGAGCTGTGCAGCTGTTAGCGGGACTAAGACACCCGGGCGAGCTGTGCAGCTTCTAGCGGGACTAAGACACCCGGGCGAGCTGTGCAGCTGTTAGCGGGACTAAGACACTCGGGCGAGCTGCGCAGCTGCTAGCGGCACTAAGACACCCGGGCGAGCTGTGCAGCTGCTAGCGGGACTAAGACACCCGGGCGAGCTGCGCAGCTGCTAGCGGCACTAAGACACCCGGGCGAGCTGTGCAGCTGCTAGCGGGACTAAGACACCCGGGCGAGCTGCGCAGCTGCTAGCGGCACTAAGACACCCGGGCGAGCTGTGCAGCTGTTAGCGGGACTAAGACACCCGAGCGAGCTGCGCAGCTGCTAGCGGCACTAAGACACCCGGGCGAGCTGTGCAGCTGTTAGCGGGACTAAGACACCCGGGCGAGCTGTGCAGCTGCTAGCGGCACTAAGACACCCGGGCGAGCTGTGCAGCTGTTAGCGGGACTAAGACACCCGGGCGAGCTGTGCAGCTGCTAGCGGGACTAAGACACCCGGGCGAGCTGCGCAGCTGCTGGCGGCACTAAGACACCCGGGCGAGCTGTGCAGCTGCTAGCGGGACTAAGACACCCGGGCGAGCTGCGCAGCTGCTGGCGGCACTAAGACACCCGGGCGAGCTGTGCAGCTGTTAGCGGGACTAAGACACCCGGGCGAGCTGTGAAGCGCACCAGGTGACGCTCTCCTTTCAATACATTAGATAAGCACTCCTTTCAGTAGATAAGCGCTGTTCGTCCGATATCCGGGTAAAATATTTTTCTTTTGTGAACAGAGCAGGGCGCGCTGGCCGCCGGATGTTAGTGTACACTTGGAGCCGGTGGAAATTTGTTTTGCTTCTGGTAACGAACAGCTGGCGATCGAACGGCGGGCTCCGCTGCGCCGGGTATCAGGATAACCATCGCCGCGGTCACGTTTCAGGCGTCCGTGCAAATTATTAAGAAGATCTCCAATGTATTACATATCAAATTACAATACATTACAAATCTTTGTTCTTTATTATCATCGTATTCACCTCGCAATGGCGCAGTTACATACATACATACATACATACATATCACCCCTCGCTCCCAGTGGGGTAGGCAGAGACCAGCTCTCTCCACCTGCCACGATCCTGGCACAGCTCTCTCGCTTCCTCCACTTTCATGGCGCAGTTACATCATGTGAAACGTTTTTAGTATAAGGCTAAATTAAGAAAATAAAAATTTATGTGAAATGTTTCCCCGTTTACATGACCCCAACCCAGCCGGATAATATAATTTCCAACCCCGTGCCCTGTGGGTCCTTTCATTTCGCACCCGTATTGGATAACTGGTCCCGCAGCTACGTGCGACAAAATGGCGGCCGGGGGCGAATTATCGAATTATACGCGAACAAGGAGTCCTAATAGCGTAAGTGGCGCGGCGGTACCGGACCCCGGCCCCGGTCCCGGGCTGCGGGCTACGGGCTGCGGGCTGCGAGCTGCGGGCTGCGGGCTGCGGGCTGCGGCTTCCTGCCGCAGGACATTCCTTCAGTTACAAGTTTACTCTAACGGATGCCGAAGCAATGCCGGACGCCCGGGCCGCGCGCGACGCGTTTCAGTTATTTTGATACGCGCGGACATCGAACCCTGTGCCGCGAGCTGGACGGCCGCCGGCCAGCGTTCAAACATCTCGCTGCACCCGCACCGGCTGCTGCGCGTGGTGGACAAATAAATGAATAAATAAATCTTTTATTTGCAAGCATATGGTCTACAATAAGATGTTCATATAATAGGTTGTCAAATTCCGCCTTCCGCCTTTTTGTCTTTTGAATTTCGCGGCTATGTACAAAGCGCTACAGAGCTCGTATCTGGCAATACTATACATAATTTGAGAGGTCTTGACATAACCTACAAAACGACGCTATGCATAACTAGTTTGGATATTGCGTTCAACAGTTATAGACGTGTAAACATGGAGTTCACTAACGCCGAAATTCGCGCTATTTTAAAGTTTTCCTTCGTTAAAGGCAAATCCGCTAGAGAAACGTTCCGTGAGATTAATGGTGTTTTGGGGGATAGTACTCTATCACTTCGAACCGCGGAGGAATGGTTTCGACGATTCAGAGCCGGTGAAAACGACACCATGGATAAGCCAGCCGGCGGAAGACCTGTGACGACAAATACCGATCAAATCATGGACTACATCGAGTTAGACCGGCATGTGGCATCTCGTGACATCGCCCAGGAGATGGGAGTTAGTCACCAAACCATTTTAAACCATCCGCAGAAGGCTGGATACAAAAAAAAGCTTGATGTTTGGGTGCCGCATGATTTGACGCAAAAAAACCTTCTGGACCGAATCAACGCCTGCGATATGCTGCTGAAACGGAACGAACTCGACCCATTCTTGAAGCGGATGGTGACTGGCGACCAAAAATGGATCACATACGACAATATCAAGCGAATACGGTCGTGGTCGAAGGCCGGTGAATCGTCCCAAACAGTGGCCAAGCCGGGATTGACGGCCAGGAAGGTTTTGCTGTGTGTTTGGTGGGATTGGAAGGGAATCATCCACTATGAGCTGCTCCCATATGGCCAGACGCTTAATTCTACCATCTACTGCGAACAACTGGACCGCTTGAAGCAGGCGATCGACCAGAAGCGTCCAGAATTGGCCAACAGGAAGGGTGTAGTGTTCCACCAGGACAACGCCAGACCACACACTTCGTTGATGACTCGTCAGAAGCTACGGGAGCTCGGATGGGAGGTTTTATCGCATCCACCATATAGCCCGGACATAGCGCCAAGTGATTACCACCTGTTCCTGTCCATGGTGAACGCCCTTGGTGGTGTAAAGTTGAACTCAATAGAGGCTTGTGAAAAGTGGCTGTCCGAGTTCTTCGCAAATAAGGAGGGGGGCTTCTACGAGGAGGTATTATGAAGTTGCCGTCTAGATGGAAACAGATTATCGAACAAAACGGCGCATATTTGAACTAAATCCGATCACTGTAACACTTTTTATAAAGCATTGACGAAAGAGCAAAAAAGCGGAAGGGAGATATTTGACAACCTTATAATAGGGGGACCGGAAAGTAATGTCGTTTCTGCGCATGCCAATACTTGATTGTCATTTGTCAGCTCATTGTTTTGTTCAGAGGCGTACCAAAGACATTGTGAGGTTATAGTGATTTCTTTACTTATAGACAATTGAATTACAATTTTTTTTTGTAATTTTGGGTAAAATGGCCAGCCAAATACCAGAAGAGGTACACATCCGGCATTGCATGCTCTTTGAGTTTCGCAAGGGAAATAACGCAACAGTTGCTACCAAAAACATTTGCGATGTTTATCCAAATGCACTGGACATTCGTAAATGCCAAAGGTGGTTTTCCAAGTTCAAATCGGGTAATTTTGATCTTTCCGACTCGTATCGATCAGGAAGACCATCAGCGTTAGACAACGACGTGTTAAGGGCGGAAGTGGAAGCAAATCCGTGTCAGACGATCGAGGAATTGTCAAACAGTCTCAACAAACCTTGGTCGACCATCCAAGAACATTTGAAGCAGATTGGAAAAGTAAGCAGAGCAGGTGTTTGGGTCCCGCATAATCTGTCCGAACAGAATAAGGCTAACCGATCAATCACATGCAACTTATTGCTTCAACGACACAACACAGAAGCGTTTTTTGATCGCTTGATCACAGGAGATGAGAAATGGGTCCTGTATGATAACCCAAAACGCAAAAGGCAGTGGCTCTCTCCAAATGAAATCCCTCGGAGTACTGCTAAGCCAGGTTTACACCCCAAAAAAGCGCTTTTGTGTGTTTGGTGGAGTATTCGCGGCATTGTTCATTTTGAATTACTGAAACCTGGAGAAACTGTTACTGCAGACCTCTACAGCGAACAATTGCAGCGAGTCAATCAATCTTTAATTGAAAAGTGGCCCGCGATTGTCAACCGAAAAGGCGTTATTCTCCAACATGACAATGCAAGACCGCACTGCGCAAGGCGAACTCTAGAAAAAATTAATGAATTGGGGTGGGAGGTGCTGCCTCATCCACCATATTCGCCCGATGTTGCACCATCGGATTTCCACTTATTCCGAGCGCTGCAACACTTTTTAAGTGGCAAAACATTTGCAAATTTGGATGATATCCAAAATGCCATCTCTAGATATTTTGCCGAAAAACCAATTAATTTTTATCGATCAGGGATTGAAAATTTACTCACTAGATGGCAAAAGGTTATTGACAATGATGGGGAATACATCATTGATTAAAAATAAAGACTCGTTAAAAATGTATGTGTTTGTATTTAGCGTAAGAAAACGACATTACTTTCCGGTCCCCCTAATATAATAGACTTTCACTTATTCTGCTTAAAAGCGTGCAAGTCTCATAACTAGTGCCCGATGTCACAATGAGCTATTGCGATTATATGTCATAGAGCTAAGCTCCGTTCAGACATACCGCTACAACACCAACATTAAACTTTTATAAAACATTATTTTTATATTCCATTTATGAAATCATATATGACATGTTAAAACACATTTTTGAAATAGGCCAGGTATATAATTAGTTTTTGAAAGTCTCCCCGTTAGATCCTTAACGTGCTCCGGCAGCCCACGGAGCGTCGCCGCCGCCGCTGCCGCTGCCGCGCTGCGCCGCCGCAGAGCTGTCTGTGTCCGCTGTCTCGGTGCGCACAGTTCATTTGGACGTCTAGAACTTTTAGTGGCTATTTCGCTTTTTTGTTAAAATACATTCGAGAGTTTTTATATACAAACATGCACGTGTCAAATATAAACACGGCACGGAAATGGAAGTATATTTTATTTTTTAGATAACGGTTTACAACTATCGAGGCGGTTGGCTCCACATATGGCTCTGGTGCATTCTTTTTGGGCACGAAACACATGAATAGAATCAACAGAGTTTCCCATGAGGTTATACCATACTTGATAATGGAAGCTACGTATCCGTGATATGCTAGCGAGGCTGCATCTGTAGACACCGTTTTTGCTATATTTCCGAGTACATATACAAATTTTTCCATTTCAACATAAATAATGCACGTGCTTTTTCCATATACATTGTTAGCCTATAATTATACCCAGAAACTTGTGCGTGTGGAGTATATGATACTCCTTCTATTGAAGTGTTATAACGTGATCGCTTTGCGAGTCGCGCGTGCTGTTTTGTACTTGCAAATGCATTAGTTTGTCTTATTAGCATTGATTGTCAAGTTTTTCTATTCTAACCATTGTATAGTTCTTTCTAAGGTCTTATTTACTTCAGATTCATAGTGTACTGTTTTATTATTTTTTATAAGTTTGGTAGTATCATCCGCAAATGGTATACATTTGTGTTTTATTGAATTTGGGATATCGTTAATGTAACTTAAAAAAGTAACAGACTTAGTATTGAACCTTGGAGTACACCGTATAAAAAGAAAGGTCTGTGAATTTTTGTGAATCTACCTAAAGTTTCATAAGTTTCCACACATCGGTAACGATTAGAAAGAAAACTCCTCATCCAATCCTGTGCAACGCCCATTGGCTGATGCCCTGCTCATACAATACGTCCAGAAGCATATTATGTGAAACAAAATGAAATTCTTTTGTAAGAGCTACGAAGATTGCAGTAATAGGAGTCTTATTATTAAAACGTTCAGTTACTGTTTCTATGAGAGAGAGACATGCGCGAGTTGTTGATCTATTTTTCCTAAAACCAAATTGTTCATTTGTAAATACGTCCGCAGCGACAAAACAATTATGAGTCCGCTCGTACGCGACACGGCCCTCTCACTCTCTCGCACACGTCCGACATGGCCGGCGCGCGAGTTGTCGGCCTGCCGCTACTTCGCTCGGCTCGCTTTTACATTGCCTGTCTTATGTATCGGCTCAATAACCGAGCGCTGGAGGGGTGTTCGGAACACTCCTTCCCTTTCGATAAGGGATAAACCTATATAATGTGAGCTAACGGTATTGCTATATAATTACTACACGCCTTTGATATTTCAGTACTAACATCATCGTGCCCGTTAAGTTCTGAATGATGTCTGCAATCCCCGTGACATGCCAGGCACTGTCACAGGAGTTCAAAGAATCGCGTTTGTATTTTTATATGACGGTAGTTGCCGTTTGTATTGTATGATAAGGTCGCCACGGGTAGTGCTCGATTTAGTTCGGTTGTCTTTATTAGTCATTGCTCTAATGTATGAGTTAGCTGTATTTGCGACACTGGGAGGAGGGGAGGGGGGGGGGGGTGTGAGTGACGGTCTTGCCATTGATTGTGATCTTTTTTAGGTTACCATCAGTTTTCACACTATTACAGCTTCTAATAAATTACTTTGTTTGATTTTGATAAGCGATAACGCAACTAAAGAATTCTTTCGTTTAAACAACATTTTTTTATTCCTTTCGCCAGCCATTTGTTTTTAGGGGCTGTTTTACTCTTTCTATTATTATAAAACGAAAGCATAGATTATAAAATCAAATTATACTTTCGTGAAATATTTCAAATACTAATTCAGCGTTTTGTGCTTCTGAAATTTCAATAAATGATAAGGCCTTCATAGAGTTTACAAATTTCTTAATATTTTCATTACTAATAGTTTAGGGAAAAAGAAATCCATTATTTTTATATGAACTTCAGGACTTTATTTAACATGCTTCGGATTGTCCGATTTGGGTCAAATATGCACCGTTTTGTTCTATGATTTGTTGCCATTTTAAAGGTAACTTCATAATGCCTCTCCCGTAGAAGTCCTGGTTTCTATTTGCAAAAAACTCTAGTAGCCGATTTTCACAATCTTCCCTAGGTGCCAATTTTTTATCACTAAAGAAATTTAGTAATGCAAGAAAAAGATGGTAATCGCTTGGTGCCAAGTCCGGACTGTATGGCGGATGCATTAAAACTTCCCAACCAAGCTCCCGAAGTTTCTGGCGAGTCACTGTAGACGTGTGTGGCCTAGCAACACGACACCTCTCCTGTTGGCCAATTCTGGTCGTTTCTGGTCAATTGCTATCTTCAAACGGTCCAGTTGTTGACAGTAGAGATCAGAATTTAGTGCTTGGCCATATGGAAACAACTCATAATAAATAATCCCCTTCAAGTCCCACCAAATGCACAGCAGAACCTTCCTGGCCGTTAGTCCTGGTTTGGCCACCGTTTGAGGTGCTTCACCGCTCTTTGACCATGATCGTTTTCGCACAGGGTTATCGTATGTAATCCATTTCTCATCTCCAGTCACCATCCGTTTAAGAAATGGGTCTATCTCATTCCGTTTGACCAAGGCTTCGCAGATGGAAATTCGATCCATTATGTTTTTTTCTGTTAATTGGTGTGGCACCCAAACATCGAGCTTCTTTTTGAATCCAGCTTTGTGTAAATGGTTTAAAACTGTTTTGTGGTCCATTTTTAGCTCCTGGGCGATGTTACGACTGCTAACATGCCGGTCAACTTCGATCATTTCTCCAATTTTACCGACATTTTCGGCGACCGGCCTACCTGTGCGAGGTGCATCTTTAACATCAAAAATTCCTGAACGGAATCTACGAAACCAAAATTGCACATAATTGGCTGTTACAGTATCGGGTCCATAAACACCATTCACAATTTTAGCCGCCTGGCTTGCATTTTCGCCTTTGTCAAAGAAAAACTGTAAAATGTACCGAATTTTCTCTTTGTTCACTTCCATTTTTAACACCCTGTAACTCACAATTGAATGCACCAAACAAAAAACAGCAAAAGAATTTATTTACTGCTAAATGTCACCTTTCCAACGAGCATAAATCTGAAACTGTTTGATCGATACTTTACGAGAAATTTATCACTACAGCCATTTACCGAAAAAATAATGGAGTTCTTTTTCCCCAACCTAATATAATTTCTCCTCTTTTCTAGTACATAAGATATCTGTCTGTTACTTGGCTGCTTGGCTTGCTTTATATTAAAGGGGATCGTTTGAACAAGTTGACGGCGAGACAGAGCCACACGATGAGTGTCTGAGTGTTGCTGTCAAGTCCAGCGCGCTGGACGGCTAATGCAATAAGGAGTTCTCCCGATGTTGTGGTACACTTTGCCATATCTATCACATGTTCCAGTCACCGCGGATGATTACATTGCTCTTTCTTTTTTTTGTTAAACACTTCCAAGCATTGTCCATTGTATTGATAAATGTTCGAGGGCTCGTGTTGGGAGTCCGGTAACTGCGTACTATAATTAAATCTAAAGTAGTTACGTCAATAGCACAATATTCGAAATTGTAATTGAAGGGTTTTTGTATATTTGAGTCTAATTTTGTATAATCTAAACTTTTACTTATATGTAATAATATGCAAGAGCCTGCTCCACGTTGGTTTCCACGGGAGCACGGGCGCACGGGCGCACGGGCGCACGGGCGCACCTGGCCGCCAAGTGGTAATTATGTTTACAAAGATTTGATTCGCTACCATGTTTCATGGATGCTGCAGTCAGGCGAGTAACGTGCATTTCACCGGGGGTCTTTTGAAGTTCACCTTGGGCCACCCCTAAAATTTTCTCCAGCAACATTTTGAACAAAAACCGTAATTTTTGGAACTTATTCTCAGAAAAGATAATTTTTATTTTATTTTGGCACTGTCTGAAAGTAGTATGTTGTCGTTGCTCCTTCACGTTTACTGTTTGAGTTGGGCCCTCGCTTGACATTACAGTTATTATTTATAGAACCACTTTCTTCCAAGTGTTTTTTATGAATATTTGTCGTTCGCTAAGCAGCCGTCAGCCGCTCCGTACAGCGCGGGCTGCCTGTTTCTTCTGGTGTAATAAACCGTTTTTCTGATTTTTGTCTGATCTTGTGCGACTACCCGCGACGTCTATATTCTGAATCGAAAAACTACCGCCAGTTATTTTAGAGTTAATTAAGGATTTATTAGTTTCACTTGTCAACGGTGGAGGTTCCCTTATCTTTCTAAACTATCGCAATTGTCTAAATCAAATCATTATATTAATAATAATCAAGATTCCAAACGACAGATGCAGCAGACGTAACCGTCAGCCTGAAACCGTTCCGCGCATCGGCGGCGCGAGTGCTCGCTCGCTTGCGCAGGCGCACTGCGCGCATCCACGTAGACATATCGCACAAAAGGTTCAGCGACAGTTCGCCATAATTAATTATTTAGTAAATCGGGAGCCTCGTCTATATCATGAGTACGGATCAAAACTTTTTCTGAAGAGCCCAGCGCGTAAAATGTACTTCCACAGAGCTAAGAATGTTTTAGTTTAACAGAGCCGTGGCCTGACGCAGGCAGCGCCGCCGCCCCAAACTTACAAAATATATTCCTGAAAATATTAGTAAACACAAAGAATTAAAAGAGGAAATCGCGTGAATTCGGAAATTGTTACAACATATTGAGTATACCGCTGGTGCTCTCCAGCTCCGGCGTGATGCCTACGCAACTTGCATTCTGTTGAAAGCATGTGGCGCCGCCGCTGCGGGGTCACGCGCGCGCCCCGCGGCGCACCGCCGCGCCGGCCGTGTGGGTACGGAGCGTCTGCGGGAATATGCCACCGACAACATTACAACGGAAATTTAGTACCACTTGGCTAAAGCTGGTGGTGGTCCTTAATATTAATCGAATCCTGCTTATGAAGCCTTGAGAGAAAAACATTTTTGACTAAAATAATAATAAGCATGAGCAGCGCAAACAAACACGAGGTTACCAATTTGTTATAATATTAAAGTCAGACCGCGCCAGGACCTGTGCTGTCTGCCCCCCTGCCCACCTGCCTCTCGCCCTCACCCCCGCGCGCGCATGGGTATGTCCTCCTCCTGTATGTTTCTGTGTCACCACGTGTGTGTGTGTGTGTGTGTGTGTAGGCTATGTACAATGAACACATAAAATAGTTAAACTGCACCTTTTGTTCTCACCCTGGTCAACCCCAAAGTACCAGGAGAGAATTCCCTTTGGCGTTCAGCCCGTCTTTTTAAAGCTCTTTAGTGCGTGGAGACGGAGCTTCTGGTAAACGTTTGTCACATGTAAACACAAATGTACATTTGTGTAAACAGATCGCCGCCGCTGCCCCGTGCTCGTCAGCTCGCCAGCTCGTCAGCTCGTCAGCTCGTCAGCTCGTCAGCTCGTCAGCTCGTCAGCTCGTCAGCTCGTCAGCTCGTCAGCTCGCCAGCTCGTCAGCTCGCCAGCTCGCCAGCTCGTCAGCTCGCCAGCTCGCCAGCTCGCCAGCTCGCCAGCTCGCCAGCTCGCCAGCTCGCCAGCTCGTCAGTTCGTCAGCTCGTGTTATCGCGCTAATTGTCCGTTCCTTTGAAACCTACAAAACTTTGAGGAAGTCATCACTCACACAAAATGCCGCCCCGGGCCGCAGTGCGCCGCTTAATCAACTTCTTCTGCTATATTACTTGCAGCCATGGAATGCAGGAGACGCACCCAGAGTCTACAGGAGCAGTGATCATCACACCTGCCGGCAGTAGGCAGCAGGCAGCAGGTTCGCAGCTCGCGCGCGCCTCGATGTCCGTACAGGGAGGGCGCGTAAGCGGTTCCTGTTTCCGGGCCCGCCGGCGGCACCTTGTACCGTCTGTTTGTGTCGACAAAGAGTTATGTCCGCACTATAATGTGGTCAAATCATATAAACTGTTTAATCTAAAACATAAAGTAAATCTCTCCACTCTGCACTTGGGCTTAAAACTTCCAAAAGACAGCCCTGTGTATGTTACAGAACATCTCACTGCTAGGGCAGCTCGGTTGCACTTTCTTGCCCGTGATCTGGTAAAGTGCAAGAAGTACAGATATTGTTGGACCGCTTATGGAAAAATCTACTTAAGGAAGGAGGACAACTCGCCGGTTATACCAATAAAAAGTGAAATGCAAATACAAAAACTTATGAATGAGCAATGACTACAGTGTCAACCGATCTGCTGTTGCCGTGAGTCGCGTTGTGTAAAATCAAACATCTTGTTTGTTAAACTACTCGCTACCTTACACAAGTAATGTTCCTAATCAATGTTTCATATTTTGCTTAACATTATTGAGAACATGTTTTAGATTCAGACCGGATAACAAGATAACTATTCCTCGAACGCACTAGTTATATTCGCACACCCACATTTCTCGTTACACCTACAGAATTAGACGTCCTTATTATAAAATAAAATATTGTCATATTACCAATATATTACGTAAAAACATTAATAGTACAAAAAATGTCGCTTATAGCGTTTATTATACGAACAAATATAAACTTGAAATATATACAAAATACTTAATAAACGGACCGTGTTCACTGGTAGTGCATGTACGAAGGAACGGTTATAACAAAACCCATCCGCCAATAGCACCACCCCGGGGCGACGGTGCCATAACATTAGTATTATACAACCATTAACTACACATAACCCATACAGTGAAGTGAGTTCATTGCACTACAGCGCGTGTAACTATGAACAGCGTATTGGAAAACACAAGTATCGTGGATGACACGGAGGCTGCGCGGCGCGCCGGGCGCGACGCGTCGCGACTGCACGACCACTACGCGCGGGTGAAACCGACCTTACGATTATTTCACAAAATATAAGAAGCATTTATTGTAATTTCAATGACTTTATATTAAATATATGTAGTTTAACATTCGAAATAGATATCATAGTTCTAACAGAATGTCACTTAAACATAAACAAACCTTTGCCTACATTACGTAACTACTGTTCTTATGCCACATCGTGTCAGAGTAATCAGAATGATGGAGTAGTAATTTATATTAAAAATTATTTAAAACCCCAGATAAAAGAAATAAGTTTGGTGCAGGCGTGCTGCCTACAATTAGATATCTACAACAACATCGTAATATGTGTCTGTCGTTCTCCATCGATTAGAAACACAGAAGGTTTTATTAACTCGTTATGTGCGCACGTAGACACTCTAAACCCTCAAAAGAATATTATTATAACGGGTGATATTAACATAAATATTATACCTAAATTAGTAGAACAGACTCCTGAATATAATAATAGAACTCACTATCTTAACATGCTATCTACGCGGGGAATACTTCCAGGACATAATTTATCTACTAGAAAAAAAACCTGTTTAGACCACTTCATGTTGAAGTTACAAAGAAATAAAACATTAGCTTTTATTGCCATTTTACAGACCTCGATTACTGATCACTTCACGACATTTTTATCACTATCACAGTTAAAATAAAAAGAAGTTGCACCTAAAACTATTACTAACATATCTTTTGAAAACGCATTGAAACATCTACTCTTCTGTGATGACCCTAATGAGATTACTTATCTTCTTATACAAAAACTAACAGATTCTATTAAAGAAAATACTATTGTAACTAATATCCCTAAAAGTAAGCGAATTATTAAACCATGGGTTACTATCGGAATGTTAAGATGCATAAGAAACCGGAACAAACTACAAAAACAATCTCGTGATGATCCTAACAATGAAACTAAAAAGCTAACATATACACGTTATCGTAATCACTGTAACCATTTGTTAAAAAAACTTAAAAGAAACTATGACAGAAACCTATTAGCTAATTCAATTAATAATAACAAACTGCTATGGAAAAATATAAAAAACATTACACACACTAATACAATTAAAACAAATAGTAAAGAACTTTTGTGTATTAAGTCCAATCGCCGGGCATCAGCCAACTATGTGTATTAAATAATTACTTTGCTCCTGTCGGTAAACAACTCCCAATGAATGTTAGCTCAACAACTCCTGACTGTCACACAGAGAAATACCTTAAACGTTTACCTGTACAAAGTCAGTCATTTGTTTCGTTGGATACCGACATTAGCGAAGTGAATAGTATTATCACTAATCTAAAAACGAACGGTGCTCCAGGATTGGACAACATATCAACGCGTTACCTAAAATTTGCAAAACAGGAAATTACGCCAATTCTGACACATTTAGCTAACCTATGTTTTAAGACTGGCACTTTTCCTGTTGCGCTAAAGCAATCCATTGTCACACCTGTTTATAGATGTGGAGCTAGACACGATATAAACAATTATAGGCCTATCTCAGTTTTACCAGCCCTCTCAAAGATCTTAGAAAAATTATTGAACTCCAGATTACTCAGTTATTTAACTAAACTTGATATTTTATCGTCGTACCAATTTGGTTTTCGACGCGGTTTATCTACAGAAGATGCTATTACATCTTTGACAAGCACATTAATAGAACATCTTGATAAAGGAGAAAAATGTTTAACAGTATTTATGGACATAATGAAGGCTTTTGATACCGTTTCCTTCGACATCCTTATGCAAAAACTTGAGAAAATTGGAATTAGAGGCAAAGAACTTAGTATCTTTAAAGATTACATTTATGGTCGCAGCCAGCCAGTCAAACTGGATTCAGGTAACAGTGACGACATCGAAATATTCTGTGGGGTACCACAAGGTAGTGTTCTAGGTCCCACTCTATTTTTAATATACATAAATGACCTGTACAATATGGTTATTCCTCATGCTAAAATTTATTCGTATGCCGACGATACCTCTGTTGTCTTCACAGGATCAAACTGGGACGAGGTTAAATTAAGAGCTGAGGAAGGTTTAGTCCTGATTGATGCTTGGATAAAAAATTATTTTTTAACCTTAAATAAGATCAAAACAAATTACATATGTTTTAGTATATATAACAACTCCCAACCTGTTAATTATAGTATAAAAATTCATAAATGTTCCGACGTCGCAAATGACTCCTGTAACTGTCCCATTATAAATAAAGTTAGTCAAACAAAATACTTGGGTATTCAACTCGATCAAAGATTGTCGCGGGATCCCCACGCAGAACAGATTGCAGCGAGAATTCGAACATTTATCTGGATGTTTAAAAATTTGAGACACATTGCTCCGATAACCACCCACAAATACTTGTTTAACAGATAATTTTTTAAAGTACATATACATTTCTCTGGTACAGTCCGTCATTGCATATTGTTTACCAATATGGGGAGGTGCCAATAAAACGCACTTTATCACAGTGGAAAGAGCTCAGAGAGCCCTTCTCAAGGTTATGTATTTTAAAAATCGGAAGTACTCCACGGAAGGCCTCTATGAGCTTGCTGATGTACTATCTGTTCGTAAACTATATATATCATCTTCCATTTTAAAACTCAAGAAAACTGAAGCATAAAACGTCAACACTAACGAGAGGAGAAGGAATCATATAGTAATGCCTACTCCATCGATAAAAACTACTTTTGCAAGCGTGCAGCGCGACGTGCGATCAGTGCGTATGTATAACAAAATAAATAAACAATTAGATATATGTAGCTAAACTATCCTGACTGCAGGATGGTAACAACGAATTGGTTAAAAACAAATTCTTATGACGAAATTGAATTGCTTATGCAATATATAATGTGTGATAATAAAAAAATAAAAATTGGGATATTTGCACACACAAACTTTACGACAGCAAACTACTATAAAATGATGTATGATAAGGAAGAGCGGTGTCTCCTGGCGCAGGCGCTGTTATACCTAAAAGGAGATACCAATAACTACTATCACTATGTAATGTATGTTATCAAATAAATGAGTTTTGATTTTTTTGATTTTGAGTTTTAAATGTGGTGCAACGTACACGTGTCGGCTTGAGGAGATGCCGCCTCCCGACCTCTCGTCACTACGTACCATAAGGCGCCGCACGACGTCGCAGGCGCGCGGATACGTCGAGCCTGGTACGGCGGTGCCCAGCTGCGCGCGGCCTCACACTCGCACAACACTTGAAAACAAAGAGATCAACACTAAAATAAGAAAAAAATAATAAATGTTACAACAGCAGTAGTCAGGACTGAAATGAGGATTCCGGGAGAACCCGGATAATAGCCGGGTCGGTTTCATTTCATTACACTCATTTTCTTTACCGACACACGGAGTGTTGGTGCCGAACGTACGTAGGTGCGGGCGGTGCGGCGGTGCGGCGGTGCGGCGGGCGGTGCGGCGGGCGGTGCAACATGTGGTGCCCATATCTTTTGTTATCATAATTCATTTTACTATATACAATTAATCGACCATTGACCAACAGGTGGGAGACGGGCGTTGACCACCCGAATGCACGGCGTGGGCGCTCACTGGCTGGGCCTAACAAATCAAGAGAATAGCTCTGCATTGCACTCAGATGCACTCAAATTGCAGACAGTTCCACTCAAAGGGCACAAAATAGCTTTTAATGGAATACATTACAAAAACCTCTGTCCAGCAGTGGATGTCCATCAGTTGAGATGATGATGGAATCAACCGCGCAGGGTAATCCCCATCGTGACTAACGGAATTGTTCTTCTGGTGACTTGAACTCTTTTAGAGGCGCATGGCGAGCGTTCGCGTGTCGCCGTCTCATCTCTCTCGTCCCATCGCCAACAGCTACACAGCACGAACGTCGACCGTCATCGATCCGCAGCGGCGGCTGCGCAACATGCTGTCCCGCAGAGTTGGACGTCCCTATGGTCTCTGCGGTGGCGGTGGCGGTGGCGGTGGCGGTGCTGCACGTGGAGCTGGCCGACAGGCACTGTTCGCAAGCGGCCTCCAGCAATAAAGCTGCCTTCATAAAACAAAGGAAAAACTTTTTAATTGGGCGCAGTGTGCGGAGTGGGCGGATTGGGCGCGATGGGCGCCGAGTTGCAGTGCCTGTGGCCACCCAGCACTTTTTACACAACTGTTTAATTATTATAGCTTTTTGTAAATGGATTCATTAATAATTCTTTCATAGTTTATTACTTTTTTTGTAATTTATATGAAATGGTTTTCTTTTAGTCGAAGAGACTTATTTATTCGCGCGCGGTATAGAGCGACCCGCGCGCCCACCCCGCGCGCCCACCCCGCGCGCCCACACCGCGCGCCCACACCGCGCGCCCACCTCGCGCGCCCACACCGCGCGCCCACACCGCCGCTATACATAAGTAAGCAAAATTAAAAAGCAGGCAGTGCTTTAAGCGCCGGCCGCGGCCCAGCGCTTGCTGCACCGCTGCACCGCTGCACCGGTGTAGTTCTAAGAGCCTGCCGCCGGGGCGGGGCGCCACCCCCAGCCCGCCGTCCCGCTCTGGCCCGCCGGTACGCACATGGCGACGTCCCCGTCCCGCCCGCGGGGACCATAGAAATCATTAACGCGTCGTAAGTTGCAGGACATCATTAACTTAAATAATTATGCAGCCGCGCCGCCCCGCCCCGCCCCGCCCCGCCCCGCCCCGCCCCGCGCCGCACCGCACCGCACCGCACCGCGCCCCGCGCGCCGCGCCGCTGATTACAGTCTCGCATAATGGAGTGGTAGCGGAGTGACTCGGTCTTTAATCATTGGGGAAATATTTCGCGTTCGCCGCCCGCCCGCAGCCCGCCCGCCGCAAGGAGTCGGTGCGCGGCGGGCGGCGGGCGGCGGGCGGCGGGCAGGCGGGATGACAATTAAAAATTTAATGTGATTTCATATGTACGTAACAAAAGCGCTGCGGGCGTGCTGCGGGCGTGCTGCGAGCGTGCTGCGAGCGTGCTGCGGGCGTGCTGCGGGCGTGCTGCGGGCGTGCTGCGGCGGGACGCGCTGCGTGCTCTCGAAGTCGCTTTGCCTGTCGCCAGTGATGCAATCCGCCGGTTGCTGTCGCCACACAACACGCTTCCCTCGCAAAGCGGCGCGGGCGCGCGGGCGCGCGGGCGCGCGGTGCGCCCCGCGATCACAACACATTGTCGTTATGAGAGCCTTCACAGTCTTTTTTTAATTATCATGTCTCAAGGCGACGTGCGCACAGTAGTGAACACTGTGTGCACAAAACATTGCCTGCATTGCACCATGCTGCGGGTGCAGTGGATATCATTCTAACCAGCGCCACGTTGCTGCCCCACGGCTCACGTCCCCCGGCCCCGTGTTCCCGGGCCCGGGTGTGGGGTGGTAGAGAAACATAGTCGCCATCGCAGTCCAGCTCGCAACAGTAACCGACGAGGCAGGGACTGTCCCCTGAAAAGAACCTCCGGCGGTGGCCGAAGTCACCAGCGGACGCCGTACTTTGGCTGGTGTCCGTGTGTCCGTGTGTCCGCGTGTCCGTGTGTCCGTGTGCCCGTGTGCGTACCCGGCGCGACCAGAGAGGGAACGTATCAAGCTCATCCGTCCCGCTGCACGGAGCGTCGACCGCCCTTATCAATAGACCTTCGATCGAATCGCAGGCATTTTCAATAAATATTAAATGCTGTATTAATCATATTAAATGATATTATTTACTGTGAAGCAGCGGGCTCGCTGCTACTTGAATCGCAGGAGCCGAAACGGGCAGAGCGCGCCCGGCACACTGCCAGCCGCCACCCCTCCAACGGGTTCCCGCCTTGTCGTGGCGGAGGGGCTTAATAACCGTGGGGCCCAACACGGTGAAGCTAAGCGGAGCCCACCCGGTCCGCCCGCGACGGAGGGCCGGCCGAAGCGGCCGCTCACGGTTCGAGCACCGGTTAGGACAACTGGAGCTCACCGGAGCGGCCAGGGTCCGAGAGCGGCTTTATGCTGCCCTCGGCGGCCAGCTGCAAGGGCGGTTTCACACCGCCTCTGCAGCCCAGGTGGGGTCGCGCAGGACGTATCCTCCGCGACCAACCGGTGTTGCACCGGCGATGCGGCCGCTGTGGGGCCGCGGAGGAAGAGTAGCGCCGGTATTACGACGCGCCGCTCTCCCTATCCTCCGCGGTCGCTAACGGGTAGCGGCGGGCCCAACATCAGTCCGCCGCGAGGAGCCCGGAGAGGATATCTCCCGGGGCTCCCGTGGCCTCTGGGCGGCGGGTTCGGGGGAATCCGTCATCCGCACACAGGAGGCCGAGGTGGGGGCGCGCTGCATGTTCCGGCGCGCCCTGTATGGGGTGGTCATCCCTTCCTCCCGAGGTGGGGCTGCGATAGCGGCCAGCGCCGGTGAGGGTCGGGGACGAAGGCACCAAGCCGTACCCGTGACCGTGGCCACTCAGGCTACGAGTCGGGAACATCGTGGGGGTTTTAGTCGGTGAGAGTCCGACATAACCCGTCCTTGCTCCCGCGAGCACGGGTATGCGTAGGCATTTCGCCCACGTAAAACAAAAAAAAAACTGCCAGTCGCCAGCAAACCGACGTGTACCGAAAAACAGGCAAACGTTTCACTAAACAAGCGTATTACAAACTCACACATGCTTAATTCCCGCACCCTTAAAGAATTCAATGATCCGGATTCACGGCACTTAAGTAATTATAAATAGCTGTTGCGGTTCCGCGCGCGCTTGTGTTATCACCCGAAAGTGATTACAATGCAACAAAGTGGAGCGTTGCCTCTTGCACCGATTGAATGATTGTTACCCGTGTTGTTCAGTTGATTTCAGCCCGCCACCAGCTCGCCACCAGCTCGTGCCGAGCAGTCGACGCGCGCACGGAATTGTTATAGCCCCAGTCAGAAGCCAACTTTAAATTAGTCACCACATGCAGGCTGGTACCCGCACGAAGGTGCGCACAAACGTGTCAATATGTTTTGTTATCGATAACAGTAACTCTGTCCCAGAATAATTTACATTTAGCGAAATATTTTATTTTAATCAACTTTTCTCAAGCACGCGGATGCCACATCCTCGTCCTTCAGGAACCTGTGCAATAGTCCTGACTACGCACTGACGCACTTTACTTCACCATCCCCTTTCAGTCAGGCCTTAGCGCATAAGCACAACGATTCGCAGTAAAAATAAAATCGACACAAGCCACTGGTCACTTGTTGATGTCGTATGCCTCTTATTTACAGCTTACTAAAACAGAAAACTACTTCATTTCAATTTTGTTTAAGTGTGTAAATGTCGCTAAAGCAAAAAAGAAAACTATAATGTTATTGACCTTTAACTGCAGTAAAAAGAATGAATTCATTAAATTATTCCTACCCATGTGTTTGAATGTGTATTAGGTCTGCATCGCTTCCTGCTTCCGTGCTGCAGCATCTGTACGTCTCACGCAGTAACTTATTCGAAAACTTTCTTCCGCAGAAAATAATTTGGCGCGTGGCGTCTTCAACAGTGCTCTAGTAGTTCAGTAATCCAGCTCCTTGTGCGCCCTTGTCAGTTCAGCTCGGTGATGTGGTCTGCTGAACTGAAGCAGTAATAGAACTTTGTCGCTGGAGACCGTCTAATTAAGACCGCATTGCCGGTATCTGCCCTCAAACAACATTTTAAGGGATTAATTGCCGAAAATCCTACGAGCAGGGCCGTCGCTTACCACCAGGTACTACTCCACGTTTTGTTTGTTTCGTCGCTAAGCATAATGAAACAACATTGTTGTACTCGCGGGCCGGGACCTATCGCCGAGCGCAGGGGACCTTCAGCGCAGTCGGGCGGCGGTACCAGCCCATGCAGCGCACGGGGCACCGTCGTAACATTCTATCTTTGCTCTTAACTAATATAATATGCAATTGTTCCTAGAATAAAACCTGTGCAGCGACCGCCGCACTGCCGCAAGCGAAAACAGGTGCAGCTTCACGTCGCTACTGCGGTCAGCTGTAACCGTAAACAGCAGCGACCATGTCTCTACTGAAAGTTGAGCTACATTATTCTTCCAGCAAAGTTTGACTGTAGTTTGAGTGTAGTCAAGTGCCCGATTGTTAACGGAGCGCGCGCTACCCGGTGCACGCAGTAGCGATCCCCTCCCCCTGCCCCTCCCCCCTCTCATTTACTTTACGTTGTTCTAGGAGGCGACGAGACGAGCGGGACCTCCGCCTGATGCCAAGGGATATACTCTGCGCCACATGGTGCTCCTCGCTTTGAGACAAGAGAGAGTTAAGTTAAGGGACACGGTGATGTGTGCGCGGTAGTGCATTTACCTCCCGACCGGTGTGCACAGCAGTGCCAGCAGCTTTCCCAGCCCGCTCTGCGCCGCACCGGACCCGCACCGGCACCGCACAGTCTCCACACGTACGGAAACATCGCTGGACAAGGTCACCAACATCACGGCTACTCGAAGAATTTATAGCTCGGCGCCGAGTTACGTGGATTGTGATCAGGGCTGATGCGATCGACCAATATAAAAAACAATTAGGTACCACCTGTTAGCGATTACCTAATAACACCTCGTGCGCTTCAACTCGTCGCCAATACTGTGTTCATTGATATTGTGTATTCATTGTACAAATAGAATATATCCCATATTCCAATAAGTATAGAAGAAACAAGCAAAGCACCCGCACTCCCGTCTGACACACAACACACGGAATGTTGACACGCACGCACACGCACACGCCTTTGTACTGTTTCAACTAAGTGATTATTCACCACTACCCACATTAGTTAGCGAATGTCACATCAATACTGACCGTTAATTTAGTTCTGAAAGCAAATTAGATGTTGCTTTATAATACTTCACGGATGGCGCTATTGTCAACACAGCACAGGAACTGTGCTTACTGCCGAGCAGTAATGCGCAGACAATCCTATGTTTTCAGCTGAACCTGCGGTCTGTGAAGCGACGGACACCGCGCGCCGCGCGCTGCACGCCGCACGCCGTGGCCCGGGCACTGGGCGTGCAGCGGTGGCGGCCTGCGGCGACCTACTTCTATTCCTGATGCTTTCAGTGTAATGAATTTTAGGACACTAATTTACGCAACGCATACCTGATGGCAAGGAATGACAACGTGGCGCTAGTTAGGATGATATCCTCTGCCCAATACTGCGCTCGTCCCCTGAAAACAGGTGATGTCAGGTCACGCCATCGGCAGCACGACGGTAACGGTCGCTGCGGAGCGGTGGGAGCTGCGGAGCGGAGGGAGCGGTGAGTGCTGCGGAACGGTGGGAGCGGTGAGAGCTGCGGAGCGGAGGGAGCGGTGAGTGCTGCGGAACGGTGGGAGCGGTGAGAGCTGCGGAGCGGTGAGAGCTGCGGAGCGGTGGGAGCGGCGAGTGCTGCGGAACGGTGGGAGTGGTGGCGTGGAGGGAGCTGCGGAGCGGTGGGAGCGGTGAAAGCTGCGGAGCGGTGGGAGCGGTGGCGTGGAGGGAGCTGCGGAGCGGTGGGAGCGGTGACGTGAAGGGAGCTGCGGAGCGGTGGGAGCGGTGAAAGCTGCGGAGCGGTGGCGTGGAGGGAGCTGCGGAGCGGTGGGAGCGGTGGCGTGAAGGGAGCTGCGGAGCGGTGGGAGCGGTGAAAGCTGCGGAGCGGTGGCGTGGAGGGAGCTGCGGAGCGGTGGGAGCGGTGGCGTGGAGGGAGCTGCGGAGCTGTGGGAGCGGTGAGAGCTGCAGAGCGGTGGGAGCGGTGGCGTGGAGGGAGCTGCGGAGCGGAGGGAGCGGTGAGTGCTGCGGAATGGTGGGAGCGGTGAGAGCTGCGGAGCGGTGAGAGCTGCGGAGCGGTGGGAGCGGTGAGTGCTGTGGAACGGTGGGAGCGGTGGCGTGAAGGGAGCTGCGGAGCGGTGGGAGCGGTGAAAGCTGCGGAGCGGTGGCGTGGAGGGAGCTGCGGAGCGGTGGGAGCGGTGGCGTGGAAGGAGCTGCGGAGCTGTGGGAGCGGTGAGAGCTGCAGAGCGGTGGGAGCGGTGGCGTGGAGGGAGCTGCGGAGCTGTGGGAGCGGTGAGAGCTGCAGAGCGGTGGGAGCGGTGGCGTGGAGGGAGCTGCGGAGCTGTGGGAGCGGTGAGAGCTGCAGAGCGGTGGGAGCGGTGGCGTGGAGGGAGCTGCGGAGCGGTGGGAGCGGTGAAAGCTGCGGAGCGGTGGCGTGGAGGGAGCTGCGGAGCTGTGGGAGCGGTGAGAGCTGCAGAGCGGTGGGAGCGGTGGCGTGGAGGGAGCTGCGGAGCTGTGGGAGCGGTGAGAGCTGCAGAGCGGTGGGAGCGGTGGCGTGAAGGGAGCTGCGGAGCGGTGGGAGCGGTGAAAGCTGCGGAGCGGTGGCGTGGAGGGAGCTGCGGAGCGGTGGGAGCGGTGGCGTGGAAGGAGCTGCGGAGCTGTGGGAGCGGTGAGAGCTGCAGAGCGGTGGGAGCGGTGGCGTGGAGGGAGCTGCGGAGCTGTGGGAGCGGTGAGAGCTGCAGAGCGGTGGGAGCGGTGGCGTGGAGGGAGCTGCGGAGCTGTGGGAGCGGTGAGAGCTGCAGAGCGGTGGGAGCGGTGGCGTGGAGGGAGCTGCGGAGTAGTGGGAGCGGTGAAAGCTGCGGAGCGGTGAGAGCTGCGGCGCGTGGCCGGGCAGCGTGTGCCGGCGCACCGTATCGTATAGTTCGGCCGCCGTACGCAAAGACGTCAAGTGCGTCAGCGCGCAATGGACACCGTTAACTGCACTTCATTACGCGCAAAAGAAGCGGCGGGCGGGGCAGGGAGCGGGGTGAGGGGAGCGGGGCGCTGCCATTATGCAATTTCATTTCAATTTGCGGCCG
This sequence comes from Troides aeacus, assembly GCA_033220335.2. NCBI lineage: Eukaryota > Metazoa > Arthropoda > Insecta > Lepidoptera > Papilionidae > Troides > Troides aeacus. Next base: position 11,940,224 of record CM067281.1, read on the forward strand.
CATCGAGTCGCGATGCTGCGCGGGGTGGCTCGGGGTTGCGCGGCGTGGCGCGGGGAGGCGCGGGTGTCGGTGAGCCCGGGGGGCGGTTGTCGCGGCGGGTGCACACACGCGGCACCCCGTCGGCGCCCCGCGTTGGGGCGAGACAGAAAGAAATGCGGCTGATTAAATTATTTCACCATTATTTGATTCGCCACCTCTTTCAAAATGGCGACACATTTTTCCCACCGCGCTCCCCGCCGCCCGCCGCCCGCCGCCCGACCCCAAAGGTTCAATAGAAATAGCTAAAGCAGCGGTCGGCACGCGAACCTCGGCCGCGGCTCGTCCACGAGAAGTTCCGAGCCGGCGCGGGCCGGCGCCGGCCGGTGCGTGCCGGTACTTGTCACCGACGGAGATGGCCACTATAATGAAGTGACATTTCAAAGAAAGAATGGAAATATAAAAGGCTTTGAACCACAACATTTTTAGCCGTCTGGTCCCGCAGCACACGAACCAAGGAGCGGCGCACGGCGAACACGGAGTCGCGCCCGATTGAAAACTACATTATACAAACCTCACCTACCTTTGTTTACCAAGAAAACACGATGGCCATGTTCGCTTCACACAACATTATCATCATCAGCCGATAGAAGTCCACTGCTGGACGTCGGCTTCTCCCAAAGAACTCCTCATCGATGCAGAGATCTAGAGAACTATTTATTGTTATTTTTAAAAATCCGTTTAAATGATTCAAGTAAGTATATTATTAAACAAAAAAGGGCGGCGGGCGGCGGGCGGCGGGCGGCGCGTGCGCCGGCCAGCGCCTCCTCCGCACCAGAGGATAGTTCGCGGTTACTGGTCGGTATAGGGTAGGATAGATAAAATGTTATTTACTCCTCGCACCGGTTTATTCGAGAACGCCAAGTCCCGCAGGCGGCACACCGTGCTGGTAGCAGAGCGCGGTTAGATACCCTAGCAGGTTATAGGCATGTATCATTTTTCGAGTCATGAAACGTCTGTGGACATTTATTGAACTCGTTACGCGGCAAGCCTGCGCTTTCCTCACCTCCGTCGGAGCAGTACGGCACCGTGCTGGTGTGCGCTGTCAGCCAACTGACAAAAGATTATCGGCTTGATCCAGTACGGTGGCATCACTTCGTATCGTCAAACTAACTCCGAAGTCCTGGCATTCACCAATCCAACTTCTCAAATTGCCTGAAGGATCATGAATGTTGGTGTTTTTGGGTACTCGTTGCTCAGTACAGTCCGGTACGCCTCTACAATCTGCTCATCGAATGCGCCGAGTAAGCAAACTTCTAAAACTTTATTGATAAAGATTATATCAAAAACAATTATAAACTCTATGGATTTTACATTTAACTATAATGCATGTGAACGTTGTCCCATACATATTTAATTATTCCTGAATGTAAATATATGCAGTTTACTGAGTTTGCAGCCGGCCACCGGCCACCGGCCACCGGCCACCGGCCACCGGCCACCGGCCACCGGCCACCGGCCACCGGCCACCGGCCACCGGCCACCGGCCACCGGCCACCGGCCACCGGCCACCGGCCACCGGCCACCGGTTTCGGTAACAGGCCAGCTCGCGCCGCAACGAAGCTGTGCGCCCTGCTGTCATGTGTTACATTAACACTGTTTTAATCACCAGTGTTACATCTGACTAGGAAGCCTAATATGACTTGCTGCTGTTCGCGTCGGCGCTTCTCCGCGAACGTGTCCTGCGCTCAAGTGCAATGTTATCGGCAGGAATACGGAAGCGTCGCGGCCCTAAGGAGATGTTTTGCTGAGATTTTGTAATCATTGGCCAACGCGCCGTCCTGACGTTAAACCAAACTAGACATACATACATACATATATGTCACGCCTCGCTCCCAGTGGGGTAGGCGGAGACCAGCTCTCTCCACGTGCCACGATCCTGGCACAACTCTCTCGCTTCCTCCACTTTCATAAGCGTCTTCATGCACGCTCGTCGGTTGCGAGTGCTTTTGACTCGGCAAACTAGAATGAATGAAAATCCTATTAGAAATAATCTATCGCTTCACTATCCAAAGCTGGTGCAGCAGGGGCAGCACGGGCAGCACGGGCAGCACGGGCAGCACGGGCGGCATGGGGGCGCGAGTGGTACCTTCATAACGCTGACATAAACAACTGCGATTTCAATTATTTACAAAACAAAAAGCGGCAATGATGATGTGTGACATACGATCTAATCTGCTCGCAATGCAGCCGCGCCCGATACCCAAAACATGGGCATTCTGCCGCCGAGTGAATGGGCCCACGGCTTTGTGCCCAGCGCGCACACCGCGCGCTCACCGCGCTCACCGCGCTCGCTGCGCTCACCGCGCTCGCCGCGCACAAAGCAGCGGAAGCGCCGCCACAAAAGCGCCGGAGCCTCCGCGCCATTAATGAAGTAAATCGAGCTGGCACTCTTTCGTTTTGTTCGCAATCCGCGCCTTACTGGGTTACCGGCTTTAATCAGCGGGCCGGCCGCGTAATCGATACGCCTTGCTGCTGCCACACGGGAAGCGCGCCCACGGACACGGACACGGACACGGACGCAAGGCGGCGGGACGTCACCCGATACGACACGATCGTTATTGTCCTTTTGACATTTGTAACAAACATTGTAATGTGATGTGATATGATGTGATGGGACGGATATCCGCAAAAACAGGCCGCAGCGCCGCCGCGCCAGCACACACTCAGCTCCCTTACATTCACCTTACTAGCGGTAAGTCTCCGTTGCCGGAGACCGTCTAGGTGGGAACCAGCGACGCCCATATTTCTGCCACTGACTAAATTCTGTGCCAATTTAAATTGGTTATTTTTTAAATTATTACTTTATATTCGTCTATTACTTTTTTTATTATTGTATAACTTGCAATTGTTACTCGGATTTCCATATGTAACATATTCTAAATACTTTGTTGCAACGCACCCCTATTTTTAAACCCTTTTTTTGTTTAACGAGGGGGAAATGCCTGCGCATACCCGTCCTCACAGGGGCAAGGCAGGTTATGTCGGACTTGCATCGACTAAAACACCCACGATGTTCCACCTCGTCGCCTGATGGTAGGGTCACGGCAACGCTTTCGCATACATCCGCGACTCCGTCGGTGCTGGCCGCTCAACGCAGCCCTACCTCGGGAGGGAGGGATGAACCCTTCCTTTCGACCTCTGCAGGGGCACGCCGGAACATACAGCGCGCCTCCTCCTTGGCCTTTTGCAATCCCTGCAGTCCCTGCGGCGGATCCGATGATGGGCTCGCCGCCACCCGTTATACGGCCGCGAAGGGCAGGAAGAGCGGCGCATCGCAATAGCGACACTCATCTTCCCCTGCAGCCCTACCGCCGCCGCATCAGCGGTGCGGCAGCGCTTAGTCCTCCACCTCTGCTACAAAGGGCAGTATGAAATCGCCCCTGCAGCCCACCGGCCGTATCCGTGGTGAGCTCACTTTAACAGGAGCTCTAACCTGGAGCGGCCGCCTCGGTCCGGCCCTCCTCCTCGGGCCGACCTAGTAGCTTCTTCTTCGCTTCACCGTGGGCGATCTAGCCACGGTTACTAAGCCCCTCCGCCTCAACAAGGCAGGTACCTGTTACGGGGTATTTTAAAACCCTGTGGTAACCCGTGGAAAATGTAGTTAATTGCATATTTACCTATATTCTTCCATCGTAACTTTATTTTGTGTATATAATATGCAATTGTTTATTTTCCCTTATAAAAAAAAAATAAAACATTTCTACAAACAACAGTTCGTACCTTCACGCGTTTCTGCGGAGTTAATAGAAGAGCAGGCTTCTTTAGAACGAGTGAGTGGCAGCGCGTCAACGTTAGAAGTTTTTATTTAATTTTCGACACAATCTCGGTATGGATAACTTTAAGCCTGAATTAGTTTCGCAGAAAGGAATGTGAAGTATATCCTCAGTGGGACGTCTAGGTGGTTTGTGAAGAACAGAATAGCAAAGGCCCTCGACCGAACTACTACATTTTATAGATTCGTTAAAACTTTTGTAAATATAAATTAGATCCTGCAAAAAGCGTGGTTCACGTGATGACTTCATTTTAAAACAATTTGGACCGTCTGTATGGTAAAATAAATAATAGCGGTATCTAGTCAACGCTTTTAGCATGGTGCCAGTTCTTTGTGAATATACTGAATAAAATGGATTCCATGCCACGCAGGAGTATCACAGTTGTCTCAGGACCAGAGCTGTACAGTTATTCACATTTTGGACTGCTTAAATTCACGTGTCTGATGTTTGATAAATTCTAACACAGAAAAGGAGTACCTATTCTGCTCTGACATAATTATGGGCTCCTGTTAATATCATTAAGAGAGAATATGAAAAAAATAATTGAACAACTGAAAAAAACTTTGATATTTTTTTTATAGTTAAATATTTTGTTACAAAAGTTGGATTATTATATATAAAAATGTAAGACGAGAAAAAACAGGATTGTATTCCGGGATAAATGACATCGAAACATGTACGTACGTAACGTGACCGCGACACCCGCCCGCCACCCCTACTTGACTCATCATATTCGATTATTTCATTGTTAATTTTAAGAAACTTTATGTCTTCATTAAATCTTTAAAAGAATGCGTTAATATTAATCGCTTTAACAAAGTGTCGATGTGATCTCGTGAGGCTTTGCTGTGCAACACTGCGCCTGGCGCGTCAACGTCAATGTCAACGGGGTTCGACCAACCTGCAAACCTTAACGAAAGAGAATGTTTAGAAATTTAATGACGACGTTGTACTGCAACAAACTATCGCGCGGGTTGCACAGGACGGCGCGGCTGTGCGAGGTGCAGCTGCTGTCGCGGCTACGGGTCGTCGACAACTCGGAGATCGGCAAGCGAGCCATGGCTGAAGGAAAACCACCGAAAGTTATTTGCGTCTACAATAAAAAGCGTAAGTTAACTCCATTCTGAGTAAACCAAAACGTGTCCAAGCTGTTGCAATTAGAATCGATTCTGTCGACAGCGCTAACAGCACTAACGTCTTTCGAGGACGATGCCGTGCCTGTGTTTCACAAGCGATGCAACAGTGAACTCTAATTTACATCCTAACGCAACAGATGAGCATCCCTTACCATTGTGCAATGAGCGGGAGAACACTACTCATTAATATTTGCAAATTAATGTTGTGTCTCATGCCAACAAAATTCTTTGCAGGAATTGGATATATCGGAGATAGAGTAATGGTTGCAATTAAAGGTCAAAAGAAGAAAGGCATACTGGTTGGTCTGAAACAGATACAAAATGTTAAAGTACCCAAATTTGACAGCAACAATGTAGTATTAATAGATGATAATGGTACTCCACTGGGAACACGCATACATGTACCTATCCCCACCATCCTACGCACCATACTAAAGGAAAGGACTCACGCAAAGGGTTCAGACTATACCAAGCTACTCTCCATAGCCACCAAATTTGTATAGTGCTAAAAATGTACCCAGTAAACTAGTATAAATAAATTTCTTCATAGTTTCATGTTTTATTCTGTTCACAATATCTCGAGTTTCACTTGCAGTTCCAAGTGTCGAGACACAAGAGTGGTCCAGCACGAGCAGTTCCTATACAATACAGACATTGACAGTGTGTTCTTCATAAATTCATTTCCAATGCATTATTTACATCATAATTGTATATTATAAATTATTTTGGTTTCTTATTGTAGAATTTTTTTGGAATCGCTTATATGTTGTTATTTCTGATGTAGACCAGTGTGCATGTTCTCTGTGTACTAAAAATTATATTAGTGTTTTAAGTAGTTCTACTTCTATTTACTTAAAGGTTTGGTTAAGTGTATGACTTTATTAAATTCTGGGTAGATACTACCACAGCTCCCTGTTTTGGCTACTAAACAGTAATGTGCAAGCATTATCATATTCCAGTTTGAAGGGTGCTATTGCTAGCTAATGTCATTACTGAGGTAGTGACTCATAATAATAATAATAATTAGTATATTGAGACTTGTCAAGTCATCCATCTTGTCTCAAGGTGCCAAGTGCGATGTGATGCTGTACATAACATCCTAACAAGAATCATGTGCGAGTGTATCACTCGCCCTAAGATGTATGTCCCTCTTGTCTTGTCACTTTCTTTAATAAGAAAATTACAAATATCTCACTAAAAATAAAACACAAAAGAAATTAGATAATTTAATAAGTTTCAGTTCCAGTTTAGAACAGAACACTAACTACAGATGGAGACGGGCAGCAGCACAAGAGAGTAGTGTGCTTTTGGGTTAGTGGTGCGGAGTGGAGCACACATTGTGATAAACTGACAAGATTTAAAACTTTACAATTTTAATAAGAGATTATAAAACAAATAAACTAAAACGACTTAGTTAACTACAAAAAACGCACCACACCGCACCGGGCTACACAACCGCGAAGTGAGTAGGCTGTATGGTCTCGCCAATCCGCAAACTCGAGTCCTGTCAATATTGTCTCCATCCGTCTCACCATTATTTACATTCGGTCTTATACAAAAAGAAGCGCCCAGTTCTTTGGATCATTTTAAAATCTGTGGTGTTGCAACATGCTGTAATACTTATAAATATAAAATTGCAAAATGTATTCATATGAGAGGCGACCTTCGGGAGCGGATGTGCGTGTGATTGCGGCCAGTGCGACACCTCTAACCCTTCTGACTTCCGCCTCCTATGCCGCCAGCACGGCTGGGAGGGGTTGGAGTGGCGGCGTGCCTTTATCCGGAGCAGTGTTCACTCACATAAACAGCTCCTATCCTGAATATAATGAACTAAACCATAGCCCCGGTCCCTCGGGGGCGAACAATTATTATTTATTTTGTTGTAATTTGTGTAATGCATAATGTAACAATTGGAACGAGGGCCGACCAGCCCGCCGGGGGCGCGGCCACCGCGCTGCTCACTGTAACGCGCCGAGTACCTGCGGAGAGAGGATGAGGTAAGGTGAGGAGGGTTGCGGGTACAACGTGGTGGTGGGGTACAGGGGAACGGGGGCCTGGAGGGATTCACTTGTGCAACTGTAAATATTAATACGCGGTGGAACGCACTGCTCTCAGTAAACAAAGCGTCCAGGTCAGCGAGTGATAACAATGTTAAACAATACAATTGCGTTGCACGCGTGATCAAGCCACAGCTTGAAAGTGCTCGAAGGGGGAGGGAAGGACGAAGGCGGTCGCAGGATACCGAGAGGAGGGCACTCCGCGCGACGCGGCGAGGCGCGGCGCGGTGCGGCCCGGCCGGAGCAATGCTTACGTTTAATAATTGCGTCGCTCATAGCTAATTACGGCTGTAATTACCGGAGGATCTGCGTTCACCGTGAGGTGTTTTTTTAATGAATTTTTGCTATTGATAAGTCCATAAGTGGCAACAAATAGACCCCAAGTTTATATTTAACGTCCGTCCACCCGCGCGCTGCGAACGTCACGTCGCGTCACGTCGCGTAGACGGTCTGAACTACAACACCTAACCAAATAAAATACTAAATAACAATACCAGTAAAAATTATCGTAACAAAACAATAAAAATACGTTTGATTTGTCTATGAACAGTTTCTAAGATTTATGACTAAGATGCGAAGTAGACACAATGTACCGGATGTCTTAATGTTTGGTTGGATGCAGGGAGCCCCGGCCCCGCCCGCGCAGGCTCCTGCGAGGCCGGGGGCCGGGCCCGGGGGCTGCGCGCGCCGGGCGTGCCCCGGGCGCACTCGCCCGCGTGTAGTCCATCAAATAAACGATTAGAACTACTTTTGGTCAGCGCCAGGAGTAGAGTAGAGTAGAGCTTGAGAGCCGCTCCTAACTCATTTGCACCACATGGGAACATAAACAAAAAGCTCGCGGCGCCACTCCCTTATTTTTTTATATTTAAAGAAAAATTCTTAAATAGAAATATCTAATATTCGAGTACAGCAAGTGTGCAATACTGGTAGGGGCGGAAGATCTTGTTATTTTGCGCAGCTTAGCCCTGGGCGACCCGCTGCGGCCTGTGCACGGGTTCCCTGCGACACGCAGCGGCAGCGTGGACGAGTTGTTCCTCTTTGTTTTGCTTCAAGTATACCACACCACGTTCCGGGCTTTCCGTGCCGACGGTAAACTGGGGGACGCGCGCGAGCATGTACTTATATGTATAATGGATTTGTTTGTTCGGCAATGACGTGAAAACTAGCGAAGGTATCGTCACAGGAACACGAGCATTCGACGCGGAATGATCAGTAGGTGGTTGTACGCTATTTACTTTCTGAATTTCATAGATCCTTTATAGTTTTATCTTTAATTAATCTTAATTATTTTCATTTGGTATTGTTTATAATACGGTTGCGGGCGGGGAGCAGCTGGTAAGACACAGGTATACGTACGCGTGTGTATGCATGAATGCCTGTGATGCAAATGGGTTAACTTAACAGGTAAAAATCATCTAAATCGAGAACTGTAACCCCCTCCCTGCGCCAACGCTGCCGGAGGGGAGGAGTGCCGGTGGAGCGCCGCCTACACGTCGACCACCATCTTCTTATGAATGTCAGTGTTGCCCACCACGTTGCAAAACTCCTCGAAAGAGATCCGCCCGTCCTCATCTTTGTCCGCAAACAGGATCGTCTTGTCTACGATTTGCTGCAACTGTGTGTCTTTCAGGTTGCTGCCCACCATCATCTTCAGGACCTGAAAACAGCAGTTTCCCTCGTAGAAATACTTAGGAAGCGCTAACGCGGCGAGTGCGTGCGAGAGCGCACGCGACTTCATTATGCTTTTTCGCAGTGGGAGGAAGGCATGACGTTGACTATTTTTAAAAGAAGGGGGAGAGCGTCAGCTTTTTGGTTACCAGTATCCACATAAACTGAAATGGTGATGATGATGGTAAGAAGGCCGTTACTTGACAATCGGGGAGACCTATACCCAGCAATTGACATCGATTAACTCGAATGATAATAAAGTGTGCAAAAAAATCATCGTTAACCGATCGTCGAGAACCTGAAAGAGCTCGCCGTTGGAGATGTAGCCGTCGTTGTCCATGTCGTAGATGCGGAATGCAAAGCGCAACTTCGACAGCTTGTCGCCCTTCACGCTGAACTGCGATACGCCCTGGATGAACTCCTTGAAGTCCACCTGCAAATCACCGGTAGAAGCCTCAGTGTACCGATGGACACACCGTCTCTGAACTTACGGCTTTAATTAAACAGGTCATTAGGTACAATAAAGTGCAAATATTACAGTATTCTAGATTGAAAGGCGCTGTAGCCAGTGAAATTACTGGGGTAACGAGACATCTCATGTGGCAAAGCGACGAGCACGTGATGCTGTGTACCCGTATGCATTCCAAGCATCGCCACGTTTTTATGGAGAGGCTTATCACTTGCTATCGGCTGAAGGAGGCGCGCGCCGACGCACTCCGTGGATTTATTACCATACAAGTATCGAACAAATAGTTATTATTACATTTCGCTCAGCAGAAAAGCGAGCAGAGCTTTTAATATTTGCCTCACCTCCCCGTTGCCATCCGCGTCGAAGATGTCGATGACGCGTTGCACGAGCGGGTTCTGCTGCAGCTCAGGCAGCGACATAAACTCGTCGATGGACAGCGCCCCCGAGTTGTCCAAGTCCAGCTTGCGGAAGCGCTTGCCCAGCCGCCGGATCTCGTCCGCGTCGACTGTGCACACGCACGTTACCGGCGGCGCCCGGGCGCTCCGCCCCCGCGCCCACGGCCCGCCGCATTCGCGTCCCCGCGATCACCAACCATCACGCACACACCATCACAAAAACCCCCAGCCATGCAGCACCCAACGAAGTGTAATCGACAATGAAATACTATTAATTTAGCTTCAGTTGCAAAAAACTTACTCATAAAGATGCAGGGCTGCTAGTTTGGGGACAGCGGAACTGAGTCGCAACACTGACTAGAGCAGTTGGCCGCGAGCGACCCCTCGGCCGAACGGTCGAGCGGTCGGAGGGCCGCCTGCCCCCGGGCGCAGCGGCGCGCGCTCGCCGCTGCGCCCGAAGGCACCTCGGTGGTGCGCAATGGTTACTATACGTTTGTTGTGTACCAAAACCATTCCTTGTGATCGTGTGGACGGTGCCCAGCACATTGATTAACCGTGCGCTTATCGCGAGTGCTGGATACCATGGTCACCATGTTTCACTTTAAACTTATTTTTGTTCATTCATTTACAAGTTCAGCGCTAAGGGCGTGCGCGGCATCAGTTAAACATTAAAAACCAATAATCTAACACCAATCAACCAACACCAATCAACCAATACACACAGGCGACTACAACCACTAATAAATGAAATAGTTCGGAGTTTGCGGGGATAGGGGTTGGGGGAACACCGGGCACAATCACCATGTACTAACATTTATCTATTAATGAAGTTTAACTACATATAGCCCATTCACATCATGAGTCAACTCGCTAACGGCGTCTACGCGAAGCAACCAACACACTGCGATGCATGCACCAGCTCGCCGGCGAGCGTCGAGAGGTCTCCGACCTGGGGGCTAGAGCGCCCGCGGGACTGGGCCGCGAACGAACCCAACTTCTGGGACCTTCGAACTTTGATTACTAATTGAAGCTGATCTGACGAAAGGAACGACCGCGCCTCTTTTGCGGCGACGAGCCCGGCCGCGGGCCGTTTGCACCGCTTCCACGTACGACATTTCATCTAATGCCTTGCATATTAGTCAGCACGGGTCAGCACGGGTTGGCCCGCGCCGTATGCCGCCAGCAGACAGCTCTGTGTTGGTGTTTGTCCACGCTCCATGTGCGCGATGGTTTATGTTAACATGGACGTGCTAACACAAAAACGTCCCTGTGAGACGACCCAGCTTCAAGCACCACGCCCCGCCTCGCGACAGAGACAACTCGGCTTCCATGTTTAGCAGCCATGAGTTAGCTACCGACGGATGATAGCTTGAAACAGCTTTTGTTAATAATAACACGATACGCAACGGGCGATGTCGGTCACTGTTTAAAAATGAGCCATCTTCAAATTAAACATAGAATGCATGTGCCACTGTGCACAGAATAAAAAATATATAAAACTTGATTTAGTTGCTTCATTGGTGCTTGAGGCTGTTTGCACGGCGTCCGGTGTCACGGCGAGGACATCACACAAGCTGTAATATGCTGCGATCATTCTAGACTAGTTGCCGTCACACCGCCGCCGCGCTACGAGTGGCTGGTACCCAAAGTCAACGGATGTCTTCGCGCTGTCGGATGATGTACACTCGATTCCCTATTACGTTTGCATCATGGAGTCTCCGAGAATACACCGAGTGACCGAGTGTCCCCGCAGAAGCACCCTCGCGACCCACGCGACCCGCGCGACCCTCGCGGCCACCGCGCCCTCACCGTGCAACACAAAGCACCTCTACATACCGTACATAGCAACGTTAGTGCATAAAGCTCTCCGCTCTAGGTTTACTAGCTTTTAACTTTTGACCGTATCAAAAAAGGTCCACTTTTTCGAGATAACAATTGTTTTAAAGGCAGACATCGACTCACTAGGGAAGACATGCTGGTGAGCGAACTTGTAATTGAGAAGCCGGCGCCGGTGCCGGCGCTGACGCGGGATGCGTCAGATTTACGCGGATTACGTCGCCTTTAAGTACTGATATAGTTAAACGAAGACTTTCAGCTGCGTACCATAATGATCTGCAGTTAATCGGGATTTGTCCACATGGCGTTGACTTAATCATCTTAGTCCATGTATCAGAGAATACTTTAGATGTTTTAATTTAAATTACCATTTATTAATTCAAATGGAAATATTCATATGTATATGTCAGTATATACATTGTTTGAATTTGCTTCGAGCAAAAGGCATCAATGTATTAGTTTTCCAATTTAATCAAAACATATATTAAGGTATTCACAACTAAGTGCAATGATTGACAATTCAGTACACTAATTTACATCCAGTCATAAAAACATAAGGTTTGAAAAAATGAACTTGCAACTCATTCGCTCCACAGTGAAACAAGCCAATGAACACCTAGTGAATGTACAGTTTGTTGAGGGGACCTTCTTTGATGCCTACACATTCTACAGCTCCTGACACAGCACTAAATGTAACAATACACTCCACACAGTACTCTAACGACTTGTCTAGAGGCATGAGTGAGGCAAATCACAAGTGCACTATCAATGGCCCAGACGACACAGCCAAATGTTATGTACACCCACAACTATTTTGTAGCCTTAAAAATGAAACTTGTACTCCAATATAATAAATACTGTCAACAGCATTATGCAGAACATGTACCATAGATGATACTCTTCCATAGAGAAACTTATTTGGGAACATCATAACAATTGTTACAGGTATTCTAAGCTTTGGACATAACATATTATGAAGTTTACTTTAAAAAAAATCCTCAATTAAACATTGTGAACATTTTAAAATTTAACCATGTTCTTAGAGCAAAAATAGTTGTGGATGCTGTGGGTGTATGCAGAGGGTGTACGTGCGGTGTGTCAACATGGAGATGACAACTGGACGCGAGTGACACTACGGCACTCACAGTTCTCCACCTTAAAATCAAGGCAGTTAACACGCGCTGAAACAAACTTGCTGTTATGTTTTGTTTGCACACCCTACGCTGCACTTGGATGCTTCACTACTCAAGACTCCTCGCAAGTATGGTACTCTATCAGGTGTTAAAAAACAACTTTCCTAACTTTGACAATTAAATACAAACTGTTTAATTGGGTGACGTGATTAGTAAGGATTTATTAATTCATGGAAGCAAATTATTACTTTAAATAAAGAGATTATGAAATACTGTTAATTGCAAGTAAGGTAATAGACCAAGTGTAAATAATAAGTGGTTAAAATATGGGTCACACTTACAGTTTGAACACAGCTCCATAGGAATAGAATTTTCGTTTCCCTGAAAATGTTATTATAAAGTGAGAAATACTAAATTATTGAAACTGTTTTAAGTGAGTTTTTCTTAAAGATTCTATTTGTAATTAACTCATTCCACTCGTAGTGCAAGGTTCGACAATTTTTATTTATTAATCAGTAAACATTCTTCACAAGCAGTATTGCAGATCGATCCACGCAAAGAATACACCCTCCCATCATTTTCGACGATTCATTCATCCCTTGTATTTTTTGCCACTACATTATTCATAATTAGAATGAAACTGACCATTTTGATTTTTTGTAACTAAATACTTAGTTATATACAAATTAATAAAGTAACGCCGAGCAACAACTTAAAGAATTGAATTTATTTAAACTAATAGCGAATGACTTCGGCCGACATCGATCTAAATAAAACGTACAGATAAAATACTTGTACTAAAACGAAACAGATTATGACGTTTGTGGTAGTGTTGGAAAGGTGACATTAAAAATATTTTACAAAAAAAAGATGTTTGAAAACTATTGTATAATATCATCCATTTTAAGAAATATAATGTAGTGAAATTTAAAATAGTACTTTCTAAAAAACACATTATCACGCAACAGAAACAGTACAAATTCAATATACGTGATTAATAAAATAGTTGAACTGTATAAAAATGATTGATATATTTAAAACAAATGTGTTTAGCGCTTGATAAGGAATCGAACACCTTCTCTTGCGAGTATAAACTTTATAAAGTAGAGTGCGTCGTTGTTAATGTCAACTGTCACTGGTCGACTACCCGTCCCCCTCGGCCCTCTTGAGTCTTTCTCTTTCGATAAAACGCAACCATGGCGGCCGGGGTGGGTTAAATTTAGTCTTTAATAATCTCTTTAATCAAACTGTTTCTACAAAAGTGATGACTGGAGCTTTTTAAATTGGATTGATTGTTTATATAATGTAGCATTATTTTTTCTAGGTACTATACACTTATCCGCAAAACTTCCGTGCTTATAAGGCGTTGATCGCCGCACAGTACTCGGGAGTTGACCTGCAAGTTGCGCCCGGCTTCGTTTTCGGCGAGACCAATAAGTCCGACGAGTTCCTGAAAAAATTCCCGGCCGGCAAAGTGAGTGTATTCAAGGGAAAGGTTGACCGTGAAGTGCGAACGTTATCCGAGCAGATGTTTGTGACGGTGACGTGTGTAATTTGTCCATGTTTGTAGGTGCCGGCGTACGAAAGCGCCGACGGGAAAGTTCTCCTCACCGAGAGCAACGCGATTGCCTATTACGGTTCGTTTACATTTTTATTATGTTACATTAACGTTTGACACCCAGTTTAGCTTACGTTTATAATTTAGTAACATTTTTAATCACATCATTCTGTTTTAATATTCCATTTCTGTACTTCGTTTCGTTATTCAAAGTATATTATTTTTAAAGAAAATTTATAAATGTTTTCTTATACTGTATTATCTATTTTCAAATGTCATTAGAATGAAAAATAAAATACTTGCCATTTTGAATTAACTTGGTCCAGAATCATTGCGATACTAATGTCTCATTTTGTAAATATCAACTGTTATCATAGGATACTACTGATCTGAGAGTATATAAAATATTGTGAAAAGCCATATAAGTGTAACAGTAAAATTTTTCAGTTGCAAATGGCTCTCTTCGTGGGGAAGATGCTGAGACACAGGCACGTATTTGGCAATGGGCCTCTTGGGCAGACAGCGAGCTGCTGCCGGCCTCATGTGCCTGGGTTTTCCCTTACTTGGGTATTATGCAGTTCAATAAACAGGTATGTAATTATCCTGGAGAGTAATATTGAGTACCAGTATATAACCAATTGGTTAATGACATTATCTATAGCAGAAAACTTAATTTTTATGATAAAGTTATCAACAACAGTATTATTAACTTAAAAAACTATTATTTATAAACTTTATACTCATTATTTACTGCCAGGGAATATTACAACATTACATCTTAAGGAAATTTTAAATAAAATATAGTTTTGAAAAATAATTCATTCAGAGATTTGGTGGTATTTGAAAATTAAGTATGCATGCAGAACGTAGAGCGAGCGCGCAACGACTTGCTGACAGCGCTGCAGCTGCTGGATGAGCACCTGCTAGCACGGACTTTTATTGCAACAGAACGCATCTCACTCGCAGACATCATCGTGTTCTCCACACTCCTGCTTGCTTTCCAAGTAAGTATTCTCCATTTCTTCTTTTCTACTTAACACACTAAACGCACATAATTAAATGAAAGGTTGCTCTGTTACATGCAAAATTACTTTTCAATTAGTACTATTAAGTAACACCCAAATAGAAATGTACTATATTTATTCTCTGATTATGTGTAGTAGTACAGTTAGTTGTTTAACTGATATAGCTCATTGGTAGCTTGTGGACAACCTAAAAATATTGGCAACAGCAGAACTTGCAGGTCTTGATGACAATAGGTTTTGTTTAACATTCAATTTAATGGCTTTATGTATGGAATCCATGTAAGACTTACATGAGCTGTATATTTTTATTTTATTTATTAGCTCTTGATTTATACACTATGGCATTAACTAAAACATACAGAGAGGCATAAAGAAAAAGATTAATTCTTAGTACATGATTGTTAAGCAGTAGCTACAATGTTCACTAATTATAACTCACTGTTTACGGATAAGATAGGTTGGAGTAAACAATAGGAAGTAAGGTTTACTTGCAAGGGCACATCACTTTACAAAATGGATGTAATGAATCTGCATGGATGTCCACAGATTTACTGAAGCGATTCAATCGCTTGTCTTCCCTAAAACCTGAAGAATAGCTGCTAAATAGAAAAAATACAGTCCAGGCTATTGAAGGGTAATTGCACATATAGGAGTTTTAGTAGGAACATTAATAATGAATCTGAATAGCAGTGAGATATTTACATCACAAATATATTTTTACTGTTATAGTGATAAGTCACTATTAGTTTTGGGGGAGATCGATTTGAATTCACATTGTACGTCAAATTCTTGTAATGACTAAACAAAGACTACTTGTAGTTTGGAAGTAATTGACCTTTTCTTTGTTCTACATCAAGGAAATGCTTTCCCTTACCTAACTGCCCGCGCGGGGCCAAACACTGGTTCTGTCTACACTACACTGGACTTGCACCAACTAAAACTAACGATTTCCCACCTTCGTCACTAAAAGGGGGAAGTGGAGGGGTGGGGGAAGAGAGAGAATAGCGTAAGCTGCATCGCGCAAGGCCATCTTAGTGAAGAAACCCTATTTTCCCATTTTTGTAAGGGTACACCGGAACATACAGCGATCTCTCCTCTCGGCCCCTTTACGCCACCTGGGCAACGGATCCACGAATCCGTCACAAAACATCATAGAGAAAAACTCTCGACTGGTTGTGGCGGACTTGGTCTTGGGTTCCGCCGCCAATCGTAATACGGCCGCAGAGAATAGAAAGCACGGCAAATTGTAATACCAATGCTCCTCTTCCATCGCGACGCTGTTAAGCTTGTGAGGGACAGCACAAGCCTTCTCCCGCAATCCACCTGCACACATCTGAGATGAGCCCGTGGAGTCCATCTGGAGCGGAGCCGGCCGACAAATTTCATCTTAGCTTCACTGTGGATGACCAAGCCATGGCTACTGAGCCCCACCGCCACGTGAAGACAGGGACCTTTTTGTCGGGTGGTAGCAACCGACATACGCTTTACAATAAGGAACTTATCAGGATACTCAACACTCATAATCTTTGGATATTTCAGTGGGCACATGCCACATGAGCAGCACCCTGCTCAGCTAGACAGTGGAAACAGGCATTGCAAAGTACATTTCTTAGAATTACAACAAAAAAGATCTTTCACTAACCATCACTGATTTCATTTGAACGAATAACTGTGGTGTCCTGGTCGCAGCACGTGCTGGAGCCTAGTTCGCGTGCGTCCCTCGTGAATGTTTCACGCTGGTTCAACACGGTCGCTCAACAACCGCGCGTCGCCGCCGCCGTCGGCAGCGTCGCGCTCTGTGCTGCGCCGCCCGTCTACGACCCCAAGAAGTACCAGGAGCTGACACAGTCCAAGAAGGTACAGAATTCACATTAACCCCATACTCCCTTTGTTCCATGGGCATATGATACGTCGCTACATTGACACAATATAATAGGTCTTTACTTATCAAATTGCCGTTCTGCAGCACTGCCCACTTCAAATCTATATAATTATTGTTTGGCTAAAAATTATAATTCTAATGAAATTTATTTTAAAAACATGGATTTTTTTTTCCAAAAGCTGTCATTTGTTTAATAGATTAGCGTTACATTCGCACTTCAATTTATTCATCACATTTAAATCTTTTCCGTCACCATGGATACATTGAAAAGACCTATTATTACATATAAGCAAAAAGTACAAATTGTACACATTGTTCTTGCGCCCAGCTGGTGTGGACACAGCTTATGAATTAACAAACTTCGATGTTTGTGTAGGAGTTCTATTGCATGGTAGCCACATGTCCTCAAGGTGTCTTTTTCTGTGGATAGTCAGGTTATAGAAAGATCTTTGGGAAAGGCCTATGACCAGCAATGGGTGTCTATTGGCTGATAATAGTAATAACTAGGCCACAGCTACTGAGATCCTCACAAATTATAGATGCAGGGCTGCTGCATAGGAAGGGAAGGTTCATACTTTGATTCATCATTGGGGCAAAAGCACTTAGTCTTTTCTGAACTGGATACAAGGATTTAGCAACTCCAAATAGATGTTGACGTGCCTAGTTTATTTGCTTCAGAAAAAGTAAAGTCATAGTTGTATGACAACAAATATATTGAAATAATTATTTTCTATAGGATGGTGGAAAGAAAGAAAAGAAGGCAGAGAAGAAGGAGCAGCAGCCGAAAAAGAAGGCTGAGGTACCACCCGCAGAGCCCGCTGGCGAACAAGATGAGTTGGACGAAAAGCCCAAGGAATCTAAGGACCCCTTTGACTCTATGCCTAAAGGGTATGCATTGGCTTCAGTCATAAATAAGTGGAGCAAATAAGTGGAGCAGCACCATTGTTGCTTCTACATCTACATCTTAGAGGCAACATTGCTTTTGAACTGGTGTCGTGAACGTTGCTACGCATCTACAACACCGAGTGCTGCAAAAGCCTCGGGCAGATCCTTTCAAAGAGATTTCACATAAAAAGTTAACTTATTGTGGGCTACATTTCGTTACCGGCGGGGTACCCAGTGGTCAAATAATTTTTAGATAGAAATATTTTTAAGTTTTTTAGGCAGAGCAACTCACGAGATCCAAAGCAACCTTACATGCTCGTGGTGCACCATGCCAATCAACAAACGAGGCTCTGGCTCCAACTAACCCGCATTGGACCAACGTGGTGGGAAATGGCACCTATCCTCCCATATAAATCTCTACCCAAATTATGAGTCTTTGTGTGAGGCCTAAGTCCAGCAGTGGACGTTTATCGGCTGATAATGATGAATGATTTTTAAATTTGTCATGGTCTGTTATTTAAAATTATTTTCAGCTAATATATTAATTTTCAAGAAGTACTTTGGAAATGTGTAATTTTACAAAATCCATAATGCATCTGCACTTGAAAACTTTCAGCACATTCAACATGGACGACTTTAAACGCTGCTACTCCAATGAAGATGAGTCAAAGTCTATCCCCTACTTCTGGGAGAAGTTTGACCCTGAGAACTACTCTATCTGGTATGCCGAGTACAAGTATCCTGAGGAACTGGCCAAGGTGTTTATGAGCTGCAACCTTATCACAGGTAAGTCATTTTAAGAGGGCCAGATAATACATACATACATACTACGCCTACTACATATTACGCCTCGTTCCCAGTGGGGTAGGCAGAGACCACCTCTCTCCACCTGCTACGATCCTGGCACACCTCTCGCTTCCTCCACTTTCATAAGCGTCTTCATGCATGCTCGCCGGTTGCGTGTGCTTTTGATCTGGCCTTTCTTTAGGACATCTCCGATTTGATCGGAATATCCGTCCGCCTAGGTCGACCTGCCCCGATTTTTCCAATCATTCTTACCTTGTATATTTCTTTCGGTAATCTTCTTTCATCCATTCTTTCGACATCGCCGAACCATCTAAGCATCCCTTTCTCTATCCTTGTCACTACATCTTCAACCACGCCGCACCGCTTCCTTATCACACTGTTCCTCACTTTGTCCATCCGTTTCACTCCAGTTATACTTCTCAGGCTTCTCATCTCCACAGCATTAATTCTACTTTCATGTTTCTTTTGCCATACCCAACATTCACTACCATACATCAGTATGAGGACCAACACGCCTCTATGCACAGCCAGTCATGCTCTTTGTGAAACGTTCCAGCTATTCATAAAGTTATGAAGTGCCCCATTGACTTGATTCCCTTTTAAAACTCTTCTTTCAATATCACCATCACACTTGCCATCTCTCGTAAACTGTGAACCCAGATATACAAATTGTTTCACTTGTTCCACTTTTTGTCCCTCAATCATAATGTCAAAGTTTGTCATACATTCTTTTCTTTCAAAAACCATTACTTTCGTCTTGCTTACATTCACTTTCATTCCTTTGCTTGTTAAAGCACCATGCACCATGTCGACCATCGCCTGCAACTCCCTCTCCGATGATGATAATAAAACTTGATCATCAGCGTATAGGAGCCACTTTACGGTCAACTCATTATCTTTCAAATCTTTCAAGCAATTGTCTAAAAATAGGTTAAAGAGCCACGGCGAGGCCACACATCCCTGTCTAACACCCTTCTGGATGCTAAACCAGTCTGAGTAAGCTCCGTTTATCCTGACATAAGCACTAGAACCCTCATAAAGTAATTTCAATACTCGTATAAGCGTGCCGTTCACTCCATAAGCAGACAATATGGACCACAATTCATTCCTCACCACTCTGTCAAAGGCTTTTTCCAAATCTACGAAAGCGCAATAGACCTTTTGGCTATGTGCCAAACATGTTTCGGTTATGCTACGTAAGGAAAAGACCTGCTCCATGCATCCCATTCCACTTCTAAATCCTGCTTGTACATCCCAAATTTTCTCTTCAGTTTCATTCATCACTCTTTTAATCAGTATCTTTGCATACAGTTTGCCGACGACGCTCAGTAAACTAATGCCACGATAGTTTTTACAGTCTTGCTCTGACCGTGACCCTTTTCCTTTATATACTGGAACGATTACGGCTTTGCACCAGTCATCTGGCACTTTGCCGCTCCTCCAACAAAGATTGAAAAGGTAGTACAGCTGACGCCCTGTCCAGCTCTCAGCATCTCGACCGTAATCCTATCATATCCTGCAGCCTTACCCAACTTCATACTATTCATTGCATCTAAAATCTCTATCATACTAATATTACTTTCATCCCCACTCTCAGTTTGACCCCTACCGTGGTTTGGCACATGCATATCCTCTTTCTCGAATAAACTTTCAAAATATTCCTTCCACCTCTTTAGGATACATTCTTCACCTGCCACAAAGCTTCCATTCTGGTTCATGATTTCGCCATGTGATCTTGTATTATTAGCTCTGGCTATTCTTATGGACTTCCAGAAGAACTTAATGTTCGTCCGGAAGTCATCAGATAACCTTCTTTCAAATTCATCTCTATCATTCATTTTCTTTCTTTCCACCACTTCCTTTGTTACGGTCTTACGTCTTTTATACTCATTCTTCGCATTTTGTACATCCTCTATCGTTGCCTTGTCCATTCTATGATTGGCTTTTGCTGCCAACCAATCCTGCCATGCTTTCCTCTTTTCAGACACCGCCTTCCGAATTTTTGCACTTACAGTCTTCAACATACTTCCTTTTCTTCTCTTGCTCACACCACATACATCAGTGGCCGCATTCACAACTCCATCCTTGATCGACTTCCATAACTCTGATCGACTTCCATAACTCTTCAACCTCACACATTCCTTCTAATCTGTCAAACTTATCAATCAATTTACTCTTATACTTCTCTCTCATTTCATCATCTTGCAAAACCTCGACTTTCACTCTTTCTAGCACACTATTGGGTTCCCGAACATGATGCCGCCATAGCCTAAAGATCCCCTTTATTCAGCATAACACCAGGAAGTGATCAGTGGCAGCGAAGCACCGATGGCAGTGCCATGGTACACCCTGGTGTCTAGCACTTTCTTTCTCAATCTCTTATTGACCATTAAAAAATCATACTTTCCTGGTTTCCTTCTTTTCTTGTGTACCTGTGGATCTTTTTGTGCTCAAACATTGTGTTTGTTACCACAAGATTCCACTCCAAGCAGACCTCAAGCAGATTCTTTCCATTTTCATCACCGAATTTCCCTAACACAGTTTCATATCTATCACGCTGCACTCCAACCCATCCATTAAAATCTCCAAGCATTACAATTCTTTCATTATGCTTACATTCATTCAGAACATCTTTCAGACTATGCCAAAACTCTTCCCTTTCGGTTTGGGCTCTCGAGGACCGGTTCCATCCCGCATCTTGTGGAGCATATACCCCTAGAATGAAGATGCGGGTAAGGCCAATCTTCAACCTTACCCACATGAGTCGAGGACTCACACAACCAAAGTCAGTCACACATTCGTTCATTCTAGCAGAAAGCAGCACACCAATTCCTTGACAGCCTCTGCTAGTTTCAGGGACTCCTGACCAGTAGGCTGTGTAAGGTCCATGTATGGTGGTATCGCATCCTTTCCGCTTAGTTTCATTCACACAAAATATCAATTCTTCTTTCCCTCATCATCTCACATACATCATCAATTATATCTTTCATTCCTCCTCTGACGTTCAAAGTAGCAAAGTGGCTATCGGCAGCCCACTTTTCGCTCCCCCGGGAGACGAGACGTGACGGGTTGCGAACCACGTCGCCGCCATTCTGGCATGAAAAGTGTTTCATCATTAGCGTTCCCACGAGCAGCAAGGGAAAAATTCGTCGACCCAAACAGAGCCCCGCATGTTTGGGCAAGGTTAGCCTTATTCTGGGGTCACCCGGTCCCAGGGCAATGGCACGCTAATCCCAGACTCGTCTCTGGGCACGCAGCACTTGGGCACGGCCTACCACTGGCTTGGCGGAGGGGAAATGAGAAGGATTAGGTAGGGAGATGTGTAAAGTAAGGGAATGCGGACTTTGGGAAGGGATTAACAATAAGTAGGTACTGACCCGGAAAGAGCAGAAAGGAGTCGGTAGTAGCTCGGGAAGCCGGGGTCGCGTACCCGTTACTCAAAATAGTGCCGGACAGACGGCTGAGTACTCCCGGACCCGATAATACATTATTTTAATTTTATACAAAAAAAAGCTATGGTTAATATGAAAATTATTGGACGGCCAGCAGTTCAACTTGGCCAGATGGCCCTTCATGCCGATACATAGGCCTACACTTGACCTGTGTAAGAGTTGATGCATTGCCGTCTCCCTACTAGAATAGGTCCAGTTCATGGATTATGTTGCTTAGATCCTTGGCTTTTATTTTTGCGTGCAAAGTGCAAGTGACGACGCAGTTATAGTTGTAGCGAAGCTTTGTTTTTGCCTTGGCATCTGCAGCCGTTTATATGGTAATGTATTGTTTCCATCTCTGGCAGGCATGTTCCAGCGGCTGGATAAGATGCGAAAGCAGGCATTCGCGTCGGTGTGCCTGTTCGGGCAGGACAACGACTCCAGCATCTCAGGCGTGTGGGTGTGGCGCGGACACGAGCTCGCCTTCCCGCTCTCCCCTGATTGGCAGGTCAGAACTCTATAATGATAATACAATAATAAGGACAAGCCTAAATCGTTCTTGTTTTAATAATTTTTTGTAAAAATTTGGCAGCAGATTCTGTCTGTATCCAAACAATATACAATATTCACTTTTTTGTGATGTAGATTGACTATGAGTCATACGACTGGAAGAAGCTGGACCCGAGCAGTGAGGAGACCAAGAAGTTAGTGCAAGACTACTTATCGTGGAGCGGCACCGATAAGCAAGGCCGCAAGTTCAACCAGGGCAAGATCTTCAAGTGAACAGCCGCCGACGTCACACCACCGCCGCACCCGCTCGTGATCTCCATTCATATCAGCCACTCCGACCTCGCTGCTTCCACGTCTCGCCGCTCGCACTGCGCGTCATCCGTTGCGGTCCGACCACACATTTCAATGATAATTATTTATTTTTCTATAACTCGTATAACCTAAAGTGCAGGGCGCAGCGTTCTCTCTTACCCCCTCACACCCTCTACCTGAACCCTTTTTCCCGCTTCTTCCGGTGGCAACGCGACGTAGTGCAGTATGAGTATCTGACGTGCGGTGCGGTTGTACCGTAATATAATAAATTTTTTTATTTAAACTCTTAGTTTTAATGTACAAATGACAAACAGAGGACTTCCGATCGATTCATTAATAAAAACTGTAATGTTGTCAAAATTGCGGCGTCGGTGTAGGAGGGGCGCGCGGACGGGCGCGCGGCCGGCCGCTGCGGCGCGCTGGCTGCCAACGATAGTTGCGTTTGAATAATTAACCTGGTGGTTATATAATATTACTTTTGCGAACACTTACTTAGCTAACTTTAGTAGTAACTTAAGTAGCTCGCTGGCCTAATGGTTAGAGCGTGCGGCTTTCATTCCGAAGGTCGCGGGTTCAAACCACCAATGTGTGTACCAATGACTTAATATTTAAGTTATGTACATTTGTGAACTTTAGTTACAACAGCGAGATACAAAAACGGTGAAGTAAAACATCGTGAAGAAACCCGCACACTGATATCATCTTTGTGTGTGTGTGGTGGTCCCAATAAAGTGGCAACAGGCTCGCCCCCTTTTACATGGGACCTAATCTGACCACATCTGGCGAAACGTGGGTGATTTATTCACCTCTGCCTACCCCTACTGGGAAAAAGGCGTGACAATATAAAAATAAATAAATAAATAAAAAAAAAAAAAAACACTTGCATGCGCCATTAAAGTAAGTTATATTGTGTAACAGCAATTTGTGTCAAGCCGTGCGCACGAGCGACTATCGCGCGATACTTGGCTCGTGCGCACGAGCGACTATCGCGCGATACTTGGCTCGTGCGCACGAGCGACTATCGCGCGATACTTGGCTCGTGCGCACGAGCGACTATCGCGCGATACTTGGCTCGTGCGCACGAGCGACTATCGCGCGATACTTGGCTCGTCCTAAAGCACTCTGCACAATATTTCATTTTCAAAGAATATTGCTATGAAATAAATAAAAGCAATTCAATACAGATTCACATTATTTTTTATTCAATTAAGTGACAAGACATTCACCTGAAGGTAAGTGGTGCGCCCACCCACAACAACGTACCACATTGTGCTCGTCGCCGGAGACGAGACGTCGATCTAGTTATTACATTGGTTACAGCACCCCTCAAACCGGAACAGTACCGTTCGTCGGTGCACAGGCGCTGCGGTGGTACCTTCTTAGACTGTCTCGGGCAACGGAGACCTGCCACCAGTAGTCCTCTCATTTTGTACAAGCGCACCATTTATAGGACACTCGTTACTTTTGGCCAAGGCATTTATGTATGCAAAAGTACTCAGTGCGAGGATATGGACCCACTGCTCGTGTGAACTGGACTAGCGGTTACTTTTTCTACCCTCGGTCTGTGCAGCCCTCTGGCGCTGATTATTTAGTTCCAAAAGCACGCGGGACGCCTGCAGCCACAGTTGAATCGAAGCTGTGCGCCACCTTTGCAGCTGTGCGCCACCTTTGCAACTGTGTGCAGTGTCAACCATTGCCATTCGGACCTTGACGGTTGGCAGCGTTGTAGTCGCTGGTGGATGTGAAAATAAAACAACCGACATTAAAGCAAAAATTTATATTTTTGTCAGACTTTTGCCTAGAATTAAAAGGTACTTCGACTGGTACGTACATCTTAAATACAATTGCGCTTCAAAAACTA
>CM067281.1:11970000-12154636 GCA_033220335.2 Troides aeacus
GTGCGTGCGTGCGTGCGTGCGTGCGTGCGTGCGTGCGTGCGTGCGTGCGTGCGTGCGTGCGTGCGTGCGTGCGTGCGTGCGTGCGTGCGTGCGTGCGTGCGTGCGTGCGTGCGTGCGTGCGTGCGTGCGTGCGTGCGTGCGTGCGTGCGTGCGTGCGTGCGTGCGTGCGTGCGTGCGTGCGTGCGTGCGTGCGTGCGTGCGTGCGTGCGTGCGTGCGTGCGTGCGTGCGTGCGTGCGTGCGTGCGTGCGTGCGTGCGTGCGTGCGTGCGTGCGTGCGTGCGTGCGTGCGTGCGTGCGTGCGTGCGTGCGTGCGTGCGTGCGTGCGTGCGTGCGTGCGTGCGTGCGTGCGTGCGTGCGTGCGTGCGTGCGTGCGTGCGTGCGTGCGTGCGTGCGTGCGTGCGTGCGTGCGTGCGTGCGTGCGTGCGTGCGTGCGTGCGTGCGTGCGTGCGTGCGTGCGTGCGTGCGTGCGTGCGTGCGTGCGTGCGTGCGTGCGTGCGTGCGTGCGTGCGTGCGTGCGTGCGTGCGTGCGTGCGTGCGTGCGTGCGTGCGTGCGTGCGTGCGTGCGTGCGTGCGTGCGTGCGTGCGTGCGTGCGTGCGTGCGTGCGTGCGTGCGTGCGTGCGTGCGTGCGTGCGTGCGTGCGTGCGTGCGTGCGTGCGTGTGTGTGTGTGTGTGTGTGTGTGTGTGTGTATTTGTGTGTGTGTTTGTGTGTGCGTGTAACGCCATTCACCGTCTCCTCCGCTGCGAGTGCGCGCGCGCTCGGGGCGCGGCGGCGCGCAGGCTGACGCGGTGCGCGTCCTCCGGGGCAGCCTAATGCGCAGCTTATCGGGCGCCGGCGGCGGCGTTGGCGCGTGGTCGGCGGGCGGCGCGCGCGGCTGCGGCGGCGCGGGCTCGCCGCAGGTGCGCGGTGCTCGCGGACGCTGCACACCCGCCACTCGCACCCCGCTGCGTTCTCGCACCGGTACCATGGGGAGCGCTAGGGACCGCTCCAGCGGCAACGTGGTTGGAACGTACGGGAGTTCGTCTTCGAAGGACTCCTGGATCACTAATCCTCGCCGCTCCACCTCGCTGCCGCGATGCGCTGCCGTCTCCGCCTCCGAGCCGGAGGAATCGCGCTCGAGCGAGCCGACGCTCCCGACGCTTCCGGCGCTCCCGGCACGCGGCTCCGGCGCAGGCGCAGGCGGGCACGCGTCCTGCGACTCGGCCGAGATGTGCGTGTCGCGCAGCGTCGGCCGCGCCTCGTCTCCGTCAGCGAAGCTCGGGATCGATTCCGACATCTCGCTAGTAACGCTCGGTGTTTTGGTAATACTGAACTGCGTGCTGAATACTTGTTCCTTGCTACCGACGTGTGTTGTAAATACTATACGCTCCCTTCGTTTCCTGTGTTCTTCTTGTAAAAGACGTGCGGCCTCAGACAAGGTAGATCCGCTGGGTTTCTCCGTGCTCTTACTGATCTCCTGGAATGAACGGAATCTCTCTTCGCTTGCTGCGCCACCGGTAGGCGTCACTCTCTCGCTCGCTGTTGTACTACGGTTCGTTTCGGGACTCGAGGCAACGTGCGATGTTGTTAAGACATTTGCCTTTTCTGTTGGAGAATGTAATGGTATTATTATACTGCCATCAGGTAAGACAGTTCGCTTTGTTGGTTTCCTCGAAGCATTCATAGAGGAACCGGATGCAGGTCTTTCGGGTAGCGCGCGAGATTGCGGGGCAGACGCAGGCCGCACGGGGTCATGCGAGGAAGGAGCACCTTGTTCCGATGGTGTATGCTCGCAGCCGGCCCGCCGTGTGGCGCTAGGACTGGGTATCTCATCCGACGGCGTACGTAAAGGGATGTGAATAATACCATCTTTAGAACTCTCATAGTACTTGAGTTTCTCCCCTCGTATTAATTTCTCATTATGGATTTGGGGAAATTGACGCTGCATCTGAACTATCGGCGAACCGTCCCTCGAGCTTGGCGAAGGTGAGGCGGCACTTTTTCTCGGGGTTTTGAACAAGGAAAGGACAGACCCTTTGATTTTAGAAGCCGACGTAGGTGTAGTCGATCTATCTCGACTTTTACTACGTGAGCGGCCTTCGTTGAGACTCTTTTTGCGACGGAGGACGTCACAGGGTGAATCAGGGGATGCGATTGTTTCGCGAGATTTAAATAAAGAACAGAAAGAAGATTTCCGGGAAACTGGTGCTCCGCTCGGCGATGGCGTTCGGCTTTCCCTGAGTGGCCGCTGCGGCGCCGGGCTGGTGGTCGCCTCGCGTTCGTACAGCTCCAGAGTGACGGGTTTCCGTGCCAGTTCTCCGCCAACCAATGTTTTCTCACTTTCCTCGTCGTCGTCGTACTCATGATCCGGTTTTAATTTAATTCTAATAATATCCTTCGATCGATTGTTGCTTATATATACTTCCGGTTGCGAAGGCTCACGACGTTCTCTTGAACGAGCTCGCCTCTCTTCTGCGCGGGCACGATTGTGAGTTTCTTTTAGTCGTTTGTCTTCATCTAATATGTTAGAGCACGATTCCGATGAAGATAGTGGAATACAAGGTGTTGCGGGGGGAGCTACCGGAGACACCAGGCGCGGCATGTTAGCAGGACGTGCATTTTCGACGGTTACTTCGGTGCGCACCTCTCTATGATCTCTTGCGTCCACAGGGTCTGGAATTAAGTCTCGCTTCATACCCATAACTGACGATGATGTAGTCGAAACAATTGGAGATGTGGCAGGAACAGAAACCTTTGCGGTCATCGGAGCTAACGGTGGAGGCGAAACGAGCACCGGTAGAGCATCTGCAGTTAACTTGGCGATTTCGAGTAATCTCTCCTCGACTGCCGCAGCACAAATTTCCGGATCTGTTTCAATCGGCTTTGGTCCACAGAAAGATGTTTCGAGTAACATTTTGTGAGGTGACGGAGAGCGTGAGGCTCCTGATACGACGGAAAGATGAGATACACGGCTTGTATGGCTGAAAGCCGACAGAGCGGAGTGAGCGGAACACTGGGAACCCACACTAGAGAGGCGACTGGTTCGCCCCGATACGGCTAAAAGTGCAGCTTCCGAGCTCTGACTGTCCTTGCGCGAGTGGCGACGTGACACTGGCGGTGCGGGCGCAGCTCGAGTCTCGCCTGGCGCAGCTTCTAGAAATGCCAGCTCTTCAGTAGAAGAACGTAGCTCGAGCGTGCCGTCCTCGCGAAAGCCGAGCTCGAGCCGAGTGCGGCCGTCCTCTCCGGCGCCGGAGAAAAGAGCCAGCTCGGGGGAGCTGTCGCGTGAGTCGTGATGACTGGAACTTGAGGCACGAGAGATGTCGATGCGCGGCGCCGCTGGCATCTGTAGCCTGCTTGCTGCCGCGTCAGCGGCTGCGTCACCGACCGCGACACCGGCCGCGCTACCATGCACCGCCGGCGAGGAATGTGAGCGCGCGCGGTGCTCCGGCGGTACGAGGGCGTTACAACTTGACGAAATCGCCGCTGCGGCGGACGGGTCTTCTCGGATCTCTGGCAGCCGGAAAGTCTGCTTAGTCTCGGGACTAGACTGCGAAGATGAAATACGGGTGATAATGATCGTGTTTCGAGAAGGAGTCGACGCGTCATCTGATGGCAAGGGGCTCGCTGCGCTCACCTCATCTGAGACGTCGTGGTCGAAGGAGGCAATGGGCGCGGGCCCGCGCCGCGGCCGGCGCTCCGTTGCGCCGCTGGCCTCCATGCGCCGCGCTGCCGACGCGCGACTACCGCGCGCTCATGCTGCCACCGTGCGCCGCTCGCCGGCGCCAAGCGCGCTCTAGTCGCTGCCGGACATCGTAGCCGGCGGCGCTGCACATCCGTAAAATGTAAACGTATCGACCGAGCCACGGCACGCACTGTCCTTATATTATCCCGGGCGCACTCGCGGCAACTCGTTATGTAATCAGTTACGTGTCCGGAGAAAGGAGCCGCATCGGTAAGAGTCGTTAGCGCGCTGAGCTTCAGTAACAGCGTGCGAACATATTTGTGGTAATATTTACTACGACGAGTTTACTAGGGGCGGTCGGCGAGCGGCCGCGAGCCGCGAGTCGCCGCCATCGACGCGGGGCGGCGCGCGGAGCGGCGCGCGGAACGGCGCACGGAACGGCGCGCGGAACGGCGCGCGGAGCAGGGGGCCAACGGCGCGCATGCGCGGCCACACCGTCGCGATCCCCTCACCCCCAACAGCGGCGGTGCGTTGCACGGAGCTCGTACCTCCGTACTCCCTTAACCTACATACTGTACAATACGCTGATAGCGGTGTGCACGCGGCCTTGGGCCCAGCCCGCCCGCGTGCCCTGCACAAAAAGGAGGCGGAACTATGTCACCATTTAGTTCCGTCTATCGCTTGGTGTTTATAATGTTCGATATCCGCTTTGCGACCGCGTGCGATGCACCGTTGCTCCAACAAATTGAACTGAATATTAAACCTGGCAACGGCTTAATAAATGCCCGAGTTGACATTTGTTGATTTAATTCAGAATAACTATTTTCAAAATTTTACCTGTTGCAGACAATTCACAGTTAGATTGTAAATGAATGCAGAGCGCCCGCGCTCTCCCCGGGCTCGCGGCGGCGGTGCGGCGCGGCGGGGCGCGGCCCGACGCCGCCGACGATCGATACGTATACACGCACGCATCCGCTGGACAGGGAAGGCTGTCCTCAATCAGAGTACACCATGTCGGTGGTAAAACAAGTTCTTTTCTACGTATGTTTTGTGTAGTCTTGCTACAAACAATTCTGCAGATAATTTTGAAAACATATTTAACGTTCAGAAATATCCTTTAACTTATAGCGGCCACTTTGCCTTAAGTATAAGTAAGCAGTATCTACTTAATTAAATCAAAATTTCTAATTTATTTATTTGTATTTTAACACAACGATCAGTCATGTGTTCACTTGACGATGCCCGGGGTCTAGGCCTCGGTGTGAATGGATAATTTCAAGATTTAAAAAATTGTAAATTCTTCTGATGTTTAAAAATAACTTATGTCGATGATCTGTTAGATGGACAATGTTTGTCCTGAAGATTGCAGGCTATTCGCTCGGTCTTTCTTTTTCTTTACTTCCGTCTCTAGATTCAGCGAGCTCGTTAAGGAGGCGCGCGCGGGCGCAGCGGCCCACCAATACTCCACCGCTCCTGCCGGCTCTGGGTCGCAGCCGTGCCCGCGGCACATTGGTGTTCCATAGAGTCTTGTAATAAAGAGAAGCACGGCGCACGATGGGTGTTTCATTACATTATTCCGGTAACTCAGGAACGCAGCAGCTGGTAGGACGTGACACAAACCACAAGTGTAGAGTTACTGCGTAATCATGTAGCGACTAGTGTATGGTGCTGCGTAATCATGTAGCGACTAGTGTATGGTGCTGCGTAATCATGTAGCGACTAGTGTATGGTGCTGCGTAATCATGTAGCGACTAGTGTATGGTGCTGCGTAATCATGTAGCGACTAGTGTATGGTGCTGCGTAATCATGTAGCGACTAGTGTATGGTGCTGCGTAATCATGTAGTGACTAGTGTATGGTGCTGCGTAATCATGTAGCGACTAGTGTATGGTGCTGCGTAATCATGTAGCGACTAGTGTATGGTGCTGCGTAATCATGTAGCGACTAGTGTATGGTGCTGCGTAATCATGTAGCGACTAGTGTATGGTGCTGCGTAATCATGTAGCGACTAGTGTATGGTGCTGCGTAATCATGTAGCGGATAGTGTAGGGTACAGCGTAATCATGTAGCGTCTAGTGTAGGGTACTGCGTAATCATGTAGCGACTAGTGTATGGTGCTGCGTAATCATGTAGCGGCTAGTGTAGGGTACAGCGTAATAATGTAGTAACTAGTGTATGGTGCTGCGTAATCATGTAGCGGATAGTGTGGGGTACTGCGTTACCAAGTAGCGACTAATGTAGGGTACTGTGTAATCATGTAGTGACTAGTGTAGGGTGCTGCGTAATCATGTAGTGATTACTGTAGGGTGCGGCGTAATCATGTATTGACTAGTGTAGGGTGCTGCGTAATCATATAGTGACTAGTGTAGTATGCGGCGTAATCATGTAGTGACTAGTGTAGTGTGCGGCGTAATCATGTATTGACTAGTGTAGGATGCTGCGTAATCATGAAGTGACTAGTGTATGGTGCTGCGTAATCATGAAGTGACTAGTGTAGTGTGCGGCGTAATCATATAGCGACTAGTGTAGGATGCTGCGTAATCATGCATTAACTAGTGTAGGATGCTGCGTAATCATGCATTAACTAGTGTAGGATGCTGCGTAATCATGTAGTGACTAGTGTAGGGTGCTGCGTAATCATGTAGTGACTAGTGTAGGGTGCTGCGTAATCATATAGTGACTAGTGTAGTATGCGGCGTAATCATGTAGTGACTAGTGTAGTGTGCGGCGTAATCATATAGCGACTAGTGTAGGATGCTGCGTAATCATGCATTAACTAGTGTAGGATGCTGCGTAATCATGCATTAACTAGTGTAGGGTGCTGCGTAATCATGTAGTGACTAGTGTAGGGTGCTGCGTAATCATATAGTGACTAGTGTAGTATGCGGCGTAATCATGTAGTGACTAGTGTAGTGTGCGGCGTAATCATGTATTGACTAGTGTAGGATGCTGCGTAATCATGAAGTGACTAGTGTATGGTGCTGCGTAATCATATAGCGACTAGTGTAGGATGCTGCGTAATCATGCATTAACTAGTGTAGGATGCTGCGTAATCATGCATTAACTAGTGTAGGATGCTGCGTAATCATGTAGTGACTAGTGTAGGGTGCTGCGTAATCATGTAGTGACTAGTGTAGGGTGCTGCGTAATCATATAGCGACTAGTGTAGGATGCTGCGTAATCATGCATTAACTAGTGTAGGATGCTGCGTAATCATGTAGTGACTAGTGTAGGGTGCTGCGTAGTCATGTAGTGACTAGTGTAGGGTGCTGCGTAATCATATAGTGACTAGTGTAGTATGCGGCGTAATCATGTAGTGACTAGTGTAGTGTGCGGCGTAATCATGTATTGACTAGTGTAGGATGCTGCGTAATCATGAAGTGACTAGTGTATGGTGCTGCGTAATCATGAAGTGACTAGTGTAGTATGCGGCGTAATCATGTAGTGACTAGTGTAGTGTGCGGCGTAATCATGTATTGACTAGTGTAGGATGCTGCGTAATCATGAAGTGACTAGTGTATGGTGCTGCGTAATCATGAAGTGACTAGTGTAGTGTGCGGCGTAATCATATAGCGACTAGTGTAGGATGCTGCGTAATCATGCATTAACTAGTGTAGGATGCTGCGTAATCATGCATTAACTAGTGTAGGATGCTGCGTAATCATGCATTAACTAGTGTAGGATGCTGCGTAATCATGTAGTGACTAGTGTAGGGTGCTGCGTAATCATGCATTAACTAGTGTAGGATGCTGCGTAATCATGCATTAACTAGTGTAGGATGCTGCGTAATCATGTAGTGACTAGTGTAGGGTGCTGCGTAATCATGTAGTGACTAGTGTAGGGTGCTGCGTAATCATATAGCGACTAGTGTAGGATGCTGCGTAATCATGCATTAACTAGTGTAGGATGCTGCGTAATCATGTAGTGACTAGTGTAGGATGCTGCGTAATCATGCATTAACTAGTGTAGGATGCTGCGTAATCATGCATTAACTAGTGTAGGATGCTGCGTAATCATGTAGTGACTAGTGTAGGGTGCTGCGTAATCATGTAGTGACTAGTGTAGGGTGCTGCGTAATCATATAGCGACTAGTGTAGGATGCTGCGTAATCATGCATTAACTAGTGTAGGATGCTGCGTAATCATGTAGTGACTAGTGTAGGGTGCTGCGTAATCATATAGCGAATAGTGTAGGATGCTGCGTAATCATGCATTAACTAGTGTAGGATGCTGCGTAATCATGCATTAACTAGTGTAGGATGCTGCGTAATCATGCATTAACTAGTGTAGGATGCTGCGTAATCATGTAGTGACTAGTGTAGGGTGCTGCGTAATCATGCATTAACTAGTGTAGGATGCTGCGTAATCATGTAGTGACTAGTGTAGGGTGCTGCGTAATCATGCATTAACTAGTGTAGGATGCTGCGTAATCATGTAGTGACTAGTGTAGGGTGCTGCCTAATCATGTAGTGACTAGTGTAGGATGCTGCGTAATCATGTAGTGACTAGTGTAGGGTGCTGCGTAATCATGCATTAACTAGTGTAGGATGCTGCGTAATCATGTAGTGACTAGTTAAGAGTGCGGCGTAATCATGTAGTGACTAGTGTAGGGTGCTGCGTAATCATGTAGTGACTAGTGTAGGGTGCTGCGTAATCATGCATTAACTAGTGTAGGATGCTGCGTAATCATGTAGTGACTAGTGTAGGGTGCTGCGTAATCATGCATTAACTAGTGTAGGATGCTGCGTAATCATGTAGTGACTAGTGTAGGGTGCTGCGTAATCATGCATTAACTAGTGTAGGATGCTGCGTAATCATGTAGTGACTAGTGTAGGGTGCTGCGTAATCATGCATTAACTAGTGTAGGATGCTGCGTAATCATGTAGTGACTAGTTAAGAGTGCGGCGTAATCATGTAGTGACTAGTGTAGGGTGCTGCGTAATCATGTAGTGACTAGTGTAGGGTGCTGCGTAATCATGCATTAACTAGTGTAGGATGCTGCGTAATCATGTAGTGACTAGTGTAGGGTGCTGCGTAATCATGCATTAACTAGTGTAGGATGCTGCGTAATCATGTAGTGACTAGTGTAGGGTGCTGCGTAATCATGCATTAACTAGTGTAGGATGCTGCGTAATCATGTAGTGACTAGTGTAGGGTGCTGCGTAATCATGCATTAACTAGTGTAGGATGCTGCGTAATCATGTAGTGACTAGTTAAGAGTGCGGCGTAATCATGTAGCGACTATACTATTAAGTACTTTCCGGACGATTGTATTATTTGAAAACAAAATGAATTTTTTTGAATTAAAAATAACTCGGAGCTAAGACAAAATATTCATATATATTTTCTTCATATCATGTTAGTTTTGGTAGGAGTTGTCTTGTCTGTGCGCCAATCTCTATTGCATTTAGCATATATTTAGTTTTAATAGATAATGTATGAATAAATATAAGAACAACAATGTATTGCCGTTCCAATATGCAATAATATTTGTTCATGATAACAGCTTAATCGTAAACCAATGCATTCTGATGTGACCAGCGGACTGGAGGGCAGAGGAGGGATGGTAATGAAACCACCATCACCGATAGAACTGTTTTTATTCACAATATAACACGAGTAGCCTTCGCACGCTTACCTACGGGCACTTTAAACGAACTATGTATTCCAATCTAAGTAGTATTTTATAATACAAATAACTACCCTCGTAAGCAGATTCTGGTGAGGATGAAGGGTGGGGGTAGGGGATGCGGCTCTCGGCATCTACAAACTGCTCAACAGCAATAGACTTTACGTATACCGTATAACAACAAAATACAAGTTTCATCGATACTTTGCACGGGACACTTGCTGTAGTAGCGCAAGTAACTAACTCTGCTACCGGTACATAGATACAACTTTGTGCTCCAATACGTTAACTTGAGGATAAAAATATTCTATACGCCGTACAGATACAATCAGCGCCCAAGCGCCAGGCGCGGGGCCCGCGGGGCGGCGCTCCCGCTGTCGCCGCGCTGCTCCGCGCCGCTTCGCACAGGCCTGCAAGGGTCGCCACACACACCAGCGTTGGCCGCACCGGGTCCTCGCGACGGGGCGGCCCCAAATCCACGCGGTGGAGAAGCAAGCGCACGCACATGCACGTCAATTTATGGTATATATATATATATATATATATCTTTGTTTATTTTTATTTCAATATTTATAAGTTCAGTTCAACAACATGTAACGATCTAATATTCTAGGCTAAATGCTATCCACATTGGCATGTAACCATTGTCCGGCGGGCGGGGGCGGGGTCGGGCCGGCCGAGGGGCGCTGCGGGCTGGCCATCTTATTAAATATACATGAGTAAATACGAGCATTCATTAAATGAATAAAAACGCACTAATACTGCCTAATGAAGATGTCATAACACGGCGGACTCCGTGTGCCTGTACACCTGTCCGCCTTTCCGCCTGTCCGCCTGTTCGCCTGTACACCTGTCACTCGCTTGTCTGCTGGTCCACCTGAAATCGCCTTTTATATAAATATTTCTTAAACACTTAAACATGAGTTCATTGCATCGTCGCTACGAGCGGGTGCGTGCTACGAGCGGGTGCGAGCTACAAGCGGGTGCGTGCTACGAGCGGGTGCGTGCTACGAGCGGGTGCGAGATACGAGCGGGTGCGTGCTATACGAGCGGGTGCGAGATACGAGCGGGTGCGAGCTACAAGCGGGTGCGTGCTACGAGCGGGTGCGTGCCACGAGCGGGTGCGTGCTACAAGCGGGTGCGTGCTACGAGCGGGTGCGTGCCACGAGCGGGTGCGTGCTACGAGCGGGTGCGTGCTATACGAGCGGGTGCGAGATACGAGCGGGTGCGAGCTACAAGCGGGTGCGTGCTACGAGCGGGTGTGTGCTACGAGCGGGTGCGTGCTATACGAGCGGGTGCGAGATACGAGCGGGTGCGTGCTATACGAGCGGGTGCGAGATACGAGCGGGTGCGAGCTACAAGCGGGTGCGTGCTACGAGCGGGTGCGTGCTACGAGCGGGTGCGAGATACGAGCGGGTGCGTGCTATACGAGCGGGTGCGAGATACGAGCGGGTGCGAGCTACAAGTGGGTGCGTGCTACGAGCGGGTGGGGCGCTACGAGGGGTCTGAAGGTGAAGCGTACGTATGTTTTAGTTGACTGTGGGGGGTTGTTTTTGTCTAACAGTCACCTTAGACAATATCTCATTTTAATATTGATAGATGCATGCGTTCCCAAGCATCCCGGTTTGTTTTGAGTGGGGTGCAGGGGTGCAGCTGTTATAATTACAAAGGCGGGGGTGGAGGTGGGTCGCGGCACTCCGCGCCCGCGAATGCTTAATTTGATACAAACAATGAGAATGTTTGTGTGAGCTTGCTAATTTACGTTTCCAGAGGAGTGCTTTGATAGAGATCGCTTCAGGTTGGTACACGGATAATGGCAGCAGAAGTGGAGCTTTACACACCCGTTAGTCCAACGGCGTAGCGAGCGTTCAGTCGGAGTCGGAGTCGGAAGAGGGCGCGGGCGGCGTGGCGGCGGTGGTCGCGGCGACGGTGGGCGCGGCGGCAGTGGGCGCGGACGCGGCGAGCGCGTACGCCGGCGCCGCCTGCCCGCTGGTGCGCTCGATACCCACCCTGAAACAAGCCGACGCGTGAGCACGTCGCCGGGCGTACGCGGCCGCGTCGACTGCGTGTGTGGCGTGTACTTACGTGTACTCGTGGCGCGCCAGGTAGCGCACGTACTTCTCGGGCGGCTCTGCGTCGTGGTGCTGCAGCGAGACGGAGCGCACGGTGGTGTGGCTGACCTGCGCGGCCGGCATCGTGAACTCGACGTACGCGTGCGGGGCGAGCGCGCCGGGCACCTGGTCGTACGACGTCAGCGCCATGCGGCACACCAGGTTGTGCGTCGTGTACGCGCCTGCGCAGAACTCGCATGAGACGGCGCTCCCGCGGGCCGGCCGCTCCTCGCCTCGCCCTATACACACCTTGCCCTTCCTTAGGCAGCCGCGGCATACGCCATACGATGGCGCGGTGCTGGTGCTCGTACTTAGCCTGCCCCGACGTCACCTCGATCAGGGACTCTTGCAGCGTGTCGACGGCCCCCAAGAAGCGCTCGATACCCTTGATTTTACCGGTGCGTCTGAAGAGAATTTTCCACGTGAAATTGTTACATTTTTTTTTAAAAAAAAAACTACTTTGGTAGGAATTTCCGGCCCAGTGCAGTGGCAGCGGGCGTACTGCGTTTGAGCAAAAGTTGATCAAAACTGGCGAGTGTTGTTATCGTGAGAGTAGCGACAGGCACCGCCGACAGTGAGCGCTGACGGCGTGGCCGAGTCGGTAGCAGCCAACTCATGGAATATTGGTATCTCTCTAGCTGTCAACGCACCGGTGAGCGGACTTGACGGAGCCGTAGCGAAAGTGCTTCTCCACCCGGAAGAGGTAGATCCAGCACTCGGGGATGGGGAAGCGAATGGCCACATCCTCGCAGGGCACCTGACCGAGGGCACGAGACGCAAACCCTGGCACCAGCACATCCGCTCGCAACTCCACCTGCACCGCGCGACCACGCAAGTGAACAACATTACTTTTTACTTTTAAACATGCTTATCTGTGGCAGTACAAAACACCTCTCTGCTAGACTGGACCGTGACGTGTCGAACATACGACACTAAGAGACCAACCATGCAAGCAAAACACAGAGCCCTTAATCACGGCGCGGGCAGTGAAGCCTAGATTTAACTTTCCTTCAAAAAGTACCAACATAAGTTTAAAGTAATATATAGAACGACAACCCAAACGTACGGTCCAGCTGTGCAACCGTCGTGCATCATTCAGTCACATTTTGTGTAGTGCAGTGCAGTTCAGTTTTACAGGTGTGATACCAGGTCGATACCTTGTTACCGGCGACGCACCAGGCCGCCTTCAGCTGCAGCGGCAGCTCGCGATTCTTGGGCGGACGCACACGGAAGCGCATCAGCTCGATGTAGCACGCGTCCGGCGGCTTGAACCTGCCGGCACGCGCACAGGAGCCACCTCATTAACCCGGTTACAAAGTTACGCAATACATGCATGCAACATACCCATAAGTGTAGGGGGAGCCCTATGCTGTAATCACGTGCTAATTACAATAGGCCTAAAGGTAGCCCTGCCTGTTGTAGAAAGCTACTAAATCGGTCTACGGGCTCGTGGGCTTTAACAATTTAACTGTCGCCAGCGTATATATACTCCTTTCCGAAGTACAATCCTTTACGCTGCTATAAGGAAAAATAAAATGCTCCTACGGCCTTGGAACGCTATAAAATCACTTGGACAAAGTTTGAAACGAATTTTCTTATTTCAGAGAAAGGGGTAAGGGAGCGCATCTTTTAAGTGTTCGTTGGCAGGTAATGGGTTAAAGGTCTCATTGACCACTAAGCGAGTCCGGGGCAGATGAGGTGATCTCATTTATGTCGTATCGTAGCTAGGATGCCGGGGAAGGCTACGGCCCTGCCGGGGACGAGCTTAGCCGTAATGAAGCTAAGCACCGGTGCGGTCTGCATTAGATCCCAGGACCACCCGTAACGCACTCTTAGTGCACGTATCTATAATGTGGTAATTCCACCACCGAGGGGGTTTTAGTTGTTACAAATCCCACATAACCTGTCTTTCTCCCAGAAGCGTAAAATCATTAAAATATTTTCCTTCTATAGTAAAAAAAGTGCACTTTCTCCGCGGTTCCATTACCCTCGCGTGTAACGGAAATTACGAAGCGGAAGTGGTTCGTACTTGAGTATCTGCGAGCTGGCGAATTCGTCGGGCTGCACGCACGCGTGGAACTCTGCGTTCTCGACGCGGATCCACTCCTCCGTCGCCACCGGGATAATATCGTGGCGCCCCACCACTTCGCGACCCTGCCGTCGCAGGTCGTTCAGCCCCACCTCCACGTCCGGCATGCCTGTGGTTGGCCGATTAACTCCATATTTCAAGTGAATCTAATAGCTTTGTTGGTTCAGTCATGACATAAGCGAGCGGGCTAGTTAGTTAGTTCAGCGCGGACCGGTCGATCCAAACGCTGATAATGAGCGCAGCACCACATCGGATACAACACTTGGCTCCGAGGCATAGAAGCAACAGCTACGCAGCCGAAGAGATAACGCCGGTACGGCCGGATACTGACCGCTGAGGAAGCCGAGGAAGAAGATGCGCACACGCGCGATCTGTTTGAGTACCCCGCCCTCCGCGTCCTGCTCCACGTACAGCTCGTCCACCGCCGTCAGCTGCACCTGCGCGGGTACATCGCTATACTTCTTCACTATATTCCTTTTCCACTTGTCAGTTGTCACACACACACACACACTAGCCGCCGACAGATCTGATAATAACAATAAACTTCTATACATTAGTGTTGAGGGGGGGTTATATCCAGAGGTTACAATTACCTCCTCCATTTTGTAGGTAAGGGCACGGTCGCGGTGCGCTGGCAACCGGAACAAGGCCTCCTCCACGCAACACGAGAACTGCTTCACGTCCTCGTAGCACAACGAGCCCAGTTTGAACAGTTGGGATACCTGTACACGCACACACTGTTACCATTACTTCGTAACGTGATTATGCTTTTGGCGGGTGTTCGTGATGCGCTCTGTTCCCGCCGGCAGTGCAGTGAAAAGGGCCACCTTCTTTCGTAAACCTGCACGTAAAATCAATGTGAAATTTCAGTATAAGGGCTTTCACCATCACCATCACCATTGCGACACTATGCAAGCTTCCTTGTGCGCGCGGTGCACTATCACTCGTTCCTGCGTGGTATGAAGACGACAATGTTCACTGGCGGCACGGTACCTGCGGGGCGTGCTCCACGGGCAGGCCCAACTTGCGCAGGTCGCTGCCGAACTCCTTGACCCCTTGGTAATCCCCCTGTATGGCGTACGCTGCGAACTGCGACAACTTGCTGGTGATGCGCTCCGCTTTCGTCACCTGTCCGGGCCTGTGAGGAACACAATTCCATTGTTGACGCAGTAACGCTCTCCGCACCGGAAGTGCGCTACCATCTCGGCCGTGTACTCGGCGGCTGGTGGGACATGGCCGTGCGCTGGTCGGGCAGACTGCCTGCGAGGACGTGGGCTTTCGTAAAATCAATCGCGGACTTATGGACGGCGATGGCGCCGTCTGAGATAATGATTGTGACCCAGATTCCTTTAGGCGTCCTTCGAAAACTGATTAGATAGAAGTTCAGCTCACTAACGACTAATGGTGGGAAGATTTGGAATATTTTATTCAGTTGGGGGAGTGGGTGGGGGATTGGTGGGCTGATTGTGTAACGTTCACGTAAATATAATAGACGGGCTGACCTCCACAGAACGAGCGGAACGCGATCGGCCCGAATCCAATATTATTAACTATGTTAATAAACAAAAGCTCCTGTGCAAGAGTTGAGGAGCTGAGGAGTTGTCGCCTGGCGGTGAATTGTAACAAATGACAGAATAAATAAAAATTAAGAAATGATTAACTTGCCTGACACCCGGGCGCTCCTTATAGAAAACGTACTGCAGTTTTACGGTGAAGATCTTGCCGAACTGGTCAAATTGCTGTGCACCCACGTCAGAGACGGAATAGCAGGCCTGCAACGGCAGTTCCTGCAGCGGCTCGCTGTCCGTGGCTGAGTTAAGGAGCTGCACCGCCGGCGTGTCGCCTTGATACACCAATCGCACGAACATCTTCTTCCAGAATCTGACCAGACAGTTCAAAGTGATATTTGCGTAAATACTTTAAAACCCTTCGTAATTTTTAAAAATCTTGCCGATACCACCAGCACCTCCTATTTCTACCGCTAAACGGTGACGTGCGAACAGGATTCTCCCCGGCTAGGATCAATAGTTATCATGGGGACGCGACCAGAAATTTTTTAGTGCCCCTTTTTTTACAAAGCGACGGAGCAAGCGGAACATTCACTTGATAGTAAGTGACATGCCTAGCCTCGACAACTCGGCGTTAGTTAGGATGATGTACATTGCACCACATCGTGCTCTTAGCTTTAGTACAAGATGTTAAGTTAAGGATATTAGCGCAGTACCGTTTGTCGACTGCAATAGACGCTACAGGTGCACAGGCGACTGCCGACGCTCGCCAGCAGCAGAGAGAGACCCATCGCCAGTAATTACAAATTCTTGTTAAAGGGAGACAAGGTTGATGAAAAGCAGTTTAAAACTAAAATTAACATGTGAAATGACAGCACTGATGGGATAGGGTTGTATTACATTACAGTACAGACAGCGTGTTAGCATAGGGACAATAGGTACCCCCCGAAAAGGTTCCCGCCTTACCGTGGCGGTGGGGCTCAGTAGCCGTGGCTTGGTCACCCACAGTGTAGCTAAGTGGAACCTACCCGGCCGGCCCGTGGTGCCCGTTCCAGGTGAGCTCCGTGAGAGAGGTGTCAGTATTGTGTCTTGCCGTTCGCTCTCTCATAACCTATCTTTGCTCCCACGAGGGCCGGTATACGAAGGCATTTCCTCCCACAAAAAAAAGGGTAAATAGGTAAAAAGTAAAGTGCGCGGCGCCTACGAACACTTTAGTGGTTTAGTGAGTTTTTTGATGTAGAACATGTGTCAAAGCCTGTTGTTAAACTTTACTAGTTTCCAGTTTGAAGGGCTCTGCACAAAAAAATAATTGACCTCGATATTCTAAAGAAACATTCAAAGTTCCTTGCGAGCTATTAAAAAATATACGCCCGTCATTTGGCAACTCCCGCACTGCATGAGGAGTTGACAGCCTGTCGAACCTGCCTAGAAGCCGAAAATTTAAGAAAATCCACCAAACATAGGGAGGGCCAGACTTCCGACCGGCCCATCTCCTCTGTAATATTCTAACATAGTGGCCTGAAGTACCTCTGCCCTGTGATCTTCTTTTTGTTCGGTTGTCTTAGGTGCATCTCCCAGCCGGGACCGGCGTAGGTGGTGCGCGGGAAGTCCTCAAGGGGCGCCGACACGTCCTCGTCGTAGAGAGGCGTGGGCGGTGTGGGCGGCGTGGGCGGCGCGTCGCTGGCGTCGGGGCCCGACCGCCGCCGGCTCGTCTCTGCGCAGTATACACAGATACACACAAGCTGCGGGCACCACATGACAACGCACAGTAGCTGATGTACTGTGTTATACTGTGCTCTCTGGCCGGCCATTGCAGCGCTCAGTGCAGCGAGCAGAGTTGTAAAGACGAAAATTGGATGCGAGTGAAACAATCTGCGGAAACAGGGCTCTCGACACTGCTGCCTGGCTGCGATCGAATCTTTTATCTTTGAACACAACATAAACACATTTAATCCGTTTCTCCATTTATAATCGCACACAGGTATATAAGTAACCTGGTGGTGACTTTCAAATAAAAATACGTAATCGTTGTAGCCGTGCGGATGCAAGCGGCGCAGGCGACTCAATCGCAAGTACTTGTGCGTTCTGTTGGCTGTTACACATATTGGAACCAGTTAATTATTCAACCCAACACGCGACGCACCGCCGCGCAACCTGTACTTGTTCATCGTACACACTTGCGGGGTTAAGCGACTAACACGAGCTTACTGGGACCGGAAAGGGCTCAAAGATCTCTATTGAAAGTGACGTACTATAAGAAACAGAATTCCCTACAAAACGATTTATAAAAACGATGTTTTGATAAAAAAAAAAACTGTTTATACCGCCACGTGGGGGTCAGTTACGGTAATGCTAGGAACTTTGGGGGTTTGAACAGTAATTTTATTTTATTTTTAAAACTATTAGTTCCTTTCCTTCAGCCCGCGCCGCTGCCCAGGCCATGGCCGTTTGTGGTCATGTATTCGGGATGTGCTTGTTGCTTACCAAACAGTGGTTCTGGCCGCGCTTGCAGCTCGGCCTCGCTCTTGTCAAAGGGGTTGTAGCGCGGACTGTCGGGAGGCGCGGGCGGGCGCGGCGGAGGCGCCAGCACCGGCACCGCTGACTCTTGCCCGTTCGTTTCCTCTTTTGGCCTGTAACGAGCGAAACAACGAAAAAGATCCATTATTGTGGTGAAACTTGATATAAATTTCAAAGATTAAGTCTATAGCGATGAAAATTAAAAAAAAACTGTTAACACATTGTTAGAGCTAAGACCTGATGAAGACGGAGAATGTATCGTCGGTAGAGTCCCGCGAGCCCTGATGATCGAGGCGCGGGGTCGCGGCCGGCGGCGGTGGTGCCTCCATGCTGAGGAACGGGTCGAACGCTTCGGCCTCGAAGCCTCCCGGTGCCGCTTCCGAACCACCATCGTCACCCCATGCATCTGTAATTGCATAATCTTGTGATCCATTTGTTGTATCTTCGTAAACTAAAAAAAAAATTAACGCCATTACCTGTATTCATATGTTTAGAAACAGTGGAGTCAAATTTAGCGGAGAAAGCATCAAAAGCATCTTCCGATGATTTAATGGAGTCCATTTTTTCAGGTGGGTCCCACTCCGCCTCGGTGGACAGAACAGCGACTTTAGTTTCCGAAACAATACAAGCGCTTGTAACAAATACTTCATCTTTCTGAGCTTCGGCGTCATCTATCAGAGTCGTCTCGCCGAATACATTGAACGGCGATCCGTGCAAATTTTCTGTTGTGCTAATTTGTACATAAGACTCGGTTGCATTTTCATCAATCGTGTCGGCACCCTCCACAATAAACTTGTCACCAAGCTCCGAAGTGAAAATATCAGGAGTATTATTAATAAATGGCAGCGTCTCGGAAACCTCCTCAGATTGGAAGGGATTCTTGTCGGGTTCACTCAAATCATGGAATTGCTCGTCGCTGTGCTCTACGAAAGGAGATTGCGCCTGCGAGACATCCATGGGCTCCGAAAAGTCTACAGCAGTGTTTGTATGGTCCATGACCTTTGTAAATAGTGACATATTGTTTGTTATTTGAGCTGGAGTGTAGGTGGTTGCCACAACACCGTCTTGGAAAATTGAACACGAAGAAATTGTTGTTGTGTTCATATTAATTGTTTGTGGTTGTATTTCGGAACCCGCATCAGAAGACATAACCTCGAGAATGTCATCGCTAAGAAAGTCAATCGGTTCTTCCTCTTTCTTAGGGGCCGAGTACAAACTTAAAATATCCTCCTTTGTTGGCTTTGTCACTACAGGAACAGGGGCATCGAAAAGGTTGATGTCATCAGACGACTGCAGTGGAGGATGCGGTTGTAGCTGTACTGCTGTTTTCGGAGGTGCTTGTGGACGAGATGGAGGAACACTTGGCGGTGCAGGCCGTGGTGGTCGGGCCGGAGGTGGCCTAACAGGTTTGTTCCTATTTATTTCTGTATTTCCAACAGACATCGTCTCATCGATTAACTCAGGTTCTGGGGTTGGACTAGGAGAATGAATGTCTCGTGCCGATACAGGGCTCGGTGTTCTCGTTGGGGGTATTCTGTCTAAAAGATGTGTACTGGTAAATTCCATTTGTCCAGTTACACTTAAAATCAAGTTTTGTGTTTCAGGAGGTAGCGGGCGTGCTGGAGGGTCCGTATCTCCCATATCTTCTATAATTGGACTTGGAGAATTAACCATTGTAGACACTAATTCTAATTCTGTAGGCTTCACAAGTTTGTCAGGGTCCATTCGTTGACACGAGAATATGTCTAGCGAAGAGTCATCGTAGTTCTTAGCACTATTTTGTGAATTTTCTCCTCCAAAAATATCCATCGGAACTGTATCCCCGACAGGTGGCTCATAATCATCGCCAAGGGTTGTAAACGGGTTGCTAGTTGTAAATGGATTATCACCTGTAAATGTTGAAGACTCAACATTTGTCACCATAAAAGGATTTAGAACATC
Source organism: Troides aeacus (assembly GCA_033220335.2). Classification (NCBI taxonomy): domain Eukaryota; kingdom Metazoa; phylum Arthropoda; class Insecta; order Lepidoptera; family Papilionidae; genus Troides; species Troides aeacus. Next base: position 11,989,454 of record CM067281.1, read on the forward strand.
TTCCGTTACCGAAGCTACAGGTTCGTTCATGTTTAAAAATGGGTTATATGCCATTGTTTATGTATTTTTTAAATCAATTAATTCAGAAATTCAGATTCAAGTAACTTCAGTTCCGTTTTGCCCGGGTTTAGAGCTGCAGCAAATGATGTGTCGAATGGATCGAAATCTTCTAGCGGCTGCGTCAGGTCTGCTGGCTCAGGAGTTAAAGTCTTTACTTGAAAAATATCATCGGATGGTTCCAAAAGGTCTAAATTTCCTTCGGATTCCGACGAAATTTTAGAATTGTTTGCGGAAAATTCCTTGGCTAATAATGTTAATTCTGTTTTACTTGGTCGAAAATCAGCTGCAAAGGAAGTATCAAAAGGGTCTTTTACTTCTTTTATATTCTCTCGAAGTAATTGTGGACCGGACGGTGTAAGGACTTTGGCTTGTATTTCAAAATTACCAGTGTTAAGTAGATCTCCACTTTTATAGTTAATTATTGAACTATTCTTTTGAGAGTATTCAGAATGACGTCTTTTTGTTTCATATTTTACATTGTAAATTAAATCTTCATCGGATCGAGTTCGTGTTAATGTATCAGAAATTCTGTCAATAACTTCACTTTCGGTTATATCCTCGGTTATAGAGAGCTCTCTGGTATAATATGGCGTTAATGGTTTTATTGGTTTTGACTTAGAATCTATATTGCAATTTTCAACTCCGTCTATATTGAACACGACACTTTTACTGACTGATAAGTTTTCCGGACGAGATGCTCTTCGCTCGATTTGTTTAGGCTCGTCGGCTCTAGGATCGAAATCGGGATCACTTGGCACGCGATAAACAGGAGCTGGAGTAGCACCTATTAATTCCTGTTCCAATAATTTTAGTTCTATTTTTCCTGGCGCAACAACTTTATCAACAATAGTAGTATCAAATGGATCTATATCTGTACTATTTGCATCTAAAGGATTCAAGGGAAATTCTTCCAACTGAGTTAAGTCAGTATTACTATCTCCTAATAAATCACGCGTTAGTTTACTTTCTTCAGTATCATTAATGTCATCAGATGTTATTGATTCTCTTATTCCTAAAGGATTTGTCAAATGTATTCTGACCGAAGATTTACGTCTATTATTAAATCTTTCCCGAATTTCGTCTTCGCGGGGATCAAATTCTGCGTCGTCTTCTAATATGATAGGATCTGATTTAAATTTTGTAGTTGGTATTACAGCTTCCGCAAAACTGGTGTCAAAAGGATCGTCTTGATCTATGTACGGATCTAATATATCAATTTGATCTTCAACAATGCCTTCAGCAAATACACACTCGTTCTTATCGGCTTCAAAGGCAGACCACGATTCCTTTATGACTGGTTCAAGTTTAAATTCTTTTTCCTCTAGTTTTATAACTTCAGGTTTAGTCTCAAGTGACTCTGTCGCTAATAAAGTAAATTCATCATCCTCATCTTCTTCACTCTGTGGTAGATTTAAAACCGTATCGGGTAGCGTAATTATGTTTTCTTGGCTAACTATTTTGTTTTGTTGAATAAGCGATGTATGTAGTGAAACACTGAGATCAATTGGTGATGTTATAGGAATATCTGTGTCTGCGTCTAGGATACTTGTTTCAATCGGTTCACAGGTAACAGAATTTGGAACTATCGGTAACTCTGTTTCAGAGCTCTCTAATAATAGATCTCCAGGAATAATTCGTTTTCTTTTTTTGGTAGTTAAAGTTAAATTATCTATACGACCTGTTAGAACTTCAACAGCTACGCCAATATCTAATGTTTTTTTGTCTCCTTTCCCCTTGTTATCTTGACCTTTTATTAGTGCGTCAACGTGAGATGTGTCAAATAATCCATCGTCTTGAAATTCCTCAGGAGAATCCGATACATATGCAAGCTTCACTTCTCCGCGTTCAACAGCATCTACATAAGAAGTATCAAAGATATCGTCTTGTTCCTCTATTTCAGACTCTTCATCAGTTATCGCGTATTCGCTTTTATCATCGTCCGCATCGGCTACAGCTCCTTGAATTAGTTGGGGAAAATCAGCTTCAGTTACTTCCACAAGCGGTCTGGGCAGAGTTTCTTTTACTTTTGGTTCTGCCTCCTTCGGTTGAATACGTTGAAAAAATGAAGTAGATTTTATACGATCTAAATCACCTTGAGTTTTTTTAAGCACAGAGTCTATTCCTGTAGTCAAGTCTTTGAATTTTGACCATTCTTCATTTTCTTTTGCCGATCCTTCTCCGCTTTCAATCTGTTGCTGTTGATGTTCTCTTTTATATTTTTCTAATTCTTCTTCAGTAAAAAGTTCTTCTTCACCTTTACGCTTTGACTTTTTACTCTTTTTCTTCTTTTTAAAGCCTTTGGGTAATTTTAGCATTATATGAGCTTGATAATATAATTCTGTGTTGCTGCAACAAGAGTTAATTGTTTTAATGAATGGAGTTTACTTAAAATGTCTAAGTATGAAGTAATATATTTATTAACGAAACTTTTGAGTTCCTTCCTGCAATGTTATCGGACGAACGTACCACTTATAATTAATGTAAAGTAAATAAAATACATTAAATATACAAAGCGGTTAAGCATTTATACCAAAATATTAAATCATTCAACAAGTCTCATTACAGCGAAGGGTAGTGTTTGCGTCAGTTCATAGAAATCAATAAATTCTGGGTCATGCGCACGGCGACGCTCGTTGCGAGCGGCTACGAGCGGCTACGAGCGGCTTCGAGCCGCGCCGTGAAAGTTGACTGCGCACTAAGTGTCACAGGCTTCCAATAGCATGGAAGTTACTAAAAGAGAATGTGGCCGGCCCATTGCTTGTCCACTTTCTACTTAGGGATTGCAAAAACTTATTGCGGCTTGCTGTAAACGGAAAGGTTTTTCGGCATGTATTATTACTAATTATAACTAGAACATACCTACACAAAGACCTAACTTTCGAAACTTTGTGTACGTTTGCTGTGTGCGTGCACTCGGATACGAGTGTAATGTATGTGAGGAGTCGCGAGGCTATCGATCGGCGGGCTCATCTGAACTCATCCCTGATAAGGATCATTACTATACTAAAGTAAAATTCGTGTATTAATAGTGTAAATGTACGTACAATGATGATGAGAACATCGAATGGAGACATCTTAGTAGATAAAAGAGTTGACTCAATAGCTGCAATGGGGAGACGGCAGAGAACGTCGACGATGTGGATATGATTTATGAAGTGGATAGAAAACAGATCATGCTAGAGACCGGTGGAGAAGATGGAGCAAGATACGTGATGGACGAGCGGTGATATTGTGAGAGGAATGTGTGGCAACGTCGAACCGATGGCGAGGCGGTGGTGAGACGACGCTGAGGCGGCCGTCGCCCACTCTGCGGGCTACGGGACACGTACCGGGCCGACTGCAGCCGCCGCTCAATCTACAGCTAATCATAGGACTACCGCGCTACGACTAGGCGTCTGTACCTTCATGGCAACACGCGGACAGTCACGGACCCGGCACAAGGCGAACTGGTCACTGCGCTCTGGGGCGCTGGCTGCTCGACACTGAGCAGGGGCTGCCCGCTATCGACCGCCCGACGCCGCGCCGCCGCGCCACCGCGCCGCCGCGGCCCCCTTCCCGCGCATGCGCCCGTTTGCACCCCAGTTCCAGTTACGCAATTGCTGCGTGGCCGTTCTATTTCTTCCCCCATAATCGATTTCTTTCTACTGCAGCACACAGGGCCGTACACCACATTTTTATTCATCTTCCTTCCTGTATAGACAGTAACACAACCACAAAGACAGTACCGATTGTCACTCACTGCCCGAGAGTGTATCCACAGTACACTTGCTGCTGTACTTGCCTATATTCACTACCATCGTGAAATGTTCATGCAATAATTTATTAAAGAATTGACAAGTTACGGACAGAAGGTGCTTCGTCCTTGTTTTCCGCTCGTTACAAACAACTCGTGTGTACATACTACAAATACTGTGCGTACAAGTACTTGGTGCGCAATAACGTATAACACTCATTACGTTACAGCGAGCTGCCAATACAAATCAATCGAGACGCGCACGAAACACTACGCTAATGACGACGGCCTGCTGTTGCCCTGCTGTCGCACTGCTGTCGCACTGCTGTTGCACTGCTGTTGCGCTGCTGCTGCACTGCTGTTGCACTGCTGTTGCACTGCTGCTGCACTGCTTCTGCGTTGTGTTCACGGACCTGCGGCCCACGTGGCACATCGCAAACCTTAAAAACCCAGAGTTCACCGTGAATTACAGACGTTGAATATTATTTCGACAGTTTGGGAAACGGCTTCAATTACCCCGTCTGAATGATAAAAGCTATATTAGGGACACTGGAGAGAAGGCCATCGCAAGATTCCGGACAACATTATTATTTTAGTATTCAAATATCAAAAATATGTGTAGCGCACGTTTCGCAAGCTTACCGAGTCTAATGAGGGTGAAGAATCCACCCGACACTAGAGGGAAGAAAGGCACCCCGTGCCATGTTCTGTAATACTTATGCGTTAACTGTGTGCTCAGCGAAATAATATTTCAGTAAACAGAAATCTTCGACACGCTACTGCCTTAATGAGGGACGCGAACTAATCAGCTCTGGAGATCAGGAAGATAAACTTCGACCGATAGGAATCTCCAAAGGCTTGCGTAATTCTCAGTAACGAGAGCTTAAATTAAACAATGCTACTAAAAATAATTATCTGTAGAGTTCTTTTTATTCTAATTTATTATAAAATGTCATCTGTACTTACAAGAATATGAAGCTGCTCAAACCATACAAGCAAACAAACTCGCACATTCGTTGCTGAAACCCACTAGAGGCGCCGCTTCACCGAACTGTCGGTGTTTGAGGCGACACCGGCGTGGAGTTTCTCGTTGATTTTTATTGCAAAAGCTTCGGCGCGGTGGCACACGCTCATGGTATGTGACCAACAAGACCGACGCCACCGCCAGCTGCAACGTTTCCTCCTACCGCGACCGCGGTCCGCCCGCAGCCTCTTGCTCGGGGCATCTTTCGTGAGCGGCAGCATATGGTACTTACACGGCGGAGCATTCATCATTCACCTAAAACCCTCGCCCTATCCTTATCCTCACTCCCCTGCACTCAGGATATTTGTGTTCGGTATTACTAGCTAGCTGTTTTCCTCAATAATTTTGTCCTTGTGATTACATAACCTATTCGTTAATTTAAGTGGACACCTAACACTGCGGAAAATTAAAACATCGAGTTTGAGGAAAATGTTTTATATTATTACTCATATATTTGATTATATTTAGAATGACTCAAACAACCTGACGGCGACGGGAACAGCGCCGCGATGTGCGCGCACGCGTCGGTGGTGCGCCGTGGGTGGTTACAGAAGCGCGGCGAGCACATCCGCAGGTGGCGCGCACGCTACTTTGTGCTGTACGCGTGCGGCGAGCTGGTGGGTTTCCACGCAGAGCCCGCCGCCGACCTGCGCGACTGCCAGCTCATGCCGAGCGACAAGCCGCGCCTGTACTCCTTCGTGCTGCGACTGCACGCGGCCGAAGTCGTCGAGCGGCATTTCTCCGTCGACAGCGATACGGAAAGGTCCACGTCAAGGACACGTCCACGCCGGACTGCGTGAACGAAACTATTTGCCGCGCCGTGTTTACTGCTGGCGGAGTGTTTGCGACTTCATTGTTTTGTTTCGAGAATTGTGCACAGGTTTAGGCGCAAAGTTCACGCAGTCCCCCGCTCCCCGCTCCTCGATGCCTTCGTAACACGCGGAGAGGAAATACATTAATGGGTCGCTGACGTTATCATGTACAATTTATGATTGGCAGGGAGCCGTGGATGCAGGCCATCAGGACGGTCGCGGTACGCCTGGGCCCAGTCGATCAGAGACGCTCGTTTGTTATGGTGAGTTTCAGTAGTGGCCCGCGACTGGCCGGCGGTCGTGACCCGAGCGTTTGGACCCATGAACATGATGATGTGATGGAATGTTTCATTTCGCAGAATTCAAACGTTTCTCAGAGGCCTTGCGGTTTCATGTAACATGATAACCGTTGATAGTAAACCTCTTTCAGAGTTTGGATAATTTCGAATTCATAAAAGCACTTGCAAGAGGCTCGTTCGGTAAAGTGGTGCTTAGTCGCGAGAAAAGCAGCGGGAAGCTGTACCTCATCCAGATCATAGAGAGGAGTACGAGCTCCGGGTGTGGATGCTGATGCGCACTTGCTGGAAATAACACGGCATCGGCTTCTAACGGTGAAGTTTACACATGGACACCACTTATCATATTCGAATTTATCTTACGTTTGAAATTTTTGTATCGGAGATATTGTAAAATAATTAAAACTGTTATTCAAAATCGCGCGCGTGCAGGCTCCTGAAGCGTGCGAGTGATGCACACACACACACACACACGTCGGCATGGGTGAGAACGCAAATATTGTCACGGCACGACGCGCAAGCCGGCGTGTTCCCTCGCCCGCGCTCGATCCGTGTCTACTCGATTAATATATATTATAATTACATAATGTTCACGTTTTGATTCCCAAAACATTTGAAAGTAATCATTAACGTAGAATTGTATTCAAGTCTATCCTGCAGAAGGTTAAAGTTAAGAGCGGAAAAAAAATTTCGACCGTGCATTTGATGGACCGGTGAGGCGGGCGCGCCCGCGCAGGCGCTGCACTACTCATTTCAGACGGCGGAGCGCGCCTGCTTCCTCACGGAGTACGCAAACGGCGAGGACCTGCTGAACCACCTAGCAGTCGCCGGCGTGTTCCCCGAGGAACGTGCGCGCTTCTACCGGGCGGAGGTCGTCTCGGCGCTCGGCTACTTGCACGACGAGGGCATCATTTACCGCGACCTCAGGCTTGAAAACCTACTTCTCGACTGCGAAGGTCATATTAAAATCACTAACTTCGGCCTGTGCAAGGTTACTCAATTTAAGGAAAAACTTGATTCTCAGATTTTAAAAATAACATAATTAGTAGGTAGTATCTAAAGGTTGTCCAGCCCCCGATCAGGATGCGTTTGGTACTCGGTATCGGTTTCACAGTTTAAGCGAATGATGTGTTCGCAGACGGGCATGGGCTACGGGTTCAAGACACGGACACGGTGCAGCTCCCACGACCACCTGCCACCCAAGATGTTGCGCGGCCAGGAGTACGGACCGGCTGTGGACTGGTCGGCATTCTGCAAAACAGTACTTGTAACAAATATTCCATCTGCACGCAAGAGCGCGAGAGACAGACAGACGGTGCAGAATCATCTCTTGGTCTCGTGGGACTACGACTTTTTTTCATACAATGCAGCGATGAAACGAGTAGAACATTCACCTAATTATAAGTGGTAAAACCTGGCGCCAGTTAGGATGATACACATTAAAACAAGATGTTAAATTTCGTTACCGAAGTAATTTCACTAGCTATAATTCCCTTCAACCAGGAACGGAGAGATGTTTGGAAGTTACTGTTTGGCGGTAGAAATAAAAGCTGCGGTGGTACCCACCTCGACGGTCCCCGGAAAAAGAGACCTGCCTCCTGTAATAATTAAAATTAAATAGCCTAATTAAACTAAGACCAGGACCAGTGCCTCTTTATTTACAAACAGGTTTATTATCCAACCCCGTACAATTTCATACACTTCTGACGACAGGTGGGCAACGGGTGTCGTCATGTACCACATGGTGTGCGGACACTTGCCCTTCGCGCGGTCGAACGACCAGTTGGTGCCCGCTGTCAAGTACCAGGAGGTTTGTTACAAACGCGACATGTTCGTATTTCAAAATCCCAAGTCGGGTCGTAGATACTCGATACTAAAAAACAAACAAAAGGTACCACAGAACGATCGCGGTGCAGGAACGCTTCCCCCGCACGGTGACGGTGGAGGCGCGACCCGGCCGAGCGTCTAGGCTCTAGTCCCGATGACGCGCTCGACATCACCATTTCTTCGCCTCCGTCGACTGGGATCTACTCAATGCTAAGAAGGTGATTCATTAGTGGAATAATAATATAAGAAAATATCAAAATGTTTGAAGTTAAAGTTCTGAGTACAAGTCACCGCATGCTTCTGAGTTCACATTTATTGAAACTCTTCGACTGAGAGCTGGCCGTGCGTCGCCGCAGGTGCCGCCGCCGTTCCGGCCCGGCGTCCACTCACACGCCGACACGCGCTACTTGGACTTCCGGCGCGTACGGGAGTAGCTGCAATGTAGGTAGGCGGGCACCGGCCAGGACTTCGGCCTGGAGTAGAAAATTTTGAAGGCTGGAAACCCTTCCGCGGTACGAAAGTCGCCAAATATTTATACAGTACTGCAAAAAAGTTGTAAATTATGTAGTAAATAAAAACAAAACGTAAACATTAAATATAAAAATGTAATGTAATAAAAATGTAATAAAAACAAACTAAAATAAAAATAAAAATGAAGACTGGACAGAACACAAGTAAAACAAAAGAATAGAAAAGTGGATGCTTTATTACAGCCCGGAGAAAATTGTTCCAGAGATGACGAGGCGACGGTGTCTTCACTCAGCGAGAGGTATGAAAGAAGGAAATAGAATGGAGAGCGACAGAAAAGAGGTGGAGAATTTATAGGAAGAAAGATAAGAAAGGCATGAAAGATAGAAGTGTGATAGAAAGGAAAGAGAAAATTAGTATAAGAAATAGAGATGGAAAGTGAAATGTATACAAAAATTGCAAATAAAGGCCCTGACCCGCCATACGCAGGGGAATGAGTATTTAAAAAAAAAAAAAAAAACCCTTCCGCGGTACTCGTACACGGCTTTTGGTGGAGCACTTCGCCCGGCCTGTCGCCGATATGAACAAAGCGACGGAAACAAATATCATCAAACCGAAACCATCTTTTTATAGAAAACATGTGCTGCTGTGATTAGAGTAACTGCAGACAATAGGAACAGTGACTTAAAGCGTAATTGCTGGCAAGCGGACTTGAACCGCGTTCGCTTTTTGTCCCTATGGTGCCTCCCTTCACCATAACCAAATTTTATGGAGCTCTCATGACAGGCTCCACTTAGACCGACTATATAGTCGTGAAATGAGATGACATAAAGGTTTTAAATAATCTATGATAATTTTAATAATACCAAATATAGTGAAAACATGCAATTTTATTTATTTCTATAGAGATAGAGACAATGAAACCAAACGCCGCGCGCACGTTGGCGTATAAGGGGGAAAGCATGGCGTCACCGGTGTTGCCAGTGAACATTTATTTCCTCTTGTTTTTAAAGTTTAATTTATGTTTTTCAATTGTACAGTAAAACCTATTAAATGAACATTTGTTTTAATTTTTAATAATCCGAAGGGAATATAATAGGTTGGAGAAAAAGAAATCCATTATTTTTATATGAACTTCAGGACTTTATTTAACATGCTTCGGATTGTCCGATTTAGGTCAAATATGCACCGTTTTGTTCTATGATTTGTTGCCATTTTAAAGGTAACTTCATAATGCCTCTCTCGTAGAAGTCCTGGTCTCTATTTGCAAAAAACTCCAGTAACCGATTTTCACAATCTTCCCTAGATGCCAATTTTTTATCACTAAAGAAATTTTGTAATGCAAGAAAAAGATGGTAATCGCTTGGTGCCAAGTCCGGACTGTATGGCGGATGCATTAAAACTTCCCAACCAAGCTCCCGAAGTTTCTGGCGAGTCACTGTAGACGTGTGTGGCCTAGCGTTGTCCTGGTGGAACACGACACCTCTCCTGTTGGCCAATTCTGGCCGTTTCTGGTCAATTGCTATCTTCAAACGGTCCAGTTGTTGACAGTAGAGATCAGAATTTAGTGCTTGGCCATATGGAAACAACTCATAATTAATAATTCCCTTCCAGTCCCACCAAATGCACAGCAGAACCTTCCTGGCCGTTAGTCCTGGTTTGGCCACCGTTTGAGGTGCTTCACCGCTCTTTGACCATGATCGTTTTCGCACAGGGTTATCGTATGTGATCCATTTCTCATCTCCAGTCACCATCCGTTTAAGAAATTGGTTTATCTCATTCCGTTTGGCCAAGGCTTCGCAGATGGAAATTCGATCCATCATGTTTTTTTCTGTTAATTGGTGTGGCACCCAAACATCGAGCTTTTTTTTGAATCCAGCTTTGTGTAAATGGGTTAAAACTGTTTTGTGGTCCATTTTTAGCTCCTGGGCGATGTTACGACTGCTAACATGCCGGTCAACTTCGATCATTTCTCCGATTTTATCGACATTTTCGGCGACCGGCCTACCTGTGCGAGGTGCATCTTTAACATTAAAAATTCCTGAACGGAATCTACGAAACTAAAATTGCACATAATTGGCTGTTACAGTATCGGGTCCATAAACACCATTCACAATTTTAGCCGCCTGGCTTGCATTTTCGCCTTTGTCAAAGAAAAACTGTAAAATGTACCGAATTTTCTCTTTGTTCACTTCCATTTTTAACACCCTGTAACTCACAATTGAATGCACCAAACAAAAAACAGCAAAAGAATTTTTTTACTGCGAAATGTCACCTTTCCAACGAGCATAAATCTGAAACTGTTTGATCGATACTTTACGAGAAATTTATCACTACAGCCATCTACCGAAAAAATAATGGATTTCTTTTTACCCAACCTAATATATTATCCGCATTTTGGATATAACACTAATATTAAGCAGCTAAATACCAATGGGCTTTACTTTGATCCTTTTCGCTACAAGGTGAAGATACAAAACCACTCTAATATCCAGCGTATTGTACGTTTTAGCAATAAAACAATTATTTGTCTCATTGGTAATTCAATAGACTTGAAAATAATAAATCGCATATTCTTATTAATGACATAATTCAGCTATTCGTAGTAACCTGTCATTTTTATGTGTACACTGAGCATATGAAAACGCGCCGGCGCAGGACTGCGTCGGCTGGCTGGCGACCGTGGAGAGGTTGGTTCAAACAGTGCTTGCAACTTTCTCCAAGTTGTCAATGTGTTTCGATTCTAAAGACGACACTTCTTTTTTACATGCAGCAAACACTCGTCCGCTGGGACTGACGGCTGAAAGGGAAGTAAGCAGTGCAGAGAGGCCCTCACAACGTTGACTGTCAATCAGGAACAGCTCGCGGGAAGCCGGTGGAATCGGACAGCGCAGGACCGATCGCCCTGTACATATTTGGGAGAATCCTATGTACAGCGGCAGACATCTATCGGCTGATGAAGAAACACTTCAGTGCGCAGTCTCTTACATTATATTATTTGTTATAAAACATTATTGTAACCTCGAAAATCCTTTAGGTTTATTACAAAGCTTCTTCGCAATTCAAAAGTACACGTAGTCAACTGTTAATGTTCAACGAGAAATTACTTCCCATATGGTTGAAGAAGACTACATGGAGTAAAACTGTAAATCCTTATGAAGAGAGCAGGATCACTTGCAAACTTTACTGAACGCTTCCAACGCTCTACCGGTTACGCAGCGCGCGGGAACATCCAGGATAACGAGATCTGTGTCGGTTAATACAGAAATCGCGTTATACGTAAACAAGTATCAAGGTACTTGTTTCTACAAAAACTTATTAATTATGTTAATACTTTTGGGTTACAAATGTAAGTACATGTACAAAGATTAAAATGCCTCCCTCATTCATTAACCTAGCGCAGCCGAGTAGCGACACGTACTCACAAAATCGCTTCAAACGTTCTAAACCACTGACACTGCAATAATTGAATATTTGGGGAAATGTTTAAAACATGAAATGTACAAATATAAACAGCTTTAGTGACAGCACAGTGACAATGACGTCAACAACATGGCCGCCGCAGTGCACAGATAAGTGCGCGGCGGGCGTACGGCACTAATTTGTCAAAATAGGTTATTATACAACCAAATAAATGGTAGCGCGTCCGAGCTCTCCGCGCGCGGGCCTCTCTTTCCCACTCGTGCAATGCCGATTTGCCGATTTGCTGTAGCGTTTATTATTTTCTGTCAAATAGCGCCGCTTAAAATTGTCGCATAAGTACCGCGAGGCTACGTCGCTGAATCGTGTCGTTTGGTAAGGCGAGGAAACGTTCATTTTACCGTGTAAAAGTGGTTCGTGCAAGAAAATGGTTTACACGTGTGCTCATGGTGTGATTCAGCATAGGTGAAACGCAACTTTAGAGTGTTATATTAAAACGTGGTGGTGGTGTGGTCAGCGAGAGGAGTGTTTAGACCGACGAGAGAAGAATCGCCCGTGAAGAGCCTCGGTCGGGCGCGAGTAGGCGGCTGCGACGTCGGCCATGGCGGAGGCCGAGGCTCCCGGAAACATCGTTAAGGAGGGCTGGTTGCAGAAGCGAGGGGAGCACATTCGCAACTGGCGAGATCGCTATTTTATCCTGTTCGATAATGGGGATCTGGTGGGGTTCAAGACGCAGCCGGAGCGCAACAATTACAGAGACCCGTTGAACAAGTTCACGGTCCGTGACTGCCAAATCATGGCCGTGGACAAGCCGCGGCCCCACACCTTTACCATCCGCGGCTTGCAGTGGACCACTGTCATCGAGCGGAACTTCTCTGTCGACACCGACAAAGAAAGGTGAGTGTTTCGTAGTATAGCAATTGAGGAAAAAAATGATCCTTTTCCAGAACACAATTACTAACACTAAAATGAAATAAATTAAAACCAGTAGTAGTTGTGGCCCTTGTTTTGGATAACACTGGAAGCAAAGAATCACCATTGGCATTATCAAATTGTTTATTGCAATTAAATATAATAATAAGTGTTCTGAGAGTAGTCTTGGAGAAATTACAAGAAGATTTATAAATGCTGTACAATCAAGTCTTACCTTTAGCGCAGTGTACATAATGTTTGTGCAAACAGTGACTCAATATGTACTTCAATTATTTATTGAATAAAAAATGTTCTCTTGTACCATTATATTCTGGAATAACCTGCCATACTTGTACCTACACTGTACTTTTCTATACTAGTGGTAGGTCTCTGTTGTCAAAGACCATCAAGATAGATAGCACTGTAGCACCTGTTTCTGCTGCCAAACAGTAGTGTGCAAACATTACTTTGCTCTGGATTGAAAGGAGTTGTAGCTAGTGTAATTACTGTGGAAGGACACTTAACATCTTATGTCTCGAGGAGACAAAGGCAATGTGGTGCTGTGTATACCACCCTAACTAATGCCATATTATTTTGGATGGGTGTATCACTTACCACCAGGTGAATGTCGTCTCATCTTGTCACTTCATTGTATAAATAAAAGAACATCACACATGTGTCTGCAGTTACAAATCGAAATGTTTTCTGCACAGCATGACAGTAGACATTGTAGATTTTGATTATTGTGTACTCTCCGGGATCTGTACAACATGATTACATTCTTTTTTAGTAGGAATTCCTTTGAACAAATGAATTTTAATGATTGAATATGGATTTTAATGAGACAACTGATATATAATATTTGGTTGCTAACAAATCATGTCACCCTATCACCTGCTGTGATAACTTGAATGAATAATTTTCATTCCTGCCTCTTTATAGTAGTTATAGTAGTAGTATTATAGATGTAAACTCGCACCAATCGATTGTCTTAGGTTAATAGTACTTCACTTCTATATTAATAAATGTGCATTGCCATTATCAAAACATTTATTTTGCAACATCTAAATATAGTTCATTTAAAATTGTTATCAGCTCTGTTGCAGAAATCAGGTTGTTTCAGTATTGTGACTTTGTCTACTATATAATAGATATGTAGCTGGTTTAATAAAGAGCCAAAGTGATATTACATACATTTACTGGCCCAGTGTGGGGCCAGTGGTGAACTTCTATAATCATATCACATTCTACTATTGCGTTCAGTATTGTAGGGGTCTTTGAATGTGTCGTGGCCTCTGCTTCTGTGACTTATTGTTGTTCTAATTTATTCACGAGATGAATCCAAGTTTGTGTCTGTGAAAGACTCCTATTGATTGATATATATGATTGATGTTCATTTATATACCATATGAGATTAACTTTGTTAGAAGAAAAAGTTCCATTGTAGTTAATAAAATGCCTGCTTTTAAATTGTGGCTATAAACAAACTTAATTATATTTCTCTATAGTTATTTGTAAAGAAGCTACAACTCAATGTGACACTAGTCCCTCTATGGAGAGGTATCTCTATATGTTCTTGATCTTGGATTAAATCCAAATTGTTGATATTTCTAAATAACTGCATGGTACCTTATTAGTATTTGCTCTTTATTAATAAACTTTGTAACAAGAAATTTTCAAATTACTTAGCGTAGATCCTTATAAGGATCATACATATTTGTATACATAGCTTTTGGCCAATAAGTCATTCTGGAGTATGTAATTGTATCCATTTACTGGATCTCTCTAGATCTTCGTTATACCTTGACTTGAGTCACTAACCTATTATGGAGTATTCAATTGTAACAATTAAAAGCATTTTCATAATACCAAGAATTAACATAGTAGCCTATCACGAAGTATACAACAGGATCTCTCTGGATTTTGATACTGTTGTACTCAGTAACTTGCTCTGTCCTTTAAATCTATCTGTCATTGTCAATATAGCGCTGATATTGCTGTGCACCTTGTCAATCACGAGAGACCCTGCACCTCAACAGAAAGACTTCTACAACTTACATTTGCAATAATCTTCTCTTCTCTCCAAGTCACTCTTTGATCTTAGCAATATTTCGACAGCAAATTTTTTTGTCTCTTCGTGGTTTTTTATTATTTTCACTCATTCCTTCCCTCAAGTGCTTATTTACGACAATAACATGGTTTTACCGGACAGCTCGGCCTTAGAGGACATGTAAGATTTATTAAACGGAAGGCGGCAGGAAAGTGATGGAGACGGTACTACTGCACGTGCACGCAGCCAGTACTACTGCATGTCTACGCGACTGGCACTATTCTACGTGCACGCAGCCGGTACTACTTTACGTTTACGGGTCCGACAATATTCTACGTGCTCGCAGCCGGTACTACTGCACGTGGACGCGGGCGGGAATATTCTACGTGCTCGCAGCCGGTACTACTGCACGTGGACGCGGGCGGGAATATTCTACGTGCTCGCAGCCGTTACTACTGCACGTGGACGCGGGCGGGAATATTCTACGTGCTCGCAGCCGGTACTACTTTACGTTTACGGGTCCGACAATATTCTACGTGCTCGCAGCCGGTACTACTGCACGTGGACACGGGCGGGAATATTCTACGTGCTCGCAGCCGGTACTACTGCACGTGGACGCGGGCGGAAATATTCTACGTGCTCGCAGCCGGTACTACTGCACGTGGACGCGGGCGGGAATATTCTACGTGCTCGCAGCCGTTACTACTGCACGTGGACGCGGGCGGGAATATTCTACGTGCTCGCAGCCGGTACTACTTTACGTTTACGGGTCCGACAATATTCTACGTGCTCGCAGCCGGTACTACTGCACGTGGACGCGGGCGGGAATATTCTACGTGCTCGCAGCCGGTACTACTGCACGTGGACGCGGGCGGAAATATTCTACGTGCTCGCAGCCGGTACTACTGCACGTGGACGCGGGCGGGAATATTCTACGTGCTCGCAGCCGGTACTACTGCACGTGGACGCGGGCGGGAATATTCTACGTGCTCGCAGCCGGTACTACTGCACGTGGACGCGGGCGGCAATATTCTACGTGCTCGCAGCCGGTACTACTGCACGTGGACGCGGGCGGCAATATTCTACGTGCTCGCAGCCGGTACTACTGCACGTGGACGCGGGGGCAATATTCTACGTGCTCGCAGCCGGTACTACTGCACGTGGACGCGAGGGCAATATTCTACGTGCTCGCAGCCGGTACTACTGCACGTGGACGCGGGCGGGAATATTCTACGTGCTCGCAGCCGGTACTACTGCACGTGGACGCGGGCGGGAATATTCTACGTGCTCGCAGCCGGTACTACTGCACGTGGACGCGGGCGGCAATATTCTACGTGCTCGCAGCCGGTACTACTGCACGTGGACGCGGGCGGGAATATTCTACGTGTTCGCAGCCGGTACTACTGCACGTGGACGCGGGCGGGAATATTCTACGTGCTCGCAGCCGGTACTACTGCACGTGGACGCGGGCGGCAATATTCTACGTGCTCGCAGCCGGTACTACTGCACGTGGACGCGTGCGGCAATATTCTACGTGCTCGCAGCCGGTACTACTGCACGTGGACGCGGGCGGGAATATTCTACGTGCTCGCAGCCGGTACTACTGCACGTGGACGCGGGCGGCAATATTCTACGTGCTCGCAGCCGGTACTACTGCACTTGGACGCGTGCGGCAATATTCTACGTGCTCGCAGCCGGTACTACTGCACGTGGACGCGGGCGGCAATATTCTTCGTGATCGCAGCCGGTACTACTGCACGTGGACGCGGGCGGGAATATTCTACGTGCTCGCAGCCGGTACTACTGCACGTGGACGCGGGCGGCAATATTCTACGTGCTCGCAGCCGGTACTACTGCACGTGGACGCGGGCGGGAATATTCTACGTGCTCGCAGCCGGTACTACTGCACGTGGACGCGGGCGGCAATATTCTACGTGCTCGCAGCCGGTACTACTGCACGTGGACGCGGGCGGCAATATTCTACGTGCTCGCAGCCGGCACTACTGCACGTGGACGCGTGCGGGAATATTCTACGTGCTCGCAGCCGGTACTACTGCACGTGGACGCGGGCGGGAATATTCTACGTGCTCGCAGCCGGTACTACTGCACGTGGACGCGGGCGGCAATATTCTACGTGCTCGCAGCCGGTACTACTGCACGTGGACGCGTGCGGCAATATTCTACGTGCTCGCAGCCGGTACTACTGCACGTGGACGCGGGCGGGAATATTCTACGTGCTCGCAGCCGGTACTACTGCACGTGGACGCGGGCGGCAATATTCTACGTGCTCGCAGCCGGTACTACTGCACGTGGACGCGTGCGGCAATATTCTACGTGCTCGCAGCCGGTACTACTGCACGTGGACGCGGGCGGGAATATTCTACGTGCTCGCAGCCGGTACTACTGCACGTGGACGCGGGCGGCAATATTCTACGTGCTCGCAGCCGGTACTACTGCACTTGGACGCGGGCGGGAATATTCTACGTGCTCGCAGCCGGTACTACTGCACGTGGACGCGGGCGGCAATATTCTTCGTGATCGCAGCCGGTACTACTGCACGTGGACGCGGGCGGGAATATTCTACGTGCTCGCAGCCGGTACTACTGCACGTGGACGCGGGCGGCAATATTCTACGTGCTCGCAGCCGGTACTACTGCACGTGGACGCGGGCGGCAATATTCTACGTGCTCGCAGCCGGTACTACTGCACGTGGACGCGTGCGGGAATATTCTACGTGCTCGCAGCCGGTACTACTGCACGTGGACGCGGGCGGGAATATTCTACGTGCTCGCAGCCGGTACTACTGCACGTGGACGCGGGCGGCAATATTCTACGTGCTCGCAGCCGGTACTACTGCACGTGGACGCGTGCGGGAATATTCTACGTGCTCGCAGCCGGTACTACTGCACGTGGACGCGGGCGGGAATATTCTACGTGCTCGCAGCCGGTACTACTGCACGTGGACGCGGGCGGGAATATTCTACGTGCTCGCAGCCGGTACTACTGCACGTGGACGCGGGCGGCAATATTCTACGTGCTCGCAGCCGGTACTACTGCACTTGGACGCGTGCGGGAATATTCTACGTGCTCGCAGCCGGTACTACTGCACGTGGACGCGGGCGGCAATATTCTACGTGCTCGCAGCCGGTACTACTGCACGTGGACGCGGGCGGGAATATTCTACGTGCTCGCAGCCGGTACTACTGCACGTGGACGTGGGCGGGAATATTCTACGTGCTCGCAGCCGGTACTACTGCACGTGGACGCGGGCGGCAATATTCTTCGTGATCGCAGCCGGTACTACTGCACGTGGACGCGGGCGGCAATATTCTACGTGCTCGCAGCCGGTACTACTGCACGTGGACGCGGGCGGGAATATTCTACGTGCTCGCAGCCGGTACTACTGCACGTGTACGCGAGTGGTACTACTGTACGGGCACGCAGCCAGTACTATTGCACGTGGACGCGACCGGCAATATTCTACGTGCATGCAGCCGGTACTACTGAACGTGCATGCATCCGGTACTACTGCACGTGCACGCAGCCGGTACTACTGTACGTCTACGCGACTGGCACTATTCTACGTGCACGGAGCCGGTACTACTGAACGTCTACGCGACTGGCACTATTCTACGTGCACGCAGCCGGTACTACTGAACGTCTACGCGATTGGCACTATTCTACGTGCACGCAGCCGGTACTACTGAACGTCTACGCGACTGGCACTATTCTACGTGCACGCAGCCGGTACTACTGAACGTCTACGCGACTGGCACTATTCTACGTGCACGCAGCCGGTACTACTGAACGTCTACGCGATTGGCACTATTCTACGTGCACGCTGCCGGTACTACTGAACGTCTACGCGATTGGCACTATTCTACGTGCACGCTGCCGGTACTACTGAACGTCTACGCGACTGGCACTATTCTACGTGCACGCAGCCGGTACTACTGAACGTCTACGCGACTGGCACTATTCTACGTGCACGCAGCCGGTACTACTGAACGTCTACGCGACTGGCACTATTCTACGTGCACGCAGCCGGTACTACTGAACGTCTACGCGATTGGCACTATTCTACGTGCACGCTGCCGGTACTACTGAACGTCTACGCGACTGGCACTATTCTACGTGCACGCTGCCGGTACTACTGAACGTCTACGCGACTGGCACTATTCTACGTGCACGCAGCCGGTACTACTGAACGTTTACGCGACCGGCAATATTCTACGTAATACCGGCTGCATGCCAGCCGGTATTACTGCACGTGTACGCGAGCGGTACTACTGTACGTGCATGCAGCCGGTACTACTGCACGTGCACATGGCCGGTACGACAGTGGTAAGGTTTAAGAAAATACTGGATTTACAGTAAACACTGGGTTTACTTATAAATGGCTGGAGTCGAGCCTCTGCATAACATTGTAGCGCCAGTGAGAATGGAATACAGCACATTGCGCCGTCGTCATGAGAAATAAGATGTTGTCTCGTTACCCAAGTAATTACACTAGTTATAGCGTCCTTCAAATCGAAACAGTTTTGTTTGTCGAGCGAAACAGGCGTTGCGATAGTAGGTATCTGGGCGGTGTCCGGGAACAGGTCCTACCACAAGTGTATGTATACTTATATGAAATGTCCAGTGTATTGTTTTTTTTACTAAAACCTTTGTTTATGAAACCCCCGCACTGCTGCGCGACAGCCTCCCGGTGCAACGGTGTAACGGTGGACGCGCGGGCAGCGGGGCATTGATTAACTCTTACAGAACACCAAATGTCTTAATCGTTTAAAACGTTGACTTGCTCGTGCGAGCGGGCGGTGAGCGGGCAGTGAGCGGCCGGTGAGCGGGCAGTGAGCGGGCTGTGAGCGGACAGTGAGCGGGTCGGCGGGTCGGCCGGTCGGCTGGTCGGAGGGCCACTGGATCGACTATCAGGTACTGTACTATATAACAAACTAATGCGACAGGGAGGAGTGGGTGGCGGCAATCCGCTACGTGGCGTCGCAGCTGAGCGACGCGTCGGCTGCGTCGGCGGCTTCGGGTGGCGGAGCGGTGGGCGCGGCGGCTGCTGCGGCGGCCGGCGGCGGCGGGTCCGGTGGCGGCGGCGGACCCGGTAGCAGCGCGCTCGCCGATGGCGACGACCGCGATATTGCGAAACTCGGCACCAGTTTCCGGGACCCGCGGCGTATCGTAAGCGATGCAGATTCTTATTGTACGAGATGACTGTTCGAGTGGAGGCAACGCCGCTTTAAAAAGTAGTACAACGGGCGCCGTACATATATATATATATATATATATATATAGATATATATATAGATACTCTTACTATTCGTTGACAATAATGCGTGGTGCTCGTCGTGCACTCGACGCGTTCATCAACAACTCATTCGGTAAAAGAAAAACAAAATTGTTTTATGATTTTATAGTTCAGTTTTTACTCTGTTTCAGACATTGGAAAAGTTCGAGTTTGTGAAAGTGTTGGGAAAAGGCACATTCGGCAAGGTAGTGTTGAGTCGCGAGAAGGGCACGGGAAAACTGTACGCCATGAAGATCCTCAAAAAGAACCTCATCATCCAGAAGGACGAGGTCGCACACACTATCACCGAGAACCACGTGCTTAAGAAGACCAAGCACCCCTTCCTCACGGTTCGTATTACTTCATAAATGAAGCCAAACAACTGGTTGAACTCGGTGCGGCTCACCAAGTATCTTAAACCTAAAGGATGAACCAGCCGCTGGGCAGGACCCTAAAACCGTGACGTTGGCAAGCGGTAGGCGAGGGTTGAGGGCGCAGCGTCTTGCGGAACGTGTCACCTGCTGCTGTTGAATCCTGGAGCGATGCCTCGTGCTAATGCTGTTCGCTACACATATCGAAATGTACATCTAGGTGTATCGTGAAAATATTCTCCCCGCTACGCGCAGTACTAGCTCATCGTGTTTGCGGACTTGTTTTCTTTAAGTAAAGAAGCAAGGGTCGCGAACGAAGAGCTTGTATTCGTAAAAGCCCCCAGTTGCTGTCGGTGGGCGGAAAAAATCAGAACAAATAAAAAAATAAATAAAAAAAAAACTAGTATATGAGTTGACTGAGCTTGGCCCGACTGCTCAAGTGTATGCCGAAGCGAGCACCCGCTGCGCGCTGTTCCCGGGGACGGCGCGCAGCGGGGAGGCGATGCGCGTGCAGTTCACGTGCACTGACGTGTCGCTGCGCGCGCACAGGCGCTGCGCTACTCGTTCCAGACGTCGGACCGCGTGTGTTTCGTGATGGAGTACGCGAACGGAGGCGAGCTGTTCTTCCACTTGTCGCGCGAGCGCGCTTTCTCCGAGGAGCGCACGCGCTTCTACGGCGCAGAGATCGTGTCCGCGCTCGGCTACCTGCACGCCGAGGGAATTATCTACCGCGACCTCAAGCTAGAAAACCTGCTGCTCGACAAGGACGGGCACATCAAGATCGCAGACTTTGGACTCTGCAAGGTATACTTTGGCCTCCTCTGCGGCGTCTGCGATGAACACTGCACCGGTGCAGGGCAGATGTTTCAATTTCGAATGCATCGGACTGCTCGCTTTTGCAGGTGAACATAACGTACGGCCGCACCACCAAGACGTTCTGCGGCACGCCGGAGTACCTTGCGCCTGAGGTGTTGGAGGACCTTGACTACGGGCCCGCCGTCGATTGGTAGGTGGTAACGAACACACACATACATCACTTGGCGTACTTAAAAGATCTCAATTATTTGTATTAAGGGTGAGCACGCGAGTGCGTGTGGCCGCTGCGCGTACGTGTATGTGTGTTACGTGTGCGCAGGTGGGGCACGGGCGTGGTGCTGTACGAGATGGCGTGCGGCCGCCTGCCCTTCTACAACCGCGACCACGAGGTGCTTTTCTCGCTCATCCTCAGCGAGGAGGTGCGTTTCTTATCAACTTTTAATATAAATTAGTATTCACTATAATAAGCAGCTTTGAAAAGATATTTAGGTGGATAGATAAGATGCGTTTATTGTTAAGGCATTAAAAATTATTATCGCGTGAGCACTTAGTATTAAAATGTATGCCTGATATTGTGTGGTGACGTGGTGACCCGTGTCAATGCGCAGGTGCGGTTCCCGCGAACGCTGTCGACGGAGTGCCGCGCGCTGCTCAGCGGACTGCTTAACAAGGAACCTGCCAAGCGGCTTGGCGCTGGCCCCGACGATGCTCTCGATATCATGCATCACTCGTTCTTCGCCTCCATCAACTGGGCTGACCTCGTCGCCAAGAAGGTACAAGTGTGGGCGTGCGCAGAGACGAGAGTTGCGCAGAGTAGGTAGTAACACGAGTCCGTCGCGCCCGCAGATCCCGCCTCCGTTCAAGCCGCAGGTCGAGTCGGAGACGGACACTCGCTACTTCGACTCCGAATTCACGGGCGAGTCGGTGGAGCTGACACCGCCGGAGCATGAGCCCGGCCTCGCACGCATACAGGAGGAGCACTTCCCACAATTCTCCTATCAGGTCATTTGCACCTCCACCTTATTCCATGTCCCTTTAAACCAGCATTTCACACACCGCATCATCTATGTGTGCCGTCAAGCAGTAAAATATGATGCAAACATTACTACTGTCGTTGTGACTAGTGCGATACGAATGAATCATATATGCCAGCAGCAGAGTGCACGTCCTGACTCTTGGCCACCAGGTGTACCGGGAGCAATCGGTTTGTCCCGCTGGTTTGTAAAGGAATAAAGGTTTATAGAGGAAAGACGGGAAGGAGAAAGCAACTGGGCGTTTTCCCAATAATATAAAAAGGGAACATGCGCCATGCGAAATAAGCAAGGGTCTGCTGAACTGATAGCCGCGTTCGGCACTCCGCCCGCAGGACATCTGCTCGTCCGCGCACTCCGCGCTCTCCCACCTGTCGCACCACTCCATGCTGCCGGACCGCCGGCACTAGCGCGGGCCGGAGCCGCAGGCGCGGCGCGCGCGCACCGCTCCGACCAGCCCCGGACCCGCCCCGACCCGCCCCGCGCAGCCGCCACCTTTCCTTTTGTATATATTAAATTTAGGGTAAAGCTATACGTTTGTTTCATTTATTTCACCAACCGGCGCTTAGGCATCCCCATCTTGCAGGTGCAGCACCCCCTGGTGCACCTCCATATCGAAGCGAGCCGCCTCGGAGGTGTGTTGCAAACCAAATCATTTATTTGCTATAACATGGCAGAAGTGGTGTCATAACAGCTCACTACCCACAAACACGTTCTGTCGACTACCGCGTGCCGTGTGCCGCGTGCAGTGTGCCGCGAGCCGCGTGCTGTGTGCTGCGTGCCGTGTGTCGCGACCCGTGTGCATCGAGCGGCGTACAACTCTTTTCCCCTGTGGCGGCGTTCGGTTTCCGAACGCATCCCACGACAACTTGAATGTGGAATTAGCTCTGACAACAGGCTGACAAAAACGAAGGAAGAGCAGGGCTAGTCAGAGACGAAGTCGGTGAGGTAACATTACAATCGGTGTCGCACGAATGAGTATTAAAAGACTGCGAACCAAGAATGCCTCGCCACGCCACACCCCTATATGAATTTATCGTTACTTGAACGTGAAGTCACCGCAAAGCACCCATCATCTCGTCTCATCTCCGCCGCCAATCATTACGCTGTTGCGGTTGCTGTTGCGATTGCTACGTCAATCGTATTTTCTGACTTATCTACTAACAATTGTTTGACGTTATAACAACAAGTAATCGATATTTAAATGTTGTCAAGGGCGACTGTGTAAGGTTCAGGGGTAAGTTATTAAATATTACAATACACATAAATAAACTTTTTTTCCTGAACAGTTGGAGCACTATGTGAGGTAACCTCACCCGTAGGTTAGGCATGTCTGGTGGGGGCCATCGGTAAATAACTTGTATGTTTTGGTTTATTTTGTTAAATAAATAAATTGCTGTTTATATTTACCGTATCGATAATTGATAAAAAAATTGGAGGTGTTTTTTACAAAGCTACTTAATTATAAGTGAGGTGGGGTTGCAGAGGAGGAGGAGTGTCGGTATTACGATGCGCCGCTCTCCCTATCTCCCTCCGCGGCCGCTAACGGGTAGCGGCGGGCCCAACATCTGTCCGCCTCGGGGAGCCCGGAGAGGATATCTCCCGGGGCTCCCGTGGCCTCTGGGCGAAGGGTTCGGAAGAATCCGTCGTCCACACAATGGAGGCCGAGGTGGGGGCGCGCTGCTTGTTCCGGCGCGCCCTGCAGGGGGGGAGGGGGTTTATCCCTCCCTACCGAGGTGGGGCTGCGAAAGCAGCCGGCGCCGGTGAGGGTCGCGGATGAAGGCACCAAGCCGTACCCGTGACCCTTGCCACCAGGCGACGAGTCGGGAACATCGTGGGGGTTTTAGTCGGTGCAAGTCCGACATAACCCGTCCTTGCCCCCGCGAGGACGGGTATGCGTAGGCATTTCCCCCACGTTAAACTATTCGCTTTTTTTTTTCGTGAGGAAATCCTTCATCGGATACTCCTCCGCTGTCGGGTCAGCAGAGGAGTTATGACGGGCTCTTAGCGGCTAAAACCCCATGGTATCTTTCACAAAACCCTTGGTTGGAACTACGGAAACGCCTGCGCATACTTCCGGAGTCCCAACGGCATTAAACTATTACAGGATCTCGCTTCAAGGTGGAGGTGCCACTCCCCACCATTCACAATCGCACTGAAGAATCGTACGCGCCACCATGAGGCCTTTGATATGCGGCAACGAGCGACTCCCGGAACCATAGTCTCTGTTATAGGGGTTTGAGGTTATTGTACTCTTGTATCTCATATTGGACCCAACCTCGATAAGAGTGTCACCAACTACTATGCGGGAACCCCGCAATGGCACTTTCTGAGGCCCATGAAAACATGGCTTGTCTTGTTTAATGCCACCTAAGTCCCAGCATACGTGTTCTCCCAGTTCTGGTTTCGATTGTGTTCAATAAATTTGTACCAAACTTCAAAGACCGAAGCGAACCGATCGTTACTAATTGCATTTATAAGTTACAGCAGCGCACCGTCCCACCAACACCGCGGTGCATGGATTCCTCCAGCCTCCTATGTTTTTTTATTCTAGCATTTGATCAAAATAATTGTATTATCAGTATTTTGTAAACATTGCTGAGGGGTGGCCTTAGGGAAATTGTTTATAAAAATTTGGGATGAAAGCAGTTCTAGCACACTCCCTTGAGGATACCTCGTGAATTGACTCTATACGTAGACTTATTTTCATGAATAAAAGAAAATTTTAAAAATATGTAAACATTTGAAATATTAAATAAAACTATAACAATAATTTTATCGATATATTTTCAATAAAAACAACAGGAGCTACGGCGCGGCATTGCCCGTTGAGCAACGCGCGCACGCGCAGTCCACGCGCAGTCCACGCGCGGGGTCGCTGCGCGCTTCGCCCCAAACAGTTCGTGCTTGCGTGCAAACGTCGCGGGACTTGATACTTTATCAAAATATCTTTAAAGACGTTGTATAAATATAGCCGTTTGCTTGCCTGAGCGTGGAAAACGGCTGTGGGCATTTTACATAGACACACAAGTTGATAGCGGAGGAGTGGGGGTGGGGAACTTGCCCGTGCGGTTCGAACCAGGGAGAAAATCCAAATGAAACTTATAACGATATTGCTCTTTTTAATGTGAAATATACTAACGAAGGCTCAATGAGTATTAAATGTTGACTCCTATTGTGGATGTGATGTACACGACAGCGAGAGGGACGCGCTCTTCCGTCGCCCGCGCGCCGCACCTCTCCCTCTTACTACTCAGGATGGCGGTTGACACCAAATCCGAACACTCCTCGCGTTTCGTACACCAACGGCGTGACACGCCACTGAGAATGTTTCTCCTGCAAGAATTCTCTTTAGATCACGTTCTGCTCTTACATCCGTCAATCAATTAAGGAATAATAATTAAGCCATAATTTACGTAAAGCTATTAACTCGGCAAGTCCCTTCACGAAGTGGAGTGGTTAGGCTTAATAGATACGGGCGAACGGCAGTTTCAAAGTATTTAAAATATAAAAACGGTGCCAGGGCGCGCGTCGGCGTGCGCAGCGCTTTGTGCACGTGCGCAGCGCTTTGTGCACGTGCGCGTGCGCGTGACGAGCCGTGCCGCAGCCGGCGGCACCGCCGCCCGCGCTCTGTAACCACCAACCTTCAACACAACAACTAACTTTCACCTTTCACTGTGCTTCGCGTGCATATTTTTAACTTGACATCAACATTCTCGGTGTCGGCGGTCAGGCTGCGACGACGTCGCTGGGTCCAGCATCCGCACCGCACGCACTGCCGTTATTCGGATGTTACATTTGCAACAAGCCTTGCAACATGTTCTACACGTTTTAAACTTTTTCACAAAATTCAAATACTAGAAAAGTAACCGCGGGAGGCGGGCGCGGTGTGCGACGAGGCGGCCGCGTACATCCGCTTGAAGCTGCCCTATGGCGTAGCAACGCTAAACGACCGCGGCGTGCTGTCTGTCCGTGTGTTTGTACACGAGCGTGCACGGCGGGACGGCGAGCGCGTCACGTGCACGCGTCCGACTCCGGGCGGGCGAGCGGCGCGTGCGGCGCGCGGCGGGCGACGCGTGCGCCGGGCTGGGCGGCGGCGGCGTGAGCGTGGGCGTGGGCGGGGGCGCCGAACGAGGCGTGGGCGCCGCCCGCCGCCGCGCGCTACACGAACTCTCTGCGACGAACTGCGGCGGGCCCCGCGCCGCCTGCCGGGCTGCCCGGAGGCTCGCTCGGCGATGTCGGTGTCGGCACTTGAGGCGCAGCACCTTTGCTCCGAGCCTGAAAATAAAACGAAATTAGGATTAAAAAATCACAGTACTTGCACACCACTTACTCTCTGCGCCTCGCTTGCCGGCAGCGGTAGCATTACAAATATATATTATACATACACGCTGCACTCTGTCCACGCAACTGCAAAAATCAAACCTTGGAGCGTCGTTTCCTCGCTGCGGCGGAAGTGTCGCCGGCGGCGGGGGGTACGGCGGCGGCGGCGGGAGTGGGCGCCGAATCGGACGGTGCGTCCGCTCCGAGCCGAGCTGCCAGCAGCGTCAACAAGTCCTCCACGCGACCCAGCTGCGCGCGCGGCGTGATGTCATTACAAATGCATAAAGCGAATCATTCGACAATTTTGTAAATTAAAAAATTATCTTAATACCTTCTGCTGTAACCTCTGCACCTCGTTTCGGACGTCGCGGCGCAACTCTGCGAGAGCGGCGTCGTGACAAGAGGGCGCGGCTGGGGCCGGGACCTGGGGCGTGGGCGCGGGCAGGGACGGGGGTGCGGCCCGCTTCTCGTCCAACTCCTCGTCGATGGGTTCGCGTCGCGCCGCCGCCGCGCTGAGCACACTCGCCGCGCGGCCCCTCCCGAACGCGGCCTAAACAAATTACAAAAACACTCGTTATTCGGAGACGGCTCGAGATGCACAGCTGCCCCCTGCTCAGTGCGCTTGCGTGAAGCATGACGGTGGAGCGGGCGCGGGCGCAGGCTGTTGTCGCAGCTGACTGCCGCTGAGCCAGCGGAGGAAGTCAAAACTTAAGTATTTAAATCAATTTCCGGAATCTAAGATCATCTCATTTACTTTATTTACTTATTTCGACTTTAGTAGTCACCACAACGTGGAATTGTTACTAACTTTTAGGGATAAGGTACTGGTAGTGGTGTCGCCGGAGGGCGGGCGGTCGCGCGCGCTGAGGCTGCGCGTGAAGGCGGCGCGCGGCGCGTCCGGCGCGTCCAACGACCCGCCCGCCAGCAGCCGGCCCCACTTGCCGCGCACCGCCGCCTTGCCCTCGCCGCCGGCCTCGCCGCGCTCCGCGTCCGCGCCGCCGCTGCCGCCGCCTGCCGGGCCCGCCTGCCCCGCCGGACCCGCGCCTCCGTTGTTAGCGCCCGCTGTCACTTTAACAGATCGGCTCCTGCACCGCCGCCACACACACAAATCACTTGGCAAGCATTCGATTGTTTCGGGCCTCGTTTACTTACGCGCAGGCGCCGTTGCGGCGCCGCCGGTGGTCGTGGTGGTCGCGGTAGCGGCCGAGTGCGCGCGCGGCCCAGGTACCGCGGCCACGCTGCGCTCACGTCGGAACCGCGAAAAAATCTTACGGACGAGGTGGTCCTGCGCCTGTTCCAGCTGCGGCTCGCGCTTGCGGCGCTCCATCAGCTCGCGCTCCCGGCGCACGTCAGCCACCTAGCGCACAACCGCATGTGCTTATTGCATGTTAGACCTGTCTTGCATTCACTGAGACTGTTCCGCAGTTGGCGGACGACAGACGCGCGGACCTCGCGGCGTTTCATTGATAAGTAACTAAATTAGTGGAAACTTGTTTATGAAATGAGAGCGCTGGTGCAGGTCTTTCTTTTGTCTTTCAGGTTCTTTGATGAAGTCTCATCGGACACTGTTTCGCGGATCCGACTCCGCAGCTTGAAGGCACTGTGCAACGGTTCAACTGAATGCTCCAAAAGATATCATCAGCTATTTCGCTTGGGAGGACGCTCATCCGCTCACGCCAACACTGCGATGAAAAAATTGCCTTGGCTTGCTCTACCTTGCGGAAAATGAGACGATGTCGCAAGTTGTAGGTTAACGTGAGGTTGCGCGCGAAGCTGTTGGCGAAGGCTTGGTAGAAGTCGAGCACCTCCAGCAGCCGGTCGCGCTTGATGGTGTGCAGATCGCAGTAAGTGAGGGCTCGCACATTGGCCGCTGACTGACCCACCGCCGTGTCCTTCCAGAAAGAGTCGCCGAACACGTCCCCCTTGCCTGCGGGTTCAAATCGAGTTTAGTTTTTGAAGTGACGGTAAAAATTCTCACTAGCAATTGACAAGTATCGTGCGTTCTCATCCGAACTTTTGGAACTCGTAGTATGACTTTTGCACGTCCGACAGAGAGCATTAGAGTGCACCAGCAGCTTCAGCAGAGGTGGGCGGCCAACAGCCGTATGCTTCTTTTGTCAGCAGGTACACGTGAAAACTTCATTTTGTTCCCAATTCAATGCACGCCTGTGGCCACGCCCACGCATGCGCCCACGCGATATCAGTTGATCCAGTCTGTACTGTCTCTTAATCGTCATTGAATTGTAATTCTATCAAGAATAAATTTCCTCACCGAGTATAGCGACCACTTCGTCGTCCTGGATGACCTCGAGGGAACCGGTGACAATGAAACAGAGCGAATCTATGGACTCGCCCGTGTGGTAGAGCAGGTCGCCGGGCGCCGAGTGGGACATATGGAAGTGCATCGCCAGTGCGCGCAAGCAGCCGTCCGACGCGAGCCGGAACGCGGGGTGCTCGTTGAACACCTTGCGGTTCAGGTGCACACAGATGTCCGCCTTCATGTCCTTCGGGCAGTAGTTCAGCACCTGCCGAACGGCACGCGGGCGGGTAGCACAGAGCCGGTGGAGCGTGATCTACAGTCTATTCTATTTATTCATTGGTGCGCACCTTATCCGTATCGAGACCTTTGGTCATGGCCCAAGTAGAAACGACGTAGTCCATGACTCTCTCGCTGAGAGCTTTTGGTACCTCATGCAACTTCATGAACTCGCGCACGTTGTTCAGCATGTCGTGGTACTTGGCGGTAGCCGATGTCATTTGCTGGATTATGGTGGTCACGTGGCCGAATATCGTCGCGTACAGCAGCGCTGCGGGTGCCAAGCTCACAGATTAGCGCACGCCGTCGCCCCTCCTAGGCCCCGAACCCGCTGCCGTCACTAACTGCACTTAAATCTTACATCTCCTCGGCCGACCAGAAAGATTACGATTAAAAAGAGTTCAGCGGTTCGCGAGTGGCGAGTAGTGGTGGTGGTGGTGGTGGTGGTGGTGGTGGTGAGTTTGAGTGCATTCCGTTTGAATATTGTACACTTTTCACAACAGAAGGCGGATGTGGTCGAATGGAATTGCAAACGCACATTGAACATTGAATAATACATTATTACACCAGCAGCAGCACACCAGTTGATAATAACAAGTCGCGGAAAAAGTAAAATCTGTTATTTCTTCACTACGTGACACTTCGCATTGAGAAAAACCTTTTGGTGCATCCTATCGGGCGCGGTCGGGCGCGGTCGGGCGCGGTCGGGCTCGGTCGGGCTCGGTCGGGGGTGAGGTACCAGCGCCGTGTTAAAAATGAAATTGAACGGAGAGAAAATTCGATACATGTTACAATTGTCCCTTGAAAACGGCGTAAATGCGAGCCAGGAGGTTGAAACTGTGAGTGGTGTTTCTAGTCTCGATGCTGTAGGAGATAATTTCGTGCAATTTTGAATTTATCGAATCCGTTCAAGTATTTTTGACGTTAATGATGTACCCTGCACATGCAGACCTCGTCGACAAAAATGTCGATTAAATTACAGAGATAAGGGAAGTTTCCCGGCATGTTAGTAGCCGCAGTATCGCCCGGGAGCTAAAGATCAACCATAAAACAGTTATTAATGATTTCCCCAAGTTGGGTTAAAAAAAAACCGCTTCATTTTTGGGTCCCACATCAAAAAACATGAACAACCACATGAAATCGACTTTTTTTTTAAATGAATGGTGACTGGGGATGAGTAACCGGTCACCTGCGTCTACATTGAGCGGAAAAGTCTATAGTCAAAGCGCAGTGAGCAGCTTAAACGCTTGTGAAACCTTGGTCCACTGTCAGGAAGGTTCTGCTGTGCATTTGGTGGGATACAAAGGAATTATTTATTATGAGATGCCAGTTGCTTCCATTTCGCCAAACACCAAATTCAGATCTCGATGGTTCGGTTTATAACTGGACCATTTGAAGCTGGCGACTTACCAGAAACGGTTCGAAGTGGGCGACCTGAACCATATTAAATAAATTCTTGAAGTTCATCAAATAATAATGGATTTCTTTTTTCCCAACTTATTATTAATATGATTAGAGTTCGTGCCATTGATGCCGAGTACCGCGCGAGGACGGGATAGGAGTTCGTACCGCCACTTGTCACGTATCACTTGCCATCCGCCACTCGCCTCAGCTTATCGAAAGAGAGAGGCTGCAGCTTTTCCTTTGATCTTTACCGAATTCGTCGAAAATCTTGGTAAGCGCAACAACAACTACCATTTCAGTATTCCGGTTTGATGGCCGCTGTAGCCAATTAAACCTAAAGTGTAATTCCTCGAGTCAGCGCGCACACTAGTACGCATGCAATGTTGTAATACTTTTAAAATAGCCCAATGACCCTTAGCACCACTTAAACATTTATACAAGTTAAGCTTTTTGACGACGGGATGTGCCTCTTGCTCATCCTCATGTGGAGATGCAAACAGATGGTGAGGTACGGACACCAGGGCTCGAGTTGCTCAGCAGGAAGTACACCGGCACACGGCTAGCGAATGGCGTGTCCGGCGGCGCGGACCGTGCGGAAGTCGTACGGAGTGGGAGGGAAATGGTAGACTGTACTTATTTCCAAACAATTCCAGAGTATGATTTTTTGAAATCAGTGTTTTAAGCGCGCAGACGCCGGAAGTGCGACGGGTGCGCGATGCAGCCGCCGCCTCTAATTTGTAACTCACCGACCGGCCCCGCGACGTGGCGCGGGCGCTCTTGTGGGCCTGCACGGGGTGATGGGAGCGGAGGGTGAGCGGACATGGGACGACAAAGCAAAACGCAACAAAAATATTTTAAAGTAACTAAAAACCAAGCGTGTTACTTACATTATAAAATTAATAAAAAATTATAATAGAATTTTTGTACTTGTCTTGCAAAAGAGACCGTCGTACACACGAACTCGAGTGAGTGGAGTCGCTGCGGGCTCGTGCGGCTCCATGCAGCGCCTCCGCTGCACTCACGTCGCAGACAACGTGGGCGAGGCAAGTGAATGAAAACTGTGTGTTGCGGTAGTAGCAGGGTGCATAGTAATCACCGCGACACGCGGCAAGTGCGCGACAAGTTCCCGGACACGAGGCGCAGGCGCAGGCGCAGGCGCAGGCGCAGTGTATAGTTGCAATTCATTTTGAAAACGCCATTAGTTATAAGTAAAAATATTTACATCATAAATCCAATTCCTAGTATTATTGAAAAATAAGGTTGCGTAATGTTTCATGGTTTCATATGTTGCCTGAAACCGGAAGTAGATCCTTCTGAAACCACAATGAACCACCGGTGTGATCAATCGAAACGCAGTCACCTTACTTCTAGCGTTAAGAAAAAAGCGATCGCACGTCGGGGTGCTGTGGCTCTTACGAAAGAAACCGTGATGGCAGTAGAGGCTGTTACGGAAGAAACCGTGATGGCAGTAGAGGCTGTTACGGAAGAAACCGTGATGGCAGTAGAGGCTGTTACGGAAGAAACCGTGATGGCAGTAGAGGCTGTTACGGAAGAAACCGTGATGGCAGTAGAGGCTGTTACGGAAGAAACCGTGATGGCAGTAGAGGCTGTTACGGAAGAAACCGTGATGGCAGTAGAGGCTGTTGCGGAAGAAATTATGATGACAGTGAAAGTTTTAATTCCAGGATGTAGGCGCTTTGCATGTCAACATAATGAGCGATGGCATGAGCCCCAAGTATGTATTGCAACGAGGAAACTGACCGATGTAGAGTCGTCGGCGCCGCGCACGGGGGGCCACGGGGCCTGATGCTCCAACGGTGCAGATTAATTTAATTGAAAATGAGTCTAGCTCCAGGTGTTCAGGAGTAGAGAAAGAATTGTGGCATTACGGAACCGCGCGATGCGCGAGCGCACAACCGTGCACAACCGCACACAATCACACGAAATGCTACAACATAAACACAAACCAAATTACAAATTAAAGGAACAGTGCTTCAAGGGGTAGTGGGGGCAGGTGATGAGATGGGATGTGGGCGCGGCCTCGGCACAGTGCGCCTGCACAGGGGTCGCGCCGCGTGCTCCGACTAATAACAGAAGAATTCCGGCACCTGCCACAATCATCATGCAGATGGTGAAGATCTTCTCGTTATCGGTCTCGGCGGCGACGTTGCCGAAGCCCACAGAGGTCATGCAGGTCATGGTGAAGTAGAGCGCGGTGACGTACATCGTCTTGCGCGAGGGCCCGTTAACAAGTTCGGGCCCGTCCGACTCGTTAGACCACACGTACGAGTACGGACTCTGTGTTACGTTGGCGAGCTTCCACAGCCAGGAATACTGCAGGCCAGAGTCCGCGTCGGAGCGGCCGATGCTGTACCACACGCAGGCCAGCCAGTGTGCCACCAGCATGTAGAAGCATAGCAGCAGAATGAGCATGGCTGCGCCGTACTCCAAGTAGCGATCCAGCTTGCGCACCACGCGTCCCAGCCGCAGTAGCCGCACCACTTTCAGTGCGCTGAACAGACTACCTATTCCCTGAAACAAGTGCAAATTCCTAATTTACTTTAATCCTCCCTCATCCCTATTAGATTCGCTGTCTAAGACTAAATCTAAGGTTTGTAAGGACATGGTCTGTTTGCTGATGGCGGGCCATAGAAAAAATTATCCTATTGGGTTTTCGACAATACCACAAGATTGGCGTTCCCACCCGCGCGCCGCTGCCGGCCAGCTGGCCCTTTGAATTCGTAAAGGTAATCAATGAGCTGATGCTGGACGAGTGTTCCGTCTTAATAGTCGCCGCTCAGGCCCAGGCTTACTGATGCTCGCGTTTCAATACTTACATATATTAAATTTGACAACAAAACAAACTTTGCAGAAAAAGTCGGGGGCAAGGCGGGGTGCAGCGGCGATCTTCACCCGCTCAGTAGTTGGACATACTTTTAGCGAAGCAAGGGCGCAGCCGTTGTCGCGCGCCGCCGGCCGCCTGCCGCCTACCGCCCGCCGCCTGCCGCTCGCCGTATCGCGTGCGACGGGCGGCAGGCGGCGTATAGACGGAAAGAAAATAAACTAACATATAAGGAACATACCATAGCTACTCACATCTTCGTCGTGGTCGAACGCGTTAAACACGTCGTAAGGCAGACAAGACAGCAGGTCGATGAGGAACCAGGATTTAAAATAGTTCTTCCTGATGACCTTGGGATCGCTGACCACCTCCCCGCCGGGACCGACGAAGGTCGTGTGGAAGTTGAGCACGATGTCGATAAAGAATACGACGTCCACGATGGAGTCGATAACGAGCAGCGACACGTCCTCGCTCGTCTTGTTCTTGAAGGCCACGTTGTACGGCACCATGATGGCGGTGTAGAAGGTGAGGCAGAGGATGATCCAGTCCCAGATAGCCTTGAATGCGCAGTAATGGAGCAGGATGTGTGGCGGCGTCTTGGGCGCCTCCTGGCGGTACTGCGGCAGCACGTCGCCCGACAGCGACAGCACCTGCCACATGCCGCGCGCCGCGCAACACTATGTAGTACCACACCGCTCCTCAGTAAGGTCCCGCGAGAGAGCGCAGTGCGCAGAGTGCGCAGAGTGCACGGAGTGGGCAGCGTGGGCTGAGTGCGCGGTACGAGAGCCGAGCGGACGAGGATGGGTGCCGTGCGTTGTGCAGAGGTGCAGCTATTTAACGGTTTTGGCCGATTCCGACACGGCGCAAGCCGGGAGCCGAGCCGCAGCATCACGCAGTGTGCTTCCGCTAAGGGCTCGAATGACTAACTTTGGAAATTTAAGAAATTTAAATCGATCCGAAAATTGGCCGAGTAGGCGTCTTATTTACTTTCTTTGTTAAAAATTCAATACTATTGAGTTATTTATAGACCCGCCACATGACCGCACCCGACGCGCTCATTCGTGTGTTAGGAAAGCACTCCGCTTTGTGATCGCGCCCCGGCCCGCAGTGAACGTGTAATGTAATCGCACCGTCCAGCTCTCGGTGACGGGAGGGGGAGCCTAAAGTGATAAGAAGTTGGGGGATTATTTATTTAATATATTATGGAAAGTTATTTGTTGCTCAAAAAAGCGAACCGCGCTGCAGAGCCGCTGTGGAGGCAAGGTCGCGTCGCGGGCGCTCCCACCGCGCACCGGCGGCGAGCGGAAACGGGCGCGCGGGAGCGCCGCAGCTCCGATCGTCGTCGGCGGCGGTGCGGTGCGGGACGGTACGGTACGGAACATACAAAGGCGTGCGTGTTTACATGGTGTGCGTTGGTACTGACATGCGCGAGCTGGCTCTGGCGCTGCGGCTCCTTGAGCGCGGGCAGCGCCGACACGAGCACCGAGCGCGAGCGCGTCACACTGCGCGCCAGCTTCGCGAATTTCGACAGACCTGTGTGCACACGCAAACGTTACTCACGTATTTAGGAGTGCATGTGCAGCACAATCATTGCTTACACTGCACCTCTCGTACAATTTCTGTAAATCAGGTTTGATTAAATTAGGCATAACCCATCTTCGTTCAGCATGTAGCTGAGGCTCCGCAGTTCCCCATATCCTCGTCAGGCCCGTGCACCGACCCACAACCGCAGCTGCTGCTTTTTGTAAAAGGAAGCATCATCAGCGCTCCGTGGTCGTTGCCCGCAGTGGCTGTTCTGTTTCGAGTTGAACACCGACACCACTGAGTGCGCAGGTACTCCTAACAATTGCACTTCATTTTAATGTTTCCTTTCGACATTTCTTTCTTTACAAACAAAAATCGCGTTCCCCCGGTGTTGGTGGACCAGGACCTCAATTCTTTTTTTTTCTTTAATCTTTATTTTTATTTTATCTCATGTCTACTCATTCTTTCCTTTCATCCCTTTCTTCTTTTATAGCGTTCTTACCTTACATTTCTTCTCTTTTATTTTATACTTCATTCCGTTTCCTTCTTTCATACTTCGCACCTAAATGAGGAAGACAAGCCGTTTTTTTATTTCTTTTACTACTTTCCTTATCCCAATCTATTCTAATATATTTTCTTACTCATAATCTTATAGTTCTTTTTTACATTTGCTTTGTTTCCTCTCTATCCGCTTTAAGTTTTATTTTGTTACACAGTTCTTCTGATTACTAATTCACAGAATTTTTATTAATTTAGGGTTGTCAAATATCTCCCTTCCGCCTTTTTGTCTTTCGAATTTCGCGGCAATGTACAAAGCGCTACAGAGCTCGTATCTGGCAATAAGCATAATTATAATATGCATAATTAGTTTGGATATTGCGTTCAACAGTTATAGACGTGTAAACATGGAGTTCACTAACGCCGAAATTCGCGCTATTTTAAAGTTTTCCTTCGTTAAAGGCAAATCCGCTAGAGAAACGTTCCGTGAGATTAATGGTGTTTTGGGGGATGGTACTCTATCACTTCGAACTGCGGAGGAATGGTTTCGACGATTCAGAGCCGGTGAAAACGACACCATGGATAAGCCAGCCGGCGGAAGACCTGTGACGACAAATACCGATCAAATCATGGACTACATCGAGTTAGACCGGCATGTGGCATCTCGTGACAACGCTCAGGAGATGGGAGTTAGTCACCAAACCATTTTAAACCATCTGCAGAAGGCTGGATACAAAAAAAAGCTTGATGTTTGGGTGCCGCATGATTTGACGCAAAAAAACCTTCTGGACCGAATCAACGCCTGCGATATGCTGCTGAAACGGAACGAACTCGACCCATTCTTGAAGCGGATGGTGACTGGCGACGAAAAATGGATCACATACGACAATATCAAGCGAAAACGGTCGTGGTCGAAGGCCGGTGAATCGTCCCAAACAGTGGCCAAGCCGGAATTGACGGCCAGGAAGGTTTTGCTGTGTGTTTGGTGGGATTGGAAGGGAATCATCCACTATGAGCTGCTCCCATATGGCCAGACGCTTAATTCTACCATCTACTGCGAACAACTGGACCGCTTGAAGCAGGCGATCGACCACAAGCGTCCATAATTGGCCAACCGGAAGGGTGTAGTGTTCCATCAGGACAACGCCAGACCACACACTTCGTTGATGACTCGTCAGAAGCTACGGGAGCTCGGATGGGAGGTTTTATCGCATCCACCATATAGCCCGGACATAGCGCCAAGTGATTACCACCTGTTCCTGTCCATGGTGAACGCCCTTGGTGGTGTAAAGTTGAACTCAAAAGAGGCTTGTGAAAAGTGGCTGTCCGAGTTCTTCGCAAATAAGGAGGGGGGCTTCTACGAGGAGGTATTATGAAGTTGCCGTCTAGATGGAAACAGATTATCGAACAAAACGGCGCATATTTGAACTAAATCCGATCACTGTAACACTTTTTATAAAGCATTGAATAAAGAGCAAAAAAGCGGAAGGGAGATATTTGACAACCTTATATTTGACGGACGTTTGTCTTCACTCATCAGGGAAGCAACGCACTATCGTCTATCTTTTCCCCAATTTCAATTCCCGTTTCTATTCGCTGTGCGCAATCTATGGTACGGGTGGCGATTAGATGAAGTCCAGTTGGCTCCTTTGCTGTCACAGTAGCACAAGGGATTCGTCTTGAGTTTGAACCTATGAAGGGACTCGGAGAATCCCCAGTGATCCATGAGCAAATGGATCAGATATGGCTCGAGCTGGGTCTTCCGGCGTACTTTATAGGCTGACAGAGTCGGGAAAAATATTCGCGTGGTGGACGCCGTATTACCTTCCACATGGCGCCTATTCCTTTCGTCAAGTGTTCAACCTAAGTTGCCGCTTGAAGAATGGTATAGGCATCCCCCATAGTCCGCTCTCCTTTTACTCGAAACGCCCTCTCATGTACTTTTATCCAATATAACCTTACATCCGTCCCTTTCGCTCTTGCTGTCATTACATTTTATTTCACTTTTAACGCTAAGGGATGGAGAGTGTCTGGTTTAGCAACAATGTGCAGGCGGTCCTTGAGTCGCTCAATAAGACACACGAATAGAGCACATCACTGGCGGCGTACTCCGACGCTTACGCCTACGACAGCAAATCTGCCTGGTCTCTACCAAGCGTTCCGCACTGTGCCGACTTTGTCGGCTACCATCAGTTTATACTGTGGCAGCCGCTGTGATAAGCTTGCCTCTCTCTCATATAGAAGAACTCCACACCAACCTGATCAGACAGGCGGGACATTCTCAAGTCACTTACCGGTGCTTCCAAGTCTCGGTATTACAATACTTTCCCGGAGTGTCCCGAACGTCCAAAAAAGCACCCCGGCAACTATTAGGGCAAAGTTCAGCGACGTGGTCCTATGCGTTATCGCTATCTTTTGGACGAACCCTCGCTGGACCGCGTCGAGCTGCCTGCCGACCAGCAGTTTCTTAGTTGTCGGCGGCCATGCATTCGAAGCATACAAAATAATCGGCTCCACTGCCAGATACATCGTTCTAGTCTCCTTCGGGTTCAACCCTCTATGATATTTTCGCGGCTCTACACAGTTGACAATAGGGGTTATGCACTTTTTTCTCATGTTTTACACATGTGTAAGCCTATCGTCAACTGTGAGGTCGAGTATTCGAACTTTACGAGTTCGACTAAGGAGCTCCCCACCCATGGACAGTTTTGGGTCGTCATAATTAAGCTTATTAATTAGCACCTCGTTTTTTTGTGGGCACGAATTTAAGCTTGGTTTTAAAATTAGATTTACGAACATTGGCGAGGAGCGCGTTAGCCTTCCTGGTGATATCCCCAGTCGCTTGCCCCGAGAAGACCAGTACGATTACATCTGCGAACGCCTGGCAGTATGTCTCACTTTTATCCACCTCTTCTAGAAATATATTGAAGAGGAGGGTCAATGAACTTGGGTCGCCCACGGATCCCTGCACTGACTACAATGGCGCACCCGTTAGTATCTCTGGCCCACTCCGCCCCTGTGTATCGCAAGGTACCACAGATTCGCGGGACAAAGAGCTTTGGCTGGTGTTCACCGTATAGTAAGCCACCAGGCGTTATCAAAAGTTCCTTTTATGTCCAATGTTGCCTGCACTGTGATCAGGTCATGAATGTAGTTTTCGGAACATATATGCGATATGAAGCCATGTTCCTGCCGTATCCTTGATTTTAGTCAGAACGAGCTCCCCGGTAACGGTCCTAGACGAAATCGCTACCGAGTGCGCCGTTTCGCACTTCGTTTCGTGCGGCGAAGATCTTCCTGTGCGCCTTGCGGCTACGCTTGCATACGTGCGTTTACTTCTCTCCTCTTTCCACTTTTTGAGACTTTGCCTCCATGGAGCTAGCCTCCAGGAGCCTTGTATGCTCCTTCAGCTTCTGCATAAGGTCCTGATAGTCTTCTCGGCTTTTCCGCTTGCGAGAGGAGGGAGAGGGATCCTACCTATCTCCTTTCCCCCCACTTCCCTCTCCCGCTGGCTCGGCAGGCGGTTCTTTTGACGCGTCTCTTGCTCGTTTCTTTTCTATCAACTTGTATAGCTCGACGCGCTCATTAACCTTCCCCGCACTTCCCGACATAGTCATGAGGTGTTGTCTTACCTCCTTTGGGGTCGTCCGCATCGATGGGCTGTTTAAGAGCGGTGATGTCGCGGAAGGTAAGCAGGAACAGCACTACCAACTCGCGCTCGTTGCGGATGGGCGCCACGTGCACCAGCAACCACAGCGGCGTGCCTGCAACATCGTGGGCCTGTAGTCGCCTCCAACACTCCCCGGCTTCAGCTGGCGCTGCCGTTATGTCAGCGCACATATAAAAATAATTAATAACAGCCATGAAGCAACTAACGGTTCTTTTTGTAGAGTAAGATCTCGAACTGGTCAGCGAGGTGGTGGTCCAGCGCGCGATCCACGCGCTCCACCGCCTCCTTCTCCGTGAGCTCGCCGTACATCCAGGTACACCTGTGCAGTTCACTCCACTCAGCGCACCATCACGAGATTAAAAAGGACGCACGTCGAAGTCAGCGACGTCGAACAATCCCCGCGTGTACGGCGGCTACTCGTTTCCGCTTTACACTCAAGTCAAAGTCCTCACGTGTTCACACTACTTATACTGGATTTTTTAACCTTTCATTTTCCTGTTTCAGTCAGTCAGAACAAGTGCAAAAATTTTCGAGACTTCAGCACCGCGACTACGAAAATGAAGTAGAATAAGGATATAGATCAATCCACCAGATAAAGGAGGAAGTAACCTAAATATGCTGTAACGCCGGAAACTGAATGAGTGAGCGCTGTGCAGGACCAGGGATCGTGTTCCAGTGCTAGAGTGGAACCTACTCTTGTATAATGTTGGAATAATTAATGAATCATTATGAAATTATGTGTTCATGACCACCGCAAACACCAAAACGCTGCTGACGGCCGTCGTGATTCCAATCGAGACTTACATATGATGTAATATGTGGTGAACGGTGAGCCTTGAGGAACGAGCACCGACCTGCACGATTTCTGCATGACGTCGGCGCGGTTATAGCCGCTCATCTTGCAGAAGGTTTCGTTGCAGTACACGATGGGATAGTCCACGATCTGCGCATTCGCCAACAAGAAGCTGCTGTCTGCTGTGGGACAAGCGACAGTCAGTCCAGTCCGGCCTGGCCCGGGCAAAAAGCCTACGGTAACCGCCGGCCGGCGAACCAAACGCAGCATAAACATGCACAACACACTTCATGTTACTATCGCTGAGCCATGAGCCTCTTTTCACAAATAGGCAAGAAATAGACAAGGCCACAATTGATCAAGCCCACCTAATATTGGGTGTCTCATGTTCAGGAACATTTGCAACACGCTGATTGCTCCGGGACATTTTCTATCCCTAGAAAGCCAAGCACAGTGGGGATCGAACCCACGCATCGCACGCGACGCTGTGATCTCGTCGTGTGCTAAATACGTTGCATGCACGAAACGAATCTGCAGCTGTTGCGTCATACTTGTGTCCCGCGCGTTCCTGATCTGATTTATACAGTGTCTACAAATCGATTGTTTGGAGGCCAGCGCCGCCCCGGCACCCGGCACCTTCTGAGGCTGAGAGGGATCGTTCGTAAACGTATACGTTGGTGGTACTGACGCTGCGAGGAAGAGCGCCGAATGATGTTTTCGAGAAAGGTGTTCTGCGGGGCCACGAGCCCCCGGCGGCCGCCCGGCATGCCGCCGCCGCCTCACATGCCGCGCTCGCCCGCGCCGCCGCACCACCGCACCGCCTCACCACTGCACCCCCGCACCACCGCACCACCTCACCACTGCACCACCGCACCACCGCAGTCGGGCGTAGCTGGGGCAGCCCTCTACACTTCGGATTCGATTCTTCTGCTGAGCGTGCAAGAGTTTCCGTGTTCTTGTTTCTGAAATGTAACAGTTAAATGTCATCACTGCTCGCTAGCGGTGGTACACAGCTTTAGAACCTGTGTAGTGCATCAAACTTATTCAATGAATTTTTATTTTTCTGAAGCTGTACAATAATGTCAGGTCGGTCCAATCGAACCAACAAACATCATGAACTTAACACCGATCCTTAACATGACGCCTTAGCCGACTGCTAGCCGGAAGCTCCACAGCTCCCGGCAGTGGTTACGGCGCAGCGACCTTGGATTAGCTACAATTGACACAACTTCAACATTTGAGTTTTCGTAAAAATAATTATGTATACGTTACAAGTTAGTCGCGTTGGTAAAGTCGAGGTCGACAGGTGAACATTTTCGTAACTGAAAATAATCTCGATGGGTTCCGTTGAATACTTAGTTTTAAAAGTAAGTCTCCTGTTACAAGATCTTGTGACTGAATTCTTTCGGTGGGTAAATTATTCAAAGCTCACTGATTACAATTCTGTGTGAGAACAGAATCACTACATTCAGTATCAAAAAGAAGAAGTAAATCATCAGTTTCAAAATAAGTTTCCAAAATACTTGCGGGCCCTGGATACTCAGCACTTTCATCACCGCCTTAGTGGGGCTTGCGCGAGCGTACGCGGCCCCTCCGTCGGACCACCGGCGCGTCATGACCCTCGACGTATGAAGAGATGGCTGATGCTATGCTGTGCGCATTGTGAGTGTATCGTGACGCGACGCACAACGTACTGAGGATGACTACCGTGGGGGTTTTAATAGGTAAAAATCGCACATAACGTTGTCTTTCCCCCCAGAAGCGGAATGTCTTTGATTTCCCTTCTGATAACAAAAAAAAGGTATCCTTGTTTTAGACGATGTGGTGACGTATTGGTTGTAGTAAAGCGGAGCTGCTGGGGTGGGTTACGGCCCTCCATGGGATGTGTTCAAGCGTAATAATGCAGGAAGGCACTGGTGCGTTCCTTTGATACCAGCGCCCCCCACAATGCATTAAGAATGGAAACCAAAAAGGGTTTAAGTGTGTACAAATGCCATATTGCTTTGTTTTCCAAACAAAAGTAAAAGAAACGCCTGTTTCTTTTGTAAAATATAATAGTAGTGTGCAAAGATTATGGTGTACAGGGTGCGTTGTAGCAGAAAAGTTGCCGGGGCAACGAGACTTCATCGCATCTCGTGTCTCAAAGCGTGAGCGCGATAGGGTGCAGTGTGGATCATTTTAACTAGCGGCACATCCTTATCGGCGGGCTGCTCACTCGTGGAATGAAAAAACAGAGTTTATTCCCGGCTGTATGTCCACAGAGAGTCTGCGCGAAGGGCAAAGGGCCCTCAACACGTCTCGTAC
The DNA here is from genome assembly GCA_033220335.2 of Troides aeacus. Taxonomy (NCBI): domain Eukaryota; kingdom Metazoa; phylum Arthropoda; class Insecta; order Lepidoptera; family Papilionidae; genus Troides; species Troides aeacus. The sequence continues at coordinate 12,031,461 of CM067281.1, forward strand.
CTTACGTTACCATTTTACTTAAAACCTAACTTTCGGTCCGAACCATCAGGTTAGTATTGATACACGCGGCTGTCGGCAGCTCCCGCCATCGACTACTGCTACCTCAGAAATATACAAAGTTACCTCAGGACTGATACAAAGTTATATTAAATAAACAACGTGAGGAGGCGATTGCATCTGGTGAAACTTTTGATCCTATGCTATCCCTTTCGTCGCTGGTCACCACGTTCGTCACATTCCGATGCTGCCTAAGCTAAGGGATTCCAGAGTCTCTTCCGCAGTGACATCAATGCTGCAATAGTACGATTCTTTCATCGGGCCTCACGAATATCTGATAAACTTGCCTGTTGCAACTTTGTGTCCGTGGACACGTCTAATTTCTCGCGCCGCGCTCCGGGGCTCCACGCGAGCCGTGTAATCGGCCACGAGGTCGTATGGTTTCCCGAGACGGTGCGCCGTGCGCCGGCCTCGTGTGAGTACTGAAATATCGCGTCGCCCATATTTACCGGCCACGTCGTAACTCTTCGACAACTCACTGGAGGTGCCGACGAGCCAAGTGAGAGCCGCGCGGGGTTTCCAGCGCGTGTTCCACCAGCGGCGGGCCCGGCGGGCGACCGGCCGGTCCGAGGAGCACCCCGAGGTTACGTAAGCGCGGGAGGCTGCGCCCTCCGACGTGTACACGACGGCCTGCGTAACGGAACGTTCATCGCCACATTGAGGTCACACCGCGTCACGCGCCCGCCTGAGGTCGCATCGATTTATTTGCGACGGGCGAGCGCGGCGCTCGGACCGGAAGCGAAGAGCCCCGGTCGATATTGTTTACTGCGGGGCTGCACAGTCCGCCGGATGCACGGCCGACCGCCGCGCGCTCACTCACTCGCTTCGCGTGGAGGAGCAGAAGTGCCGCCGGTGCGTCGGGGCTTCGCTGCTCAGCGCTAGTCGGCCAGTAATCGGATCTCGGGCGGGCGGGGGCGGCGGTGTCGGGGCGCGGGCGGCGCGCGCCTGCATCCCTCCGCGGACATGTTCACGGCGCTGCTGGCCCGGCTCTGCCGCGCGACTCCGCGGCGGCGCGAGCCAGACGCGGCGGCGCCCGTCCACCGCCGCGCATGCGCACCGCCTGCCAGTTCCCTCTCCTCAGCTGACTTCATTATAGATAAATAAATTTTTTGATATACTTCAAAACGCCATGACCTCACCTGTGCTTTCATTTCATTTTTGTATTACTTTTTCCGCTACACGTATTAACAGGCGGCGCCGGAACGTTCGCACATCCAGAACTGCAGTCAGCCATTACTTTATGTAATAAGTATTTACAAATAATAAATAATAATGTTCATTGGTGACACTAACACGGATAGGTCGCACGAAACTTCAGGATAATAAAATAATGAAATAAACGCTATGAAGACCATAATATATTTTAAATACGATTCGTTTGCTTCTCGATTACTTCCCGCACGAAGAGCAGTTTCTCTTCACTTTCACCATGTACAGTGGTTGTTTATTGGCTGCTACAGTCTGGGCAGGTACGGCTTCACCCACTATACCAGGAAGCAGTATCGTGCTTAAGACGATCTCCTAAAGCATGACATTGTAGCAGGCAGGCGTATGGCCCACCACTAAATGAAAGTCCTGCTCGCTCAATACCTCTTTGCTCCTGCTTTTTCCCAGCTATGTGGGGTCGGCACTGTATGCACTTCTCTTTTATATCCCTGTTTCAGCCGTCATATCTGCATTCACACTCTTCTTACGCATCTCGTCTTTCACACAATCCATCCAGACTTTTTTCGTCTCCCTGTACCCTTATTACCATCTACGTTCATTCTCATTACTTTCTTTGTTATATGTCCTTCATCCCTCCGCACAACATGCCCGTACCACGCTAACTTAACACTATATATATATATAATAGGTTGGAAAATATCTCCCTTCCGCCTTTTTGTCTTTTGAATTTCGCGGCTATATACAAAGCGCTACAGAGCTCGTATCTGGCAATACTATACATAATTTGAAAGGTCTTGACATAACCTACAAAACGACGCTATGCATAATTAGTTTGGATATTGCTTTCAACAGTTATAGACGTGTAAACATGCGAGTTCACTAACGCCGAATTTGCGCTATTTTAAAGTTTTCCTTCGTTAAAGGCAAATCCGCTAGAGAAACGTTCCGTGAGATTAATGGTGTTTTGGGGGATGGTACTCTATCACTTCGAACCGCGGAGGAATGGTTTCGACGATTCAGAACCGGTGAAAACGACACCATGGATAAGCCAGCCGGCGGAAGACCTGTGACGACAAATACCGATCAAATCATGGACTACATCGAGTTAGACCGGCATGTGGCATCTCGTGACATCGCCCAGGAGATGGGAGTTAGTCACCAAACCATTTTAAACCATCTGCAGAAGGCTGGATACAAAAAAAAGCTTGATGTTTGGGTGCCGCATGATTTGACGCAAAAAAACCTTCTGGACCGAATCAACGCCTGCGATATGCTGCTGAAACGGAACGAACTCGACCCATTCTTGAAGCGGATGGTGACTGGCGACCAAAAATGGATCACATGCGACAATATCAAGCGAAAACGGTCGTGGTCGAAGGCCGGTGAATCGTCCCAAACAGTGGCCAAGCCGGGATTGACGGCCAGGAAGGTTTTGCTGTGTGTTTGGTGGGATTGGAAGGGAATCATCCACTATGAGCTGCTCCCATATGGCCAGACGCTTAATTCTACCATCTACTGCGAACAACTGGACCGCTTGAAGCAGGCGATCGACCAGAAGCGTCCAGAATTGGCCAACAGGAAGGGTGTAGTGTTCCACCAGGACAACGCCAGACCACACACTTCGTTGATGACTCGTCAGAAGCTACGGGAGCTTGGATGGGAAGTTTTATCGCATCCACCATATAGCCCGGACATAGCGCCAAGTGATTACCATCTGTTCCTGTCCATGGTGAACGCCCTTGGTGGTGTAAAGTTGAACTCAAAAGAGGCTTATGAAAAGTGGCTGTCCGAGTTCTTCGCAAATAAGGAGGGGGGCTTCTACGAGGAGGTATTATGAAGTTGCCGTCTAGATGGATACAGATTATCGAACAAAACGGCGCATATTTGAACTAAATCCGATTACTGTAACACTTTTTATAAAGCATTGAATAAAGAGCAAAAAAGCGGAAGGGAGATATTTTCCAACCTTATATATATAATATACATATATACATATACTCACTTTTATATTATAATACTTTATACAAATATATATACATTTATTTAATATGCTAAGGATAAATATTGTTCTTTGACAGATTTCTTGAACGCTGCTATGGTTTTGCGCGCTCGTATGCTTGGAGGGAGAGAATTCCACGGTATAACTGCTTGTACAGAAAATTATTTTGCGTAAGCATAGAACAGGGCATTTGAGAAGAGTATTAATGTTTGTTCTACAAGTAGCAAGGGAGGGACAAGCATAGGTAAAGCGATCATGTAAATAATGCGGGTAGTTAGGATTGTAAAGGATATTAAATAGGAGGCACAATATTCTAGTATTTCTGCGGAAACGGCCTGGGAGCCACTTGAGATTTTTGCGAAACTCAAAAACATGTTCATATTTTTTGAGACCAAAACATAAACCGGATGCCCAAATTCTGCAAACGCTCAAGCTTATTGAGAAGCTCCGCAGTGGCATCTAGGTAGCAAGCATCAGCGTAGTCCAGAATGGGTAATAAGTCAATAGTCTCATTGCCCATAGCGGCAAGAGAAATTTTAGTTTCCAAAGGCAAAAAATATTAGAGATATTTGAGTGAATGGAATGCAAAGTTAACTTTGTTGCTAACGTTGCTAACCTGCTCAATCCAGCTTAAGAAAGAGTTAAAAGTAACGCCAAGGTTTTTAACAGTTTCACTGAATACAATTGGCTGGTCATCCAATGTGAGAGATCCAATTGCAGATCGAGTTAATGCACGGATAGCATACCTACTACCAATTATGATGGCCTGTGTTTTGTGGGCATTCAGTAAGAGTCCATGAGACGTTGCTCATTTATGAATGTTTTCCAAATCACAATTAACATCCATGACAGCTCTATTAATTTCTCTAGGCGCGCAGTGATGGTAAATTTTCAAATCATCTGCGTAAAGATGAAAATTTGAGGATATCAAAGAAGTGACGGTGTTAGTAAACACTGAGAAAAGATGAGGAGAGAGAACACGAGCCTGAAGCACGCCAGCATCAACCGCAACCCAGTCTGAGAAGGATTCATTTTGACGTGTGCGTTGCGAACGGCCCGGAAGATATGGATCAAACCACCTTAGGGCAGAAGTAGTTATGCTATGCTATCGAAGAATACCGAGCAGGATATCGAGATCCACGCAGTTGAATGCGCTATTAAAGTCGAGTAGTACAAGAATGGTTAGGGATTGGTTTTCAATTGCCCATCGAATGTCGTCTGTGACTTTCGGCAATGCAGACACCGTGGTGTGTCCTGATCGGAAGCCTGATTGAAAGTTACTAAGAATATTATTAGAAAGGAGGAAATTTTGTAGTTGCTTGTGGACAATGTGCTCCAACACTGAAAAGAAAAGGAAGTATGGAAATGGGACGATAATGTGACAAAGACGAAGGATGCTGGTTTTAGGTAAAGGAATAATATTAGCGGATTTCCAGGATTTAGGGAAGGATCCAGATTGTAAGAAATGGTTAATGATGTTTGCTAAACAAGGAAGTAATATATCGAGAATGGGAATAAGCATTTTAGAGCACAAGTTGTCACTATCTACACCATTGGAAGAAATAGATAGAATAGCTTTATGAACTTCATTGGTCGATACTAACTGAAACTTCAAGGAAGAATGTTGAGGCAAAGGGAGATTAAGTAGCGTTTGCAAAGTTTTCGATTTACGACACTGATCAACTGAGAAAGAGTGTGTGAAAAAATGTTTATCGAGTGCAATTAAATCGAGACCGCTGCAATACGTAGAGGATGTTTTTCCTATGCCTACGGATTTTAAAAAATTCCATGCACCAGAAGATTTACGATTTACGAGAGATTCATGAAAATGGAGACTCTTGGCATCTCGACACAGATTATTGCACCGATTACGTAATAGTTTATAGGATGCTAGATTGCGCTCGGACGGATGACATTTTAGCCTCTTTCGAGCTTTATCTCGGCAGGCCATCAATTGGTTAATTTCAGTTGATAACCAAGGCGCTGGCTTGTGTTTGATTTTGACACGCTTAATGGGTGCGTGATGGTCATATAACTCTAAAATCGACGCTGTGAAAAAGGCTATCTTTCCATCTATATCCAAGCCATTGACGAGCGGCCTCCAATCGATTAAACCAGCATCACTTCTCAATGCCTCCATGTCAATGCGATTAAATAGAAACTGACTTACGCTTAGGAGCCCGCACACGGAGAGATAATCAATTCATGGTATGAAAATGACCGTGAATGTCAATACTACTAGAAGAAGGAACCATCATCAAATCTAACAGAAGGAGTGCAATTTAGAAAATGGTGAGTGGCTGGAACAGGCAATATCCTGAGATTATGAGAACTTACAACAGATAATAGTTGCTTAGATCGAAAATCATTCTTCAGCATGCAAGTATTAAAATCCCCCATGAAAACAATATGATCGGGCCAAAGGACAGTGATTGCATAGCAATTCATCAAGACATTCAAAATTAGTAACACGAAGATTGGAACTGTAAAAACCACTTAGTAAAATATTAGTGTAATGCAGTGTCAATTCGATTAGAAGATGTTCAGCGGATTCAGAATATTGAGATGGAGACATACTTATAATCCTGAACTCGATGTTGCTTCGCAAACAGATTGCTAGGCCTCCACAACCTTTGCCTGTTCTGTCATTTCGAATTAATACAAAGCCGGGAATTGCGTATTGAACCGACGGAATGGATGGTTTAAGAAATGATTCAGAAATCAGTAAAGCGTCAAGAGTATGAACATTTACATGTGCAATATTTAGGTTGTTAGGGAGCGAGGACAATTCAGCAGAAATCTTGTCGTGCAAAGATATTGAGGAACACGAATCATTGCCATCATCAGCACTAAAAAACTGCTTTCAGACGAAGAGCTAGAGAAAAAATCTTTCATTACTAAATAAATTATTATTCATAAAAATATTATAGCGTATTACTAATAATACTTAAATAAGATACCCTATGAATATAACATAACAAAATAAAATAATGCAATTAATATAATAGTGTGACTAAAAACAAATAAACATGTATATAATATTACTCTTAATCAATAAACTAGCAATTAACTGCCGGCCCAACTGATCAATCATTAAACCTGGACGAGATCTCTAACACGTATTAGACACAGGCTTAGACGCGTGGATGCAGGAACATCGACGAGTTAACTTACATGTTAACAGAAGAATAGATGACAGTGTAGACAGTGACTTACAAATGTGTTCTTAAATATATATTTATTATATTTTATAAATATAACAATTGTTTAGTAAAATAGTGCAGTATAGTATAATATATATATATATAGTAAAATGAGCAACACTATACAAGATAATGTCAGAAAAAATAATCTATGGATAGTTGTCGTTGGCTGCGCGTTTATACGCCAATGCCATAACTAAAGCGAAGAATCTGTGGGTAAGTTACTCCTCAGTGCTACCAACCTGCAGACAAAAACAGCCATCTCGACAAATAGTAAATCGTTAACAAAACAATGACAGATTAAGTTAAACTTAGTTTAACTTATGGATATGTTCGGAAATAACAATAAAATGGTAATTAATAATAGCGCACCATAAAAATGACGTAGAGAATTATTGACAAATAAAACATAACAAACAAAATGGATCAAGCGCAAGACACAACTGTATAATACGTTAAGCGGCTATGTAGCGTTGGTATGGGGGTAGAAATAATAAAATTGTTATGTCGTGTATCCTAAAACATCAATTTCAGCGCCGGCCTTTTCTGGTCATTATAGTAATCGTCTTCACCTGCCGTCCCGCACTGCCTGACTTGACTCGAAATTGATAAATATTACTAACAGTCGGCGAGGTTTACCCTGTGCGACGCCAAGTCTGTGACAAACACAAACACGTCCACAATCGGTTTTAAACTCTGTCAACTTCAATGGGTCGTTCATTAATGCAAGAACAGTGCTATGCAGTTTTTCGTTTTGTTTTTCTGGTATGCCATGCATCAACAGAACCTTCCTCCTCGCAGCAGTTTGATGCCGATCCAGGCCTAGTGAGATTAATTCTAACTGACGTTAGATGTTTCACAAACTAGCCATTACAAATGATTTAAACTCGTTAAAGTCCTTTGAGAGTGCCGTGAAGTCTAGATGCAATGTTGTAGACTCACTCACCACCTTTTCGAGCTTATCCTCGTAGGCCCCCATTCGAGGGGCAATTAACTTTTCGAGTTGTTGTTAGTTACTTGCAAGCCGTGTATCCATTGATAATAATCTCGGCAGCAATGCCAGGTAACCGGACAGGAGACGTGATGAAATCAGTGAGCAGGAGAGTAGTTTTTGCACCATGTACACATTTAAAATGTAGTAATATAGAAAACTTTGAAAAAAATTAAATAAACACAGAGAGCACACTACGTTTGCGTCTTAACACCGCGACTACCCGCCGCGAACCCTGTATTTAACTAACCCTATTATATCTATATATTATACACATAAATATATATATATATATATGTAAGAAAACTTGGTTTTGTTTATTCGCCAATCACGTGAAAACTAGTAAACGTATACCTTTAGGCTATTTGTGTTTTTAATATCATAGATTTTTTCATCATTTCATATTTGTAATAAACTTTTAAAACATTTTCATTTGTATATTATTTATGCTGTTGCTATAGTAACGGCTGCTATAGAATGGCATTTGCCGTCGTGGCCGCTATCAAGGAATATTTCAGACAAATCTCAACTCTAATTTTATATTACGGCCAGCAAAGCGGGCAGAAAACAGCTTCTGTATATGTATATATAATATATATATATATTTGTATTTATATATTTTTATTAAAGGATTGAAAGTGCTAAGCTCGTGCGGACACCAGATGTTTGTGTGCGGGCTAAAATTAAAGCAATTAAGTTTAATTTAATTTTTATATTTCAATGGACAGTTCCTGTTGTGTCTTTAAGCGAAGTTTCCGGTTCCCATCATCTCGTCACGTTGTGTACAGTTTATTGTGCGGTGGGCACTGGCGAGGCAGCCGGTGCCGGTGCCGGTGCCGGTGCTGAAGCGGGCGCGCGCGGCGGTCGCGCGCTGCGCGTGCGCGTCGCCGGCGCCGCGCGCGCACCGCGCCGCGCCACGATCACGCGCGTCAGCTTGCCGCGTGCGCCGCTGCGCACCGTGAGCGCGGCCTCGCCGGCAGCGGCGCCCCCTCCGCTCAGCCCTGCATGCCGAAACACTGAACTGATGAGTCACATTGGCCGCTTTAATAAGCAATCTGCTTTCACATCCGCGCACCGGAACTACATCGATTGACACCGGATCCGAGTTAAAGACGATTGAAGGTCATCAGATATTAACATTCGATAAAATATTTTGATTATTTTAATGATAAATTTGTAAACGTATAGTACTCTTCAAATATACGCTTTGTATTATTGTTAATCGGCATCATCATGAAGGGCCTTCTAAAAACTGAAGTTTGACGGACAGTTTGAGAACACTAATCCGGTCCTCAGCTATTCCCTGCAACTGACGGTATTTAAGTACGGTCTACCTTTTGTATGGTCAAATAATTTCATCTGCTCTTTACCAGGAGCGCGTTTTCCAGGAAAAAACTTTCAGTTTTTTGCCAGTTCCTCTCAGAGGGCGGCGGTTGATGGGAACTGACTATTAATTAAGTAGTAATAAAGTAATAACAGCCCATTTACGTCCCCACTGTTGGGGCACAGGCCTACCCTCAATATGAGGGCGATTGGGCCATAGTCACCACGATGGCCCAATGCGGGTTGGTGACTTCACACATACCTTAGAATAAATTCTAAGTTATGTGCGGGTTTCCTCACAATATTTTCCTTCACCGTTTGTATCTCGCTGTTGTAACTAAAGTCCACAAATGTACATAACTTAAATATTAAGTCATCGGTACATGCCGAGATTCGAACCCGCGACCTTCGGAATGAAAGCCGCACGCTCTAACCATTAGGCCAGCGTGCTACTATTAATTATTCTATTAATTAAAACGTTAGGCAATTCAAACTTTTTGGACGAATACCGTGTACTACAGACAGTGCAGGTGTGAATTTACGGAGTTACCCGCCTTATTCACCGGATGTTTACTATTTATATTAAAAACTAATTAAATTTTTTGAAGTGTTTGTGTTAGAACGCGAATTAGTGAAAGCAATTGTTTTAAATAACTTGTAAATGTCATATATTTTTAAGTTTCATTGTAGTACTTTTAAACTTTGAATAAATAAAAGTGTAGAAGGCAGAGCGCGCGCGGCGTACCGGCGTGCTGGGCGTGCTGGGCGTGCTGGGCGTGCGGCGCGGCGGCGACGAGCGCGTGAGCGGGCGGCTCGTCGTCTGCGAACACGATGGGTAGCTGCATGATGTCGGCGAGCTCCAGCGCATCGGGCGCCCGCCGCGGCGGCACCAGCGCCAGCGGCGTGCCGCCCGAAACGCGCGTCACCACCCGCGACCTGCGCACGTACACAAACACTACTGCTCTGCACTAAACGGATACTGTACCTGACAACATTTCTGGGAGGTAGAAAATGGAGTGGAAATTCATGTTGTGTAACCACTCCTCCCAAGGGCTTGGGACACCGGTTGATCTTAGCCCCCGTTATAAATAATAATTGCGAACCTTACCTTGTAATTAAAGGTTCAATAGCTACAGCCGGAATAATTGTTTCTGCCAGAAATCTTTAGCAAAGGCGGCGCACTCACCCGGGCGCGCGGCCGCCACCTGCCGGCGTGTGCGCATATTCGTCCTCCTCCAGCATCGCATCTGCAACAACACCATGTTCATATTGTTGATGATTACTGATGCTCTCCTTGTCTAATTGCGTATGAGGGTGCGCGGGCGCATCTTTTTCGCGTTAATAAAGTTTGCACGGGCACGGGCAGTACTAGGATAGCAGAGGCATTAGATTACATAAGACCGCCGCTGTTGTTCGGTGTCGCAGCTCATCGACGATTGTTTCGGACTGGGGTCGCAGTGCGACGCTTTGGCTTACTAAAATGGATAACTTACTAGATGAGTCACACTGACGCGGAAACGCGGAAACGCATCGGACGGGCCAGTCTAATGAAACTTCGCCTAACTTTGTAACGAGACGTCATAAGAGAAAGAAAGATAACGATTTTAGCAGCGAATTCTCAAAACTTCGTGAAGAAATGCAAAACATGTTTCAGAATTTCATGAAATCGCAAGAGAAGGAATTTAATAAAAATTCAGGTACTTTAAAAGAAATACAACAGTCTAGTATAAATATTGAAAAATCTGTTGCATTTTTAACTGCGCAAAACGAAGAATTCCAAAAGAGAATAGAGATATTGGAAAAAAAATTAAAAGCAGACCGGCGATACATAACTATAATACATTAGAAGAAAAATTAGAAAGTTTCCAACAAGATAGTAGGAAATCAAATTTTGAAATGAAAAATGTACCAAAACTGCCAAATGAGACGAAGGAGGAACTGGTTGGTATGATCCTGTGTCTATCCGAGACTGTTGGTTGTCCATTGAATAAAAATGACATCAAGGATGCTTACAGAGTACGTGGACATAGGGCCGACATAAAAAATACACCTATTGTCGTGGAAACAAACTCCACCTTTAAAAAAAATGAAATAATGAAATCATGTAAACTGTTTAATCTAAAACATAAAGTAAATCTCTCCACTCTGCACTTGGGCTTAAAACTTCCAAAAGACAGCCCTGTGTATGTTACAGAACATCTCACTGCTAGGGCAGCTCGGTTGCACTTTCTTGCCCGTGATCTGGTAAAGTGCAAGAAGTACAGATATTGTTGGACCGCTTATGGAAAAATCTACTTAAGGAAAGAGGAAAACTCGCCGGTTATACCAATAAAAAGTGAAATGCAAATACAAAAACTTATGAATGAGCAATGACTACAGTGTCAACCGATCTGCTGTTGCCGTGAGTCGCGTTGTGTAAAATCAAACATCTTGTTTGTTAAACTACTCGCTACCTTACACAAGTAATGTTCCTAATTAATGTTTCATATTTTGCTTAACATTATTGAGAACATGTTTTAGATTCAGACCGGATAACAAGATAGCTATTCCTCGAAAACACAAATTATATTCGCACACCCACATTTCTCGTTACACCTACAGAATTAGACGTCCTTATTATAAAATAAAATATTGTCATATTACCAATATATTTCGTAAAAACATAAATAGTACAAAAAGTGACGATTTTAGCGTTTATTATATAAACAAACATAAACTTAAAATATATACAAAATACTTAATAAACGGACCGTGTTCACTGGTAGTGCATGTACGAAGGAACGGTTATAACAAAACCCATCCGCGACTAACACCACCCCGGGGCGACGGTGCCATAACATTAGTACAACCATTAACTACACATAACCCATACAGTGAAGTGAGTTCATTGCACTACAGCGCGTGTAACTATGAACAGCGTATTGGAAAACACAAGTATCGTGGATGACACGGAGGCTGCGCGGCGCGCCGGGCGCGACGCGTCGCGACTGCACGACCACTACGCGCGGGTGAAACCGACCTTACGATTATTTCACAAAATATAAGAAGCATTTATTGTAATTTCAATGACTTTATATTAAATATATGTAGTTTAACATTCGAAATAGATATCATAGTTCTAACAGAATGTCACTTAAACATAAACAAACCTTTGCCTACATTACGTAACTACTGTTCTTATGCCACATCGTGTCAGAGTAATCAGAATGATGGAGTAGTAATTTATATTAAAAATTATTTAAAACCCCAGATAAAAGAAATAAGTTTGGTGCAGGCGTCCTGCCTACAATTAGATATCTACAACAACATCGTAATATGTGTCTGTCGTTCTCCATCGATTAGGAATGCAGAAGGTTTTATTAACTCGTTATATGCGCACGTAGACACTCTAAACCCTCAAAAGAATATTATTATAACGGGTGATATTAACATAAATATTATACCTAAATTAGTAGAACAGACTCCTGAATATAATAATAGAACTCACTATCTTAACATGCTATCTACGCGGGGAATACTTCCAGGACATAATTTATCTACTAGAAAAAAAACCTGTTTAGACCACTTCATGTTGAAGTTACAAAGAAATAAAACATTAGCTTTTATTGCCATTTTACAGACCTCGATTACTGATCACTTCACGACATTTTTATCACTATTACAGTTAAAAGAAAAAGAAGTAGCACCTAAAACTATTACTAATATATCTTTTGAAAACGCATTGAAACATCTACAGGGAGGAAATCTTAACAATCTACTCTTCTGTGATGACCCTAATGAGATTACTTATCTTCTTATACAAAAACTAACAGATTCTATTAAAGAAAATACTATTGTAACTAATATCCCTAAAAGTAAGCGAATTATTAAACCATGGGTTACTATCGGAATGTTAAGATGCATAAGAAACCGGAACAAACTACAAAAACAATCTCGTGATGATCCTAACAATGAAACTAAAAAACTAACATATACACGTTATCGTAATTACTGTAACAATTTGTTAAAAAAACTTAAAAGAAACTATGACAGAAACCTATTAGCAAATTCAATTAATAATAACAAACTGCTATGGAAAAATATAAAAAACATTACACACACTAATACAATTAAAACAAATAATAAAGAACTTTTGTGTATTAAGTCCAATCCCCTGGCATCAGCTAACTATTATATTAGGCGGACCGGAAAGTAATGTCGTTTTCTTACGCTAAATACAAACGCATACATTTTTAACGAGTCTTTATTTTTAATCAATGATGTATTCCCCATCATTGTCAATAACCTTTTGCCATCTAGTGAGTAAATTTTCAATCCCTGATCGATAAAAATTAATTGGTTTTTCGGCAAAATATCTAGAGATGGCATTTTGGATATCATCCAAATTTGCAAATGTTTTGCCACTTAAAAAGTGTTGCAGCGCTCGGAATAAGTGGAAATCCGATGGTGCAACATCGGGCGAATATGGTGGATGAGGCAGCACCTCCCACCCCAATTCATTAATTTTTTCTAGAGTTCGCCTTGCGCAGTGCGGTCTTGCATTGTCATGTTGGAGAATGACGCCTTTTCGGTTGACAATCGCTGGCCACTTTTCAATTAAAGATTGATTGACTCGCTGCAATTGTTCGCTGTAGAGGTCTGCAGTAACAGTTTCTCCAGGTTTCAGTAATTCAAAATGAACAATGCCGCGAATACTCCACCAAACACACAAAAGCGCTTTTTTGGGGTGTAAACCTGGCTTAGCAGTACTCCGAGGGATTTCATTTGGAGAGAGCCACTGCCTTTTGCGTTTTGGGTTATCATACAGGACCCATTTCTCATCTCCTGTGATCAAGCGATCAAAAAACGCTTCTGTGTTGTGTCGTTGAAGCAATAAGTTGCATGTGATTGATCGGTTAGCCTTATTCTGTTCGGACAGATTATGCGGGACCCAAACACCTGCTCTGCTTACTTTTCCAATCTGCTTCAAATGTTCTTGGATGGTCGACCAAGGTTTGTTGAGACTGTTTGACAATTCCTCGATCGTCTGACACGGATTTGCTTCCACTTCCGCCCTTAACACGTCGTTGTCTAACGCTGATGGTCTTCCTGATCGATACGAGTCGGAAAGATCAAAATTACCCGATTTGAACTTGGAAAACCACCTTTGGCATTTACGAATGTCCAGTGCATTTGGATAAACATCGCAAATGTTTTTGGTAGCAACTGTTGCGTTATTTCCCTTGCGAAACTCAAAGAGCATGCAATGCCGGATGTGTACCTCTTCTGGTATTTGGCTGGCCATTTTACCCAAAATTACAAAAAAAAATTGTAATTCAATTGTCTATAAGTAAAGAAATCACTATAACCTCACAATGTCTTTGGTACGCCTCTGAACAAAACAATGAGCTGACAAATGACAATCAAGTATTGGCATGCGCAGAAACGACATTACTTTCCGGTCCACCTATTATATAAATAATTACTTCGCTACTGTCGGTAAAGAACTATCAATGAATATTCGTTCAACAACTCCTGACTGTCATATAGAGAAATACCTTAAACATTTACCTGTGCAAAGTCAGTCATTTGTATTGTTGGATACCGACATTAGCGAAGTGAATAGTATTATCACTAATCTAAAAACGAACGGTGCTCCAGGATTGGACAACATATCAACGCGTTACCTAAAATTTGCAAAACAGGAAATTACGCCAATTCTGACACATTTAGCTAATCTATGTTTTAAAACTGGTACTTTTCCTGTTGCGCTAAAGCAATCCATTGTCACACCTGTTTATAAATGTGGAGCTAGACACGATATAAACAATTATAGGCCTATCTCAGTTTTACCAGCCCTCTCAAAGATCTTAGAAAAATTATTGAACTCCAGATTACTCAGTTATTTAACTAAACTTGATATTTTATCGTCGTACCAATTTGGTTTTCGACGCGGTTTATCTACAGAAGATGCTATTACATCTTTGACAAGCACATTAATAGAACATCTTGATAAAGGAGAAAAATGTTTAACAGTATTTATGGACATAAAGAAGGCTTTTGATACCGTTTCCTTCGACATCCTTATTCAAAAACTTGAGAAAATTGGAATTAGAGGCAAAGAACTTAGTATCTTTAAAGATTACATTTATGGTCGCAGCCAGCGAGTTAAACTGGATTCAGGTAACAGTGACGACATCGGAATATTCTGTGGGGTACCACAAGGTGGTGTCCTTGGTCCCACCCTATTTTTAATATATATAAATGACCTGTGCAATATGGTTATTCCTCATGCTAAAATTTATTCATATGCCGACGACACCTCTGTTGTCTTCACAGGATCAAACTGGGACGAGGTTAAATTAAGAGCTGAGGAAGGTTTGGTCCTGATTGATGCTTGGTTAAAAAATAATGTTTTAACCTTAAATAAGATCAAAACAAATTACATATGTTTTAGTATATATAACAACTCCCAACCTGTTAATTATAGTATAAAAATTCATAAATGTTCTGATGTCGCAAATGATTCCTGTAACTGTTCCATTATACATAAAGTTAGTCAAACAAAATACTTGGGTATTCTACTCGATCAAAGATTGTCATGGTATCCCCAAATAGAACAGATTGCAGCGAGAATTCGAAAATTTATCTGGATGTTTAAAAATTTGAGACATATTGCTCCGATAAATACCACAAATACTTGTTTAACTAATAATTTTTTAAAGTACATATACATTTCTTTGGTACAGTCCATCACTGTATATTGTTTACCAATATGGGGAGGTGCCAATAAAACGCACTTTATCACAGTGGAAAGAGCTCAAAGAGCCCTTCTCAAGGTTATGTATTTTAAAAATCGGAAGTACTCCACGGAAGGCCTCTACGAGCTTGCTGATGTATTATCAGTTCGTAAACTATATATATTATCTTCCATTTTAAAACTCAAGAAAACTGAAGCATATAACGTCTACACTAACGAGAGGAGAAGGAATCAAAAAGTAATACCTACTCCATTGACAAAAACTACTTTTGCAAGCATCCAGCGCAACGTGAGATCTGTTCATATGTATAATAAAATAAATAAACAATTAAATATATGTAGCAAAAACTATCCTGACTGCAAGAAGATAATAACTAATTGGTTAAAAACACAATCTTATGACGAAATTGAATTGCTTATGCAATATATAATGTAAGTGTGAAAATAAAAAATAAAAAAATAAAAATTGGGATATTTGCACACACAAACTTTACGACAGCAAACTACTATAAAATGATGTATGATAAGGAAGAGCGGTGTCTCCTGGCGCAGGCGCTGTTATACCTAAAAGGAGATACCAATAACTACTATCACTATGTAATGTATGTTATCAAATAAATGATTTTTGATTTTTTTGATTTTTGATATTCTATTCTATAATTTGAATACTACTTTAAATTCAATTTGATTAAAATTATATATTATAATCACTGCATACTTCTTTGTCAAGACAGTCGGAAGAACGTCTGAGAGAAAATGAGCCTAACAGAGCTGTCTTCACCACAAATGGTTAGGTTAATGTCATATAAAATATTACAAAATTAAAATTAATTCCATTATGGATGAAATAAAGCAGGCACAGTTGCAAACGAGGCAGGCACAGTTGCAAACGAGGCAGGCACAGTTGCAAACGAGGCAGGCACAGTTGCAAACGAGGCAGGCGCTGACGTAATAAGGCAGACAAAATTATATTTATATTTTTATATTCCAAGAGATATGATTTCGGGACAAAAGTAAATGGACCATTGAAATTCACTGAAGGTGATCGAAATCCTATCGTTAAACGAACCTGGCAGCAGGCGCTCGACACGCTCGGTGCGCTCGGTGCGCTCTAGCCGGCCGCGAGCTGCGCTGCGCATCCATCGCGCGCACTCATCCTGCGGACGGACGCGTATTGGAAGACATTGAAAACATTTTGATATTACGTTACATAACCAAATATTATTTATTACCACCATACCACGACCGCCGCGTCGAGCGCATGCTGTGGGAGGCGCATGGTCCGGCGCAGCGCCGCGGGCGCGCGCAGAGCCTCGTCCGCGCCGCCGAGCAGCAGCAGGCGGCGCGCAGCCCGCTCGCCGCGCGCCGCTCGAGACACCAGCTCCGCCCCGGCCGCCCGGCCGCAGGCCGCTCCGCCGCCGCACACCACCAGCATGGGCAGGCGCATCTAGTAGCAACATCGTAACTGCATGTAATGTTGCCGATATTCCACGCTGAATTAGCGCACTCAATCCCGTCATTGCCTTGAATTAGTCTGGCGCCGGGCTTCCCGCGTAGTCCTTAATAGCTTAAGCACTTCTTCATGTCTGGTTTGTTATTTCACTCATTATTTGTCCATTTTAATATAAAAATTGTGTACCTCGTGCAGTATATCATCAGGCTCATCCCGCGCGCCCTCCGCAGTGAGAAGCGGTGGAGCTAGTAACAGTACAGCACGCACACGACCTTGGGCAGTTCCGCCCTGACCTGTTCCCGCGCCCGCCGCCAACGCAACGCATAGTGCTGCTCCAGCGCCAGCGCCTCCTAGTACCACGTAACGCGATCTAGGCACCAGATCAAGGCAAATTTAGCTTCAGCACTCTGTGCTTAGGCGAGCACGCGTACGCGAAGGTACTGCTCGCCTGAAAACTGTAAATACACTGAGATTTTATTACAGAGCATAATTTTTTAAAGCTAATTGTTACATGTTTGATAATTTATTATTGTAAAGTATCGTATATCAATGGTCTCTTAATATCTTTTAGGCTGAAACAGCGAGGATTCTCACCCGATTTCGGCGAGTAGTTCATTTAGATGCGCGCGCGCAGCTCCTGCCGCTGCCGCGCACCAGCGGTCAGGCGCGAGGCGGGCCGCGGAGCCAGCGGGCCAGGGCGGCGCGGCGCGAATCTCGCGCGTGCGTATCAGCGGACGCAGCCGCCGAAGCCAGCGCTCGTCTGTCTCACCGCCCACGCAAACCCACACCAGCACAGCGTCTTCGCTTCCCTCTGACTGCCAACTTTCCTGCGCCGTGCCTGCTTTTTAAATGAAAACTTATTAAAAGATTTACAATTGTGTCATCATTAATTATGCAATAACAATCAATTATGATAAGGCGCGTCCGCCCAGAACACACTGAACACCTCGACTGTCATACATTGACAACTAGAACGCGCGTGTGATACACAACAAAAATTTTCTCCATTAGATACATCTATTAAAATTTTTCAATATTTTTTATTATCAAAAAAGTGGTGACCGTCATCGATGGGCTCCAACGGGTCAGCCGGCACCGGGGGCAGCTGCGGCGACAAGCGCTCAGCTAGCCGAGGCACCGCACGACGCAGCTCTGCCAGCACCTCGTCATACAGCGCACGCAAGGTGCGCGGCAGCGTTGCGGACAGCGCGCCGTGAAGCCAGCTCGGGGCACGTGCGGCCGCACCGCCGCCCGCCCACAGCGGTGCTAGCGCGCGCCGCAGCCGCCGGGTCGCCGCGCGCGCCTGCTCGCGCCGCAGCCACGCGCCGCCGCCGCCGCCGCAGCCGCCGCGCGCGCCCGTGACCGCGGTCGCGAGCCGCGCCAAGCGCAGCTCGCGCAGCGCGTCCACCGCCGCGCACGCGAGTCGCGCGTGCGCACCGCTCGGAGCCTCTGCGCTGAGGCGCTCTGCCCAGTCATCATCTTCCTCTTCGTCCTCGCTGAGGGGCATCGCGGAATCGCAGGGCTCGGCTGCCGCGGTGTGCACGGGCAGGGCGGGTGCGCGGTCCCGCGGCACGTGCTCCACGTTGAGCGGCGTGCCGGGCGCGGCGGGCGCGTCGGGGCGCGGCGCCGCCGACAGCAGCTCGCGCACCTCGGGGGCGGCGCCCTCGCGCGCACGCGCGTACGAGTGCTCGCTCCACACACCCGAGCGCGCCTCCTGATCCGCGCAATCACAATTACATTAACCTTTGCTTGTGCTGATCGTTACATATTTGACACGCATGCAGCGTCTCGTACTCGACGCGGACAAGGTTATGGCTTTGTTTACGGAAGAGAATAATTATGGTTGAACCAGTAGAGAACGAGGCTACAACTACTGGTTTCACTACGCCAACCAAGGAGAAGATTGTGGCCAGCGATAAAGTACAAAACACTGGGTAAATTGAGAGCAAAAGCCCTTTTTCATCAGGACAATGTGAAAGTGACAATGGCTGTGATTTGAGAAGCCGGCATCCGCTTGCTCAAACGTATTGTTTTTTTCCAGAGTGTATTTTAAGTCTATAAACAGGTGGACCGAGTGTATTGATTTATTAGGAGACGGGCTCGGGGAAATAAGTTTTAATATTTAAAATTAACTTTCATATAATATAATACACTCATTATGATTACTTTGAGGTCACCATTTTAAATTTTTTTAAGAAGTGTGTGTGAATCAATGCGAGTGTGATTGCCGGTCCCGGAAGAGTAAGCCCCCCCGTTTCTCACGCGTATATTTATGTTTTAGTGTAGACATATTATATTTATCATATTTGCATGGAGTAGCTAGGTAACAGAAATAAAATAATAAGGTCGACTATGGTACACTAAAAGTGTAAAGAGTGACAGAAAGGCACGATATATATTAAAATCGCTATGAACTCTTATACTGTTTGTTATAAAGACATTCATCCAGCAGCTATTCCCGGCCGCGTTGCAGCCGTAATATGGACTTAGGTTCCATATTTAGACTTGAAATTTGTCAGAAATATTTCCTTTTTGTCCCTTCCCGTTATTAACACCCCGACAAATTACTTTGTTGAAAGAATTTTATAAAATCCGTTCTCAGCCGATCTCAAAAAGGCAGAAGCAATATCTCTATAATATTCACTGGGACAGGAGTTTGATCGGCCGGCAGCTTGGTACGCGTTACAGTGTCCTTGTAGCTGTTAATGCTAAACGACAAGAAATATTTGAAAACGTATTAAAAAGCAATTAATAAAAACATTGAGGTAATAATTAAGAAATCCTTGCGTTAGCTATAATTAATACTATTTTATTTAGTTGTAATATAGCGATATTATGTTTAAATTGCTCTGTCATTAATAAACGACCCTTTTTTTTTCATTTTAGCTTACAACGGATCAGAAAAATGGTTGACTCTAAGAAGCCATGGTAGTGAAACCTGGACTCTGAAAGCCAAAACTCAAGGTTTCCTAGAAGCTCTCGAGATGTGGTGCTACCGCAGAATGCTGCGCATCAGCTGGACACAGAAAGTTTCCAACGTGTCGGTACGATTGGCGAATTGTTGCATACCATCAAGAAAAGGAAAGTCGCATGTCTAGGACATATTTTGCGACACGAAAAATATGAACTCCTGCAGCTAATAATAGGGGGACCGGAAAGTAATGTCGTTTTCTTACGCTAAATACAAACGCATACATTTTTAACGAGTCTTTATTTTTAATCAATGATGTATTCCCCATCATTGTCAATAACCTTTTGCCATCTAGTGAGTAAATTTTCAATCCCTGATCGATAAAAATTAATTGGTTTTTCGGCAAAATATCTAGAGATGGCATTTTGGATATCATCCAAATTTGCAAATGTTTTGCCACTTAAAAAGTGTTGCAGCGCTCGGAATAAGTGGAAATCCGATGGTGCAACATCGGGCGAATATGGTGGATGAGGCAGCACCTCCCACCCCAATTCATTAATTTTTTCTAGAGTTCGCCTTGCGCAGTGCGGTCTTGCATTGTCATGTTGGAGAATGACGCCTTTTCGGTTGACAATCGCTGGCCACTTTTCAATTAAAGATTGATTGACTCGCTGCAATTGTTCGCTGTAGAGGTCTGCAGTAACAGTTTCTCCAGGTTTCAGTAATTCAAAATGAACAATGCCGCGAATACTCCACCAAACACACAAAAGCGCTTTTTTGGGGTGTAAACCTGGCTTAGCAGTACTCCGAGGGATTTCATTTGGAGAGAGCCACTGCCTTTTGCGTTTTGGGTTATCATACAGGACCCATTTCTCATCTCCTGTGATCAAGCGATCAAAAAACGCTTCTGTGTTGTGTCGTTGAAGCAATAAGTTGCATGTGATTGATCGGTTAGCCTTATTCTGTTCGGACAGATTATGCGGGACCCAAACACCTGCTCTGCTTACTTTTCCAATCTGCTTCAAATGTTCTTGGATGGTCGACCAAGGTTTGTTGAGACTGTTTGACAATTCCTCGATCGTCTGACACGGATTTGCTTCCACTTCCGCCCTTAACACGTCGTTGTCTAACGCTGATGGTCTTCCTGATCGATACGAGTCGGAAAGATCAAAATTACCCGATTTGAACTTGGAAAACCACCTTTGGCATTTACGAATGTCCAGTGCATTTGGATAAACATCGCAAATGTTTTTGGTAGCAACTGTTGCGTTATTTCCCTTGCGAAACTCAAAGAGCATGCAATGCCGGATGTGTACCTCTTCTGGTATTTGGCTGGCCATTTTACCCAAAATTACAAAAAAAAATTGTAATTCAATTGTCTATAAGTAAAGAAATCACTATAACCTCACAATGTCTTTGGTACGCCTCTGAACAAAACAATGAGCTGACAAATGACAATCAAGTATTGGCATGCGCAGAAACGACATTACTTTCCGGTCCACCTAATAGTGATGGTCAAAATCGGAGGCAAAAGGCGCGTTGGACGTCGAAAAAGTCGTGGTTGCGTAACATCCGGGAATGGACAAATATTGCCAGCGTAGCACATCTTTTTCGCTCGGCACAAGATCGGGAGAAGTTCGTTGAGCTGACGGCCAACCTCAAGTAGTGAAGAGGCACAAGTAGAAGAATAAGAAATATCGACAGTACGGTGTGGATTATTAAGGAGTTTTAGAAATGTAATGGCGATGTAGCAGTATGTATGTAGAAATGAAGTAAAGAAAAAAAGATCGGGAACTGCTGATCCAAGCTATAATCTCTGTGTACATGCATATGTAATGACAAATGAAATAAATAGCGTAGTCCTTCACACCGAGTCCCCAGCCACGAAATGCGCGTAGGCGACGAGCCGCTCGTGCAGCTCGCGCGCGCCCGCCGCACCAGCCACAGCGGCCACACCGGCCGCACCGGCCGCGCCCGCTCCGGCATCAGCGCGCGCCGCCGCTCCCGCGCCCTGCGAATGTTGACATGGCCCGGTGAAGTGCGCAACACGCGACAGTATCTAACACGACACGTGTTAGCGTTACCAAATATATAATAAAATATATTACATCTTATATCGGTATCATTAGTTTTGTTATTTATAAGTTGGCAACATTTACAAGTATTGCGGCACGGAAGGGACGCGTCAAGAAAATTGCGTCGGTATGTCGGGAGGCATCGGAGGGTTAGCTAGGGGAAATCGAGGATAGTTGGTATTAGTGGTTTCAAGAGTAGTGTGTGTATTTCATTGAAAGTTGTTAAATAAAATCTCAACCATCTGTTATTTGTCAAGCTGGAGAATAAGCTAAGCTAACACAAGGAGGGTGAAGAGGATGAAGAATGACATTACACAATATGATAGGTTGCGTGATAGTAAACGTTTTGTTTTGCCTGTCCGGCTCTGCAGCGGCCGACTACGGGTAGCGCCACATGGGAAGAGTTTGATAACCTTGTTAATCCACCAACGGATATAAGCCTTCCTCAATGTCTTCCACTAAATGCGATCCTCTAATTTCGCATTCACCCACTTCCGATCGCCCTGATGATGTCGTTAGTCCATCTAGAGGGAGAGCGTCCTACATTTTTGCGTCCTGTATGCAGCCTCCACTCCAAGACCCCATAGCTCTCTCCATCGCTCGCTGTATTACTTTCGAGTCGGTGGACCAGCCCGATGGTTAGGTGCTGCGTCGCTGTCCCGTAAGTCAAGCTGGGGAGGACTTCCGTTTTGAGACATTGGGGTATTTACGAGGCGAGGATGTGACGGAGTTTCTCATAAGCTGCCCAGTCCGAGCCGAATGCGCCTATCGATCTCTGTCCGAAGTAAACTTATTCTTTTACATCTTTAAACGCCGCATTCCCGATGGTTACTGGATTAGGGAGGATTAAGTTACTGAACATGACTTTGGTCTTATCCAAATCTATCTATATTCCTACGCATCAGGAACCGGTATTGAGATCATTCAATGTCTGGCTAGTCCTTAAGTGATTCTGCCATTAAGACCACGTCATTAGCAAATCGTTGGTGCGGTTAAAACAACCCCACCGCTACACCACCTTTGGCGTGTCGTAAAAGGGGACTAAAGAAGGAAAAATCTCGAGGGACAGATCACCATAATATTTTTGCGACCATTACGAACATACCGTCAGTGGGTTCATCTACCCGATGAACACGGGATCACGCGACCTAAAGACCACAACTGTTATTGTTTGTCCCCCCACAATATTGCAAATAGTAACATCCTACATTTTTCGTTATTGCCATGTATTTCGCAACATTCCTCTCAATAATCCGCATTCCTCCCACATTTATCTATTCCTACATGTACCTTACAGTCGTCAACCCGCATTCCAACATGGTGACTTATGAACAATACTTCCCAATGGACACCGTGCTCAATATACGGTCCTCAGTACCCAGCTCCGCTAATCCTGGCCAAGGTGGCGGTCACGGTTACGGTGGGGCAAGGGATGATAAGAATCCCCGGTCGATAAGCCACCACTACTAACTGATTATTATCACTTTTAACACCCTGACATTGAGGCGAAATGAAGACCTGGCAGAGTTAGAAGTAAAACTAAGATCAGTTATATGGTAGATCCTGGAACTATCGGAAATCCGAAGACTGGGACGAGGATACTCTAGTTTTAATCGGGGCACCTTTCCTACTATCGCCAAGGCGAACAGCTTTTTCAGGGCGCTTTCGACTTCCTTGTCCATAAAGCTCTCATCAACAATATAGTGAAAATTGCTAGTGTATCGCTGAGAGTAGCATATCTTGTACTTAAACTGACAAAAAGATACTCGTTGAAAGTTGTTCAAGTATATGCTCCAACGGCGACTTACACAAGCATATCTGATGTAACGGTCTGGGTCGTCTGGCTTCATATGTACCACCACTGCCTGCTCGGGACGGTATTTCCACTGAGAGCTCCTGGTGGGCACCTGAAGGGCCTGCTAGAGGGCTGAGTAGTTGGTGAGTGTAAGCATTGATGACGTTTTTATTAAGTCAAATGAAATTACAGTACATTTAGATACCACTGTTACCTACAATTTGGCTAAATTATTATTTATATGGGTTTAAAAAGCTAGGGAATGTATTGCTTATTTGCCTGTAGGGGTGCAACACCGCTTCAACAACCGATCAACTTTGTCATCTTCTGGCTGAATACACAGGACAGACTGAGTTTTTGGATAACTCCTGAAATCTTAGATCTCATTGTTATTTAACATTAAGAAAAATTGGGGCTATGTTGGCTAACCAGAGCTAACCGAGATTCCATTTTAAGGCAAAATCAGTGATATCATTTCAGTGATCGCATTTCATTATATTTAGAATTATGGTATTTGTCACAATCAATGTATTGATTTTTTTTCCATGCAATTAAAAATTTCTTGTCAAGTAAATTAAAAATCAGATCTGTTGCATTATCCAAAAACTTTAACATTTTTAAAACATTGCTCCACATTTTGTTTGACCTCATCATCCCATTTTTTCATATTTAGCATTATTGTTAAGATTCTTTATTTTTATTAAGAAGTTTGTGAATTATACATCTCAATTTTATATTTACAATGTACATTTAACTTTATATTTACAATGTTTTGAAATTTTTACCAACACATTATGTTAAACAATAGCTATATTTTAAATATTATTTGGTATTACACAATATTACATAAAAAGGCCAAAACCTAAACAGCTTATCAATAATACACTTTGTCAATTACACAACACAGAACACTTAAAAGCAAATTTTACAACATACAACTGATACATACTTTACATATCTCACTTTGTGCCATGCACATGCACATGCACACGTGTTTAACATTGTAGCTACCTCAAGTACTTTTTTGTTAAATCTATAGCTTTTACTTCAATTACTACTTTCTGTATTATTTAGTATATAGTTAATAGAAAATATATGATATAGTAAGTAGATAATATATAATGGGATGTAAGGGTTCCCACATAACAACTCATGGAAACCAAACCAACCACATCTTATTGTGATGGACCCGGCTAATTGAAAAATAGGACTAGATCCCACCAACTCGCACTAGATCAGCCTAAGAGGATATAGCACAGATCCCCTATATCAATCCCTACTTGATCATCATGAGAATCTTCGAAGGAAGTCTATGGTCCAGCAGTGGTCAACTATATAATAATAATAACTAAAGAAAATTATGTACAACTGGGTACATAGTCAGTTTAATGTTATTATCATTTCAATATTAAATATATATTATTATATATTATACTGTCGAGAGATAAGGGAGCCTTAAACTAACACTGTGCACTTTTGGTGAATAAATAAATGTATATGGTTTAACAACCATTACAATGCCAGGTTCACCTGTGTTATTAATATCTATGTATAACCAACTGTTGCTGTATAACTTTGTTTATACCAGAAAATACATTTTATTTATCATTTATTTTTACATTCTACAGGTAACACCGATTCTCCATTTAAAAAATGTTCATTTTATTCATCTCTAAATAAATATTTTTTATTTTGAAGCAGTAACAAGTTAGTCTCTAAGTACAGTACCATTAAGCACTAAACAACACAGGGGCAGATTTTATCCCTACTGAGCGTGAGCTTCCCTAGAAACAAATATAAAATAAGAATGTTTAAAAAAAAAACTATTAGTGGATGTGCATCATTCACTGACACTTGGATAGTGTGATGAATAAATGATCTTGGCGCTGGCATTAAATGAAATGGATTGCTTTAATATTAAAATTGCTGGTTTCAAATATTAATATTGTTCTTTTTTTTTCAACTTTACACTGACTGACAAGGACATAACTATGTCAAGCTTTTGTTATACATAAGCCCAACAAACGGAGCAGTCGTTTAATTGCTTCCAGTATTATTCCAAACAGATTTTCTTAAAGAATATAAACACTGCACATTTGGCGTAGAAGTATCTCTCCGAATAGACAATTTATTAATATACAATGATAATCTGATTTTGGTTAGAAATCATATATGTGTCATCAAATTATTTACCTCTGGCGAGGAGTTCGTATAAGTTGTTTGAGGTCGAAGAGCTGCACATCCCGTCATCTGTGACGGCGATCTAGATGTCCAGCTTTCCTTTTCAAGTTTGTATCTCACGTGGTCGCTAACAAATCCTTTTTAAGTAAAGATTAATAGACTGTTCTTGAATTTACTCTACATCGCATAAAACAATCTATTGAAAAAAAAGGTACTGGTAAAATACACGGTACTGTTTTAAAAGTATAATAAAATTAAATTAATAATGTAAACAACGCAAGGACGTCCAGTTGACGCGGTCAAAACGTTATCCACAGATTATAGTTAAGCAAAATTAATGTTTTATAGTTTTAAAAAAGTAAAAAGAACATACTAACGTTTATAAATTTATAATTTAAAATTACAAATAAAGTGAACACGGATGTATAATAAGAAGCAGATCTAACATGTCAATAAAAAGCGTGCCAAAAACGCACAAGCATTATGAACACTATAAAAATATTTGTTAATCAATGGTTTTAAAATAAATTCCAGCATTACTTTTTTCATTGATTATTGTTACTCATATTTACCTTTTTACCGTTGTGGTATGATTGTCATTAAATCGTGATGAAATATTAAGATTAATAGAACTATTATAATATCAGTTAGGGAAAATAATCCATGCATTGAACTAGTTTCTATCCTTGGTACTCACATTAGGACGCAAACACCACATTAGAGGAAACTAAAAACTATAAATTTCAATGATTTTATCGTAAATATTAATTATCAAACTGAACACCTACATGGTTATCTATAAGTGTAATTGGGTAGAGCTGTGGGAAATCTTCTTCTTTCTCCTGCCCTTTACCCAGCTATGTGGGATCGGCACAGTATGAGGGAAATATAAAGATCTATTTCAGAATTATTAACTCTTGTACAAAATAAATTTACTAAATCAATTTTTATCTGGAATTTCACATCAAAGCTTATCAAAATGTTTAGATCATAACACACGATGGCGCGGACTGCCGATTTTGTGTCTTCATATTGAACAACCACACGAATTTCATATCTATCTTTTGGAAACCTGTACAATAGTCATGATAAGCATACATTCAAAAAGTAACACAGCATTGTAGATATTTCTTTAGGTTCGATGTATCGGCGAGAAGTATTATAATATATCGATCTGAATTCTTGAATTGCTTTTATTGAATTTATTATATCAAAAAACTTCGTTATAATCAAGCAATATATGGTTAGCGCAACTAGGAAACGTTTCATACATCGCTTTAACCGAATGAAACGGCAGATAAAGATAGTGTGAAATTAATCGAGAATCGAGAGACAGATCGTGCATGCGTAAACGGGAAGTGTTTTCTTCTTTGAGTATAAATATAGGTCACACGTGGTCTCCACCAATTTGATGTTATGTCAAATATGTCATGCAACATTTAACACAGTTTCCAACCCGTATGCTTTTTAAATCTCATCAATAAAGACCTTCACACTCTCATATTATCACATTCTATCATAATCCATTAATATTTGTATTGTGATATTTTTAAGATTTCGACCGGTATACTATACAGTACATCATGCCTACACAATTTTTCAGTATGTATCGGAGACATACAGGCAGGCAGACAAAAATATTATAAAATATATGGCAGTTTTTTTTTTGTTTTTATGTACTTGACGAAGTGGGCGTTGTTAATTGCGACACAGTTATTTAATTAACTACTGCAGTTATCAACATTTACATATATTTTGTTCTATATGTTTGTGCTTTAATTAAATAAATAAATAAAAATAAAATATCAAATTTTATATTGGTATCATTAATTTTGTTAATTATAAGTTGGCAACATTTAAAACAGCAACACGGAAAGGTCGCGCAACCGAAATGGCGGCGGTCAGAGTATATAATCACTACGTTTTAAGAGACCGACATATTTTAGAGAGAGCCCTGAGTCCGATGAAGCCGCTTTAGTTGTCAATAAAACTGCAGCGAGAACATCACCATCAACAAAAAAGAAAAAGACCGTCATATTAAACGTCACAAATTAAAAATGTATGGGATCAGATCTGATCTGATACCAACATCAAAACAACCCCAGACTACAAAAATCTTATTACCGTCGAAAATAGTAATGTGCATTAATATCCACGTTCAATAAATATAGATGCGAATATTATCGATATTTTCGTCGATATCGAATGCAGGTAGAGATTGCACATTGAAATAAAAATTAGATTTTTTAAAAAGAAATAAAACAATATTTTATAACTTAGTATAATTTTAATGACATTTGTAAGTAAAATTTTAACGCTTATATAAAAAAATTTAAGTTTGTATCGGAAATATTTAATTTTTATTTTACAGTACAAACCAATATTTACTTAATTTTAAGCAAGATACAATAAGTCTACATGTAGAAATTTTCAACCTTATTTTATAATGTTGTAATGAACTAGGTTTTGAACATCTATGTGATAAATATATATCCATTTTAAAAACTGATTTTTTATAATAGTAAAAAATAAAGTTGAAAATCTCTACAAAACCTTGCGAAAAACCGTTTTTCAGTGTCTTTCTTTGATGCCACAAACTTCACAAGTACGATGAGTATCAGGCATGATTAAAATTTTGCAACAGACGTAAAAAAAATTAAACAACACAGGAGTCAGTTTGTCTACAACAAAAACCTAAAATTAACAAACTGTAGGTATACGACGTTCTCGATAGAAACGCGACCGCTAGGTCGAATGTTCTGACAAGAACAGTTATATCAAAACAGTATGATTGTTTTGAAAAGAACAGTTTTATCGAAACAGTATGGTTGTTCTCAAAAGAACAGTTTTATCGTTACAGTATGGTTGTTCTGAAAAGAACAGTTTTGTCGAAACTGTGGTTGTTCTGAAAAGAACAGTTTTTTCGAAACTGGTTGTTCTGAAAAGAACAATTTTATAGAAACAATACAGTTGTTCTCAAAAGAACATTTAGTCGCGGTTTAAGAATCTTCATCAACATGACATCACCCGACGACACGACGCCTCGAAGTCCAGAGCATTAGCACATGTTAACTCTACAACGGCCCGCGCAGAAAAGGACCGAGCCTTTTTTTTTTTTTTTTTTTATGATGATGTTTTCGCCGCAGTTTTATTGATAACCATAGCGGCTTCATCGGACTCAGGGCTCGCGGATCTGGCATCCGCGAGCTAAAACAATAAAAATTAAATATATATTATACATATATGTAGATAAAGTAGTATGTATGAGGGGGAGGAGAAAGTTGAAAAATTATTGGATGTGGAAAGGTTGAATAGTTGGATAGTGCTATGAGGGAAGAGAAAGTGGTGTAATTAAATATATATATAAGGTTGTCAAATATCTCCCTTCCGCTTTTTTGCTCTTTATTCAATGCTTTATAAAAAGTGTTACAGTGATCGGATTTAGTTCAAATATGCGCCGTTTTGTTCGATAATCTGTTTCCATCTAGACGGCAACTTCATAATACCTCTCTCGTAGAAGCCCCCTTCCTCCTTATTTGCGAAGAACTCGGACAGCCACTTTTCACAAGCCTCTTTTGAGTTCAACTTTACACCACCAAGGGCGTTCACCATGGACAGGAACAGGTGGTCTCGTAGCTTCTGACGAGTCATCAACGAAGTGTGTGGTCTGGCGTTGTCCTGGTGGAACACTACACCCTTCCTGTTGGCCAATTCTGGACGCTTCTGGTCGATCGCCTGCTTCAAGCGGTCCAGTTGTTCACAGTAGATGGTAGAATTAAGCGTCTGGCCATATGGGAGCAGCTCATAGTGGATGATTCCCTTCCAATCCCACCAAACATACAGCAAAACCTTCCTGGCCGTCAATTCCGGCTTGGCCACTGTTTGGGACGATTCACCGGCCTTCGACCACGACCGTTTTCGCTTGATATTGTCGTATGTGATCCATTTTTCGTCGCCAGTCACCATCCGCTTCATGAATGGGTCGAGTTCGTTCCGTTTCAGCAGCATATCGCAGGCGTTGATTCGGTCCAGAAGGTTTTTTTGCGTCAAATCATGCGGCACCCAAACATCAAGCTTTTTTTTGTATCCAGCCTTCTGCAGATGGTTTAAAATGGTTTGGTGACTAACTCCCATCTCCTGGGCGATGTCACGAGATGCCACATGCCGGTCTAATTCGATGTAGTCCATGATTTGATCGGTATTTGTCGTCACAGGTCTTCCGCCGGCTGGCTTATCCATGGTGTCGTTTTCACCGGCTCTGAATCGTCGAAACCATTCCTCCGCGGTTCGAAATGATAGAGTACCATCCCCCAAAACACCATAATCTCACGGAACGTTTCTCTAGCGGATTTGCCTTTAACGAAGGAAAACATTAAAGTAGCGCGAATTCCGGCGTTAGTGAACTCCATGTTTACACGTCTATAACTGTTGAACGCAATATCCTACTAATTATGCATAGCGTCGTTTTGTAGGTTATGTCAAGACCTTTCAAATTATGTATAGTATTGCCAGATACGAGCTCTGTAGCGCTTTGTACATAGCCGCGAAATTCAAAAGACAAAAGGGCGGAAGGGAGATATTTGACAACCCAATACATAGATAAATATATATATAAATTTAGAACGCGCACGGTGCGCGTCAGATGGCGGCAATGACTATGAGGTCATCTGAGGGGGGCTCGGGCCCGTCCTCCGATCACCTTCGCCTGTGACGCGAGACGAGGGCGGTGAGGACCGCCCGGTCAGCCGGGTGTGACTTGTGTGCGCGGTGTGCGAGCCTGACGGGCGCCGCAACTAGATGCGGAAGCGGTGCGTCCGAAATGTGGTGAATTCGTGTTTGGTGTCTTTACGATTGAGTGCCGTGTTGTGCGTGTTTGTGTCGTTGGTGGGAGTGTCGTGCCTGTTGGGCCGACCCTCTGCTTCGATGTGGAGCGGAAGCACGTTCCGAGGACGTCGATTCTTACTGGTGGCATCCAAGATCGGGACGTAGTTCACCGTTTGCCCTATTAGTGGGTTCGAGTGGTGTGTGGCCTTGGCAAAGTGATAGATAGCACAATCTTGCATAAATTGTGCTACCGAAGGAAGTTTGAGGTCGCTGTGCAGGTCGATATTCCTTTGGTACCATTCCGCACCCGTGGCCTTCCGGGTAAAGCGGTTTTGGATGACCTGTATGGGTTTAAGGGTGGTAGGAAAGGAGTGCGCAAATACAACGCACGCATAAGTCATAATAGGTCTTATGCAGGCCTTGTACAAGTGCACCCTGTGTTTTAGGGCTAGTTTCTAGTTGCAATGGTGATGAAATGATGTTAAGTAATATGCCCTCTCTTATTGCAGAGTCAAATCAACTGACTCTCTTAATGTCAGAAATGAAACTACTTCGCGAAGACGTAGGAGAGTTAAAATATTACCTTTAGATTTTGACAGAACACATCACTCAATGCCACCAACGCCTTGATGACCAGGAGAAAAGGTTAGCTCAATCAGAATCTAAAATACAGTCGCTCGAAAAGGGTACATCCGAGATTCCTCACCTCAAGTCCACCATTTTAGAACTCAGCCAACAGATTAGTAAGCTGTCTCAAAATTACCTAAAAAACGAAGTTGAACTCATAGGAATAAATGAAAGTACCAAGGAGAATCCGATGCATATTGTTTTGACAATAGCCCTTAAAATTGGAATGAAACTTGATGTAACTGATTTAGATTCTGCAATGCGGGTGGGACCGTATCAAAGCGTTAATAAAAAGCCAGAGCATTCCAGTTCAGCGAAACAACCGCGCCCTTTAGTTGTGAGATTTTTAAGCCGGCACAATAGAGACGAGTTTCTTCGTGCAGGGAAAACTAGGCACAACTTGACATTGTTGGACCCGAAAGAAGAATTTACATCAACGAACGGCTAACAAAGGACAACCGGCAGTTATTTCGAGCTTCAAAACACGCATCAAAAGACGCTGGATATAAATATTGCTGGATTAGAAATGGCATTATACATATTCGTAAACAAGAACGAAGTCCTGCGATTGCGATTCATAACTCTTCGGATTTGCTGCACCACTGTCCATCTCCCGCGAAATTTAAATTGCATGCAAAGAGTCCAAATTAAAAAGAAACCTTTTGTAATTTGTATAATTTTAGTCGGTATTTCGTATTTTATTAAAACAATAATTTATTGCAAAACTATTAAAATATTTGACATTTCTCATGGAAAGTTAAAATATAATTATAGCAGTTGTCACAAATTTGGGTCAAACATACACCATCAACACTTAAAATACATCTTGCCGTACATAAATATACCTTCGCTAGCCAACAAAATTGTTACTAACTTACACAGTAACAATCACACCATAATCACTCATGATAACTCTCTTGCACTCAATACATATAAATACCACTGCGCCAGAGCTCAGGATCTTCTGTTCCAGAGCATGGCGGAGCGATAAACATGGCGGTGGTCACCGTGCCGTATTACGTCCCACCGCGGGAGAGCTGGGCGGGAGACGTGGACGGATCGGTGACCACCGCCATGTTTATCGCTCCGCCATGCTCTGGAACAGAAGGTCCTGAGCTCTGGCGCAGTGGTATTTATATGTATTGAGTGCAAGCTTTTCCCGAAGCTCACCGCCACCGCCGCTGCGCTGGGCAGATTGCTGCCCAATGTCGGGGGGCCGAATCATTTGTGTCGGCGTCTATACTCTGGCATCCTGCGGAGTATGGCACTGTACGGTGCGCCCGTATGGGTGGATAGGTGCGAGACCGCCAGGAACGGGCCCGTGTTGAAGAGGGCCCAACGTATCCTGGCGGTCCGAGCCTGTCGGGCGTACCGTACGGTGTCCTGGACGGCGGGTACGCTTCTCGCGGGCGATGCGCCTTGGCATCTACAGGCGCAGTCGCTCGCGGAAGTGTACCTCTTCCTGCGGGATGCCGGAGAGCGTCGGCCGGACCCGGCCACGGTCCGCCGGATCAGGCGTGTTGCCCATGACGCCCTGATCCGGCGGTGGGAGACGGAGTTAGGTAACCCTGCTGCCGGTCGGGACACGATGGAGGCCATCAGGCCCCACCTGTCCCGGTGGATGAGCCGGCGGTACGGGGCCTTGACGTTCCACCTGGTGCAGGTGCTGACAGGCCATGGATGTTTCGGCAAGTACCTGCACCAGGTGGCTCGTAGAGAGATGACGCGAGAATGCGTCGAGTGTGGTGCGCCGATTGACACGGCGCACCACACTCTGGCGGAGTGCCCGGCATGGGGGCCGCAACGCCACTCCCTCGTCGTGCAAGTCGGCAGTGACCTCTCGCTGCCGACTGTAATCGATCGTATGTCGAGCAGCGAGAGGTCTTGGAAGGCGGTGGCCTCCTTCTGCGGCGCAGTGATGCGTCAGAAGGAGGCCGCCGAGCGCACGAGGGAGGCCGACGCCGCTGCCGCACCTTGCAGGCGTCGGCGGGCCGGCGGGAGAGCGCGGCGGCAGAACCACGCCGTCCGCTTCCTCCCGCCGTGAGCGACGGGCCCCTAGCCGGGCACGGTGTGAGGGGGCCTTCGGGCCGTTAGGCGTGGCCCTTTGGGCCTTTTGTCGTGTTTCCCCTGGGGGTGCGTCCCCCGGGAAAGTCTTGGTTTTTGTCCCCCCTCCCTCGTCGAAGTGGGGGGGGGGGAGTCTGGAGGGAGGAGGCCGCCGCCCAATTCCTTCACGAGAGGGCGGCGACCGGGCGTGCGCTCCGTCTTGGGCGCGCGCGGTCGTCTGTGGGGTCGGGGGTCCCCAACGTGCCGGTCCCGCGAGGGGCCGGTACGGGACGGCAGGTGGGTGCCTTTGCTCCCCGCGGGCACCCACCAGGAGGAGTTTTATACGCGGAGGCGCCCGGAGAGTTGCTTGACTGAAACCCGGGCGTCTCCAGTATGTGTATGGCGGGACAAGCGGTGGTGGTTTTAGTGGGTATGGGGGTCACGCACAACATCTCAGTGGCCCCGAGCCCCACATAACCCGGCGTCCCCCCCCTGAAAAGGACGCTGGGTATGCGGTAACAGCATTTCCACCACCGATATCAAAAGTTTTTTTTTTTTTTTTTTTTTAATGTATCTTATATCTACTTAATAATAAAGAAAATATGTAATAGACAAAGAAAAAAAACAAAAAAATATATATATGTACTCTTCAATCATTTCACTAATTGCCCTTTTCCATTTTTGTTGCTTTATTTATTTCTTCTTACTGCGTCTTGTGTTATTTTTTCTATAAAGTTGAATACAACTTCCCTGTTTTTTATTTGTATAATTTCATTTAGATTTTCTTTCTTTATTTCTATTCCCAGTCTTAACTCTATATCCGCTCTTTCCCTAATATATATTGGACATTCTGTGAGTAAGTGTATTATGCTTTCTTCGCTATTATTGTTACAAATACAAGAAGGTGTGTCTTTGCGTTTAAATTTGTACAGGTATTGGCCAAAACCTCCGTGTCCTGTTAAAGCTTGAACAATTATAGGATTTAATGAATTATTTTTTAAGAATGAGTATGCATTGTCTATGTTTGGAAGAAACATTTTGGTAATAGCTCCGGTACTGCTTTCTTTATATCTGTTGCTCCATTTATTGCAGGTTAGGGATCTGAGTGTATATTTAACGTGGGATATGGGATACTTGTCATAATCGGGTGCAGTCTTTTTGTATAAGGCCGCTTCTTTCGCCAGAGTGTCTGCTCGCTCGTTTCCTTTAATTCCTATGTGCGCTCTTACCCAGAACATTGCTATTTGCTGATCGTTGTTCTTAAGCTTTCTGATGTTGGCGCGGATTTCGAATGCCAATGGGTGGAAAGATGTCGAGTTTCTTAGGAGTTCCAATGCCGCTCTAGAGTCGCTAAAGATGTTTATGTGTGTATCTTTAATTTTTACAGCTAACTCTGTAGCTTTAAGCAAAGCGTAAAGCTCTGCTTGAAATACAGTGCAAAATGATTCCAACTTGAATTTTTTATTTGTTATCTCGACATCTTCCCTCCATAGGGTTAATGCGGCTCCAACCTTCCCATCTATTTTGCTTCCATCTGTAAAGATGAAAGCGCCCTGCACGCGATGATCTGCAAGGGTTTGTGGTTGCATGTCCTCTAAGCATTCGTAATCTATGCATGTATCCTGTGCTGGGTGGGGTGCTTCTGCAAATCTCACTTTTCTTTCAATTGATCTATCCCTCATGAATCCTAATTTGATGCCACGTTTCGCTTCGTAACATTGGGCTGCTTCTAGGACTCGCATGTCCAGCGGAAGCAGGCCCGATAGGACTACTGCAGCTGTGCATGAGACGGTGCGATAGCATTTGGTGATTTTTTGGGCGAAACCCCTTTGAACGGTGTTAAGTTGTTTTATCACTGATAGTTTTTCTGCAGCTGGAGCCCAAACACTCGCAGCATATAGGATAATAGGCTCAGTTACTGCCAAGTATATAGTTCTAATTATTTCTGGATTTAGTCCCCATGAAATCCTCGCTGTACGGCTTATTTGTTTGTATATTAGATGTTTGTAGCTTTTTGACAGATGTAACTGACGTGCTTTTGGTAGGTTAACTTGTTATCTATTATGAGGCCTAAAATTTTTATTTCTTCTTGTAATTTGATTTTTGCGTTACCCATGTGGATACACGGGATTTCGAATTTTAACTTGTTGGTGATAACCATGGCTTGGGTTTTGTGGGCAGAAAATTTTAACTTGTTGTTGATGCCCCATGTATTTACGTGAGTTAGATATCGGTTAGCTACAGTTTCGATTTCCATCTTTGAGTGACCAGAAAAAACTATAACTACATCGTCAGCGAAAGCTTGGCAATAGATACTCTGCCGGTCTAGTTCCTCCAGCAGAGGGTTCAATAACAGGTTCCAGAATGTAGGCCCTCCAACTGACCCTTGAATGCACCCTTTAGATGTTGTTTTGGTGTAGGAACCTCCCGCATAGTTCACTCTAACTTTCCGATCGGCAAAATAGCTTGTTACCAGCCTTGGAAGATTTTGTGGGCATTTCTTCTCAATTAGCATGGTTTTAACCGCAGGCCACCAAGCGCTGTCAAAGGCCCCCTCTATGTCCAAAGAAACAACTACATTAATAAGTTTATTTTGCAGGTTACTGTTAATGTGTTGAATTAGATCATAGAGGGAGTCCTCCGTGCAGCGCTGGGGCATGAAACCATATTGTCGCGGGCTAATTTTAGGGAGCAAATGCCATTTAATTCGTCCCATCATCAGCTTTTCCATGGTTTTTCCGAGCACAGATAAGAGTCCTATCGGTCGGTAAGACTTGGCTTGATGGTAGTCGTCTCTCCCAGGTTTGCGGATAACAACAATCGCTGCTTCCTTCCATTGCCTCGGAAAATAAGAGAGTTCAAGACATTTGTTTATTATTCCTAAAAATAATTGAGGATTTTCTCGTATAGCCGTCCCGCATATGTCAGCTGTAAGGCCATCGAGGCCCGGAGCCTTTTTTGGGTTAAGTTCAGCCACTGCTCTTTCAAGTTCTTGTTGAGTAAACGGGGGGTCTTCAGAGTCTCCTGGAATTGGTTCATCTGTTAGCTCAGCTGCTTGTCTAATTACTTTGTGGGTTTCAGTGTCGTCTTCTGTCGTATCGTCTGGGAAGAATGTAGTTGCCAGATGTTTTGCCGAGTCTTGTGGATTGAGTGCTACGCCATCCTTTATTAATAACTGGTCTTCTTGTCTTTTCCCTGTGTATCGTATAACTCTATAGACTCTATCCCACATACTTTCCCTATCTTGTGATGTGCAAAAATCCTTCCAGCTGTTAGTTTGTGCTTCTTTAGCTGCCTTCTCGAACTTTTCCTTTGCTTCCAGGTATCTGTTAACCACCAAGGTGCGTCGTGACGGAGCCGCACATGAAATTCTCCTTTTCGACCTTACCATGTCTCTTTTGAGTTCAGTAAGGTTATTATTCCACCAGGGAGTTTTTACTTTTTGTTGTTTTTTAATTTCTGGTATAGATATTTTACATGATTCTTGTATACAGTTTACATATTTATTGACTATTTCTTCTAACTTATTTTTCTGATCTATGTGTTTAATATTTTCCGATGTTAAATTATTCTTCGCTAAGTTTTCTATTAATGCATTCCTAAATAATTTCCAATTAGCTTTTTTTGTAAAATAAATTCTTGTTGTATAATTCTTCTTTACTTCTGTAGGTTTTTCTAAATTTATTGTAAATATTATCGCGTTATGATCAGAACTTGTTATGCTTTTGTCCACTCTCCAGTTGTCAATTCTCCCTATTAAGTGGGTGTTACATGCGGTAACATCCACGTGACTTTGAAAGATTTTTCCTCCTCTTATGGTGAAAAATGTTGGTACGGTTCCCTGGTTTAGAATTTCCATGTGCATTTCCGTAAGAGCGCTAGCAAAGACTTCCCCTCTATGGTTTTCTATAGAGCTACCCCACCACGTGCTCCATGCGTTGGTATCTCCTCCGATCAAGATGTTGTTTGATTTTAGTTGTTTACAAATTTTAGAGATGCTTTCTATGTCTTCTTCAATGGGGTTATTTTCTTCTAAATATATAGAAACTAACTCCATTGTCCAAGTATTGGTTTTCAGAGTAGCTACTGCTATATTCTCGGTTGTAAGTTGTGGGTGTTCGAGTATTTGTATTTCTGGGTCGAATACTATTATGGCAGCCTTGTTCGGTTTCTTTCTATTGAGAGTGCGTTGGATTATTCTCAAACCGCTTTGCGATTTAAGTACACCCTCTGCTCCTATGTAGGGTTCCGAGACCAGTGCGATTGCTGTTTTTCTTGTAACCGATTCAATTATAAGTTCTTGTGTTGCTATTTTCTTCCGTTGTAAGTTTGCCTGGATTACTTCATATTTAATTTTAGTATTCGATCCCACCAGATTGTTCCCAACGAGTGTTGCAGTCGTATCCGTAGTTGCGCCCTTAGCAATACGCCGTTGTAGTGCGAGCTAAAGCATCCCACTTTCTTCTAATTGGGCAATTGTTGTCGAAGGCGTTGTGGTTGTCAGCAGATACTTTTGCCAAACTGCAGTTGCAGCACTTCGGTGCTTCACCCGAGCGGCGTGACTCGCACTCCACAGATTTGTGGGTGCCTCCGCAGTGGCTGCACTTTTCTGCAGTTTCTTTGCAGAAGCGTCTGCTGTGCCCGTATCCGAGGCACTGCGAGCACTGAACTAAAGGCGATTGGTCCTCCACATATACCCTCTGTAGGTCTATATGCAGGCGCCCTGCCGCCGTCGCGCGCTGCCATATCTTGGGGGACACTTGTACGACTATGTGTGCGGTGTGCGGGTTCCTCGCTCGACGTCTATATTTTACGGAGATCCTTTTATCGCTCTCTGTTAGGCCGTAAAACAGATCCGGGTTCTGATTAGCCAAAGCCTTCACCAATTCGTCATCCGTGTGAACGGACAAGACGTCCCTAATCAGAACCAGCGGATCCCTATTTTCTGCCACTTTCAC
Source organism: Troides aeacus (assembly GCA_033220335.2). NCBI lineage: Eukaryota > Metazoa > Arthropoda > Insecta > Lepidoptera > Papilionidae > Troides > Troides aeacus. The sequence goes on from CM067281.1 coordinate 12,069,807, forward strand.
ATTGAGCTTTTTGTTCTTGATCGCTTCACTGATTTTATCTATTTCGGCCTTGTCATGGCAGCTTATAACTACCTTCTGATCCCTCGCCTTCCGCAGCCGATCCACGCGAGCTCCGCTGTTTTTGGCGTCGACAGCACTCTTTATTTTGGTAATGACATCTTGACTAGTGTCTTCCTTATTGTCGGAGCTGACAATGATCGTGTGTAAGGGTGCTGGGTTCTTCATAATCGGCCGATTTTCTGCCACCACGTGGACTGCTTGCGTGACTGCTTGGGAACGGATTTCATTCCTAATTTCCGTTAGTGAGTTCGATATTCTAGCGATCTCTGCGTAAGTAAGTTTTTTTCTTTCAGCTTCCTCAGGTTTTTGCATGGCTTTTATCTCCGCAGTCAGAGATATAGTTTGCTGTTTGCACTCTTGCAGTGCCTTTTGGTGTTCTTCCATCTTACTCATTAGCTTTTCCATCATCTCTGTCTGCGGAGACCCCTCTTGCGGCACCGTTGTAACCTGACCTGCTGGCAATTGATAAGATTTCTCCTCACCTTTTGCCAGCAAGTACAGCCTTTCAACAGCTTCCGTTACTCCTTGTTTAATATCAGCTCTCAGGTTCCTCGATTCCCCCATGAGTGTCTTAGCTCTTACTAAGCAAGCTTTGGCTTCGGCTTCTCTGCTTACATATTTCGGTTTCGGTGGTGGAGAAATAGTTAAGACTTCTGAAATCACGCGCTTCAACTGAGAACAATCCTCTTCCAATTTATTAGCCAGATTACAGCTCACTGATGTGAGTGTAGGTGTTGAGGAAGAAGAAGATAAGGTATCTATTTGAGAGTGGCCTGCGCTTTCTGGCTGTTCTTCCGAGGTCTTCGCACGTGAAACAGACTTCTTAACCGGGGTACGGTTTGTGGCAAACATATTTTCGGTTATGGGTATTTTAATTAGAATTATATATGAATCCGTTAGTAAAACGCTGAATTCTATGTGTCTCCACGTAAAAGGTGGCTGGAGCTCTGGGTTAGGTATTTTTTTTTTTTTTTTTTTTTATTAAGCATTCCCCTGCGTATTGTAAGTCAGGGCCTTTATTTGCACTTTTAAGCATATCAGATCACTTATTCATCTAATACATTTCTTATTCTAAATTCTCATACCATACTTTCGCTATTTCGTCTTTCACTCCTTTCATCATACTTCCCAATAATTCTCCACCTCGTTTCTTTCACTATCCATCCTATTCCTTCTTTCATACCTCTCTCAAAAGTGAGGACATCATCGCCTCCTTGTGTCCGGAACATTTTTGTTTTTCTGTAAAAGAAGCATCCACTTTGTTTACATTAATTTCTTATTATCTATCTTATTCTTTTATTTATTTACATTTTTCCTTATAATTATGTGTACATTGCTTTCTTATAATATTTTATGTTTTATTTACATTTTGTTCCTTAATATTACATTACTAACTACTTTTTTACAATATTTTAAAAACGTCTGACGACTTTCGTCCTCACTCATCAGAGAGGCTACCAACTCCCTATCCAATTTTTTGCCCAATTCGATCTCCACCTCTGTCCTCTCTCCCCCAAATACGGAACAGGAAAGTAGGATGTGCTCCACGGTCTGGTCCACCGCCGGATCACAGATGCACGAGGGACTCTCCTTGAGTTTAAACCTATGCAGGTACTCGGAGAATCCCCCGTGCCCAGTGAACATCTGGACCAGAACCGTGTCCAGCTCTATCTTACGGAGCACGCGATAAGCCGAGGCGGCGTCCGGGAAAAATATCCGCGTTGTCGAAGCCGTCGTGCCTTCCACGTAGCGCCTGTTCCATTCGTCAATCGTGTCCAACCGAAGTTGACGTTTGACGAACGAAACAGGACACTCCTCATATTCAGGTCTCCTTTTACTTCTTAGGGCCGCGTCCTTGGCCAGCTGGTCCGCCCTCTCGTTCCCCTCCGTCCCCGCGTGCGCTTTCAGCCAGAATAGCCTTACTTCCTTCCCTTTCTCTCTAGCCTCTTTCAAATTTTCTTTCACGCGCATCGCAAGGGGATGGAGGGTGTCCGGTTGTGCGACAGTTTGAAGGGCGGACCTCGAGTCACACATTATGTCGCAGGACTGCGCCGACCCGCCGGCCGCGTACCCTGTTGCTTTCACTAATGCCAGCAGCTCCGCCTGGTAGACCGAGCAAAAGTTGGCCAGCTTGAGTTTTTTGTTGGTGATCTCCACGGCGTCCCGCATTACGCAGAACGCCGCGCCCACCTTCTCATCTATCCGGCTGCCGTCTGTATAGATATGCAGATCGGCAGCCGCGGTGGGAAGCCGGTCCTCCTCCGCCCGGTCACCCAGGCAGGAGAACTCCACACCAACTTGATCAGACGGGTGTGGCAGTCTCCTGAAGCTGACCGGTACCTCCAGGTCTCGGTCGCCTACTACCCGCCGGGAATGACCATGCTTTATTTCGTATAAATGGGCTGCTTCCTGGACCCGAAGGTCCAAAGGAAGCAACCCGGCGAGTATTAGGGCCGAGTTCAGCGACGCGGTCCTGTGGGTCCTCGCTATCTTTTGAGCGAAGCCCCTCTGCACCGCATCTAACTGCCTGCGGACCAGTAACTTCGTAGCCGCCGGCGCCCATACACTCGCTGCATACAATATGGTAGGCTCCAACACCGCCAGGTACATCGTCCTAATCACCTCTGGGTTCAACCCCCAAGATACTTTTGCGGCTCTGCACAACTGACGATAGAGGCCTTGGGCCTTGCTGCTCACGTTCTTTACATGCGTATTGAACGTAAGCCTATCGTCAATTGTGAGGCCGAGTATCCGGACTTCCCGAGTTCGACCCAGCGGCTCCCCTCCCATGGACAGTATTGGGTTATCGTACTTCAACTTATTAGTTATCACCATCACCTTCGTTTTGTGTGGTGCGAACCTAAGTTTGTTTCGGACCCCCCAATCATGAACATTGGTGAGAGCCGCATTGGCTTCCCTCGAGATGTCCCCGGTCTCTTGCCCCGAGAAGATCAGAACGACGTCATCTGCGAACGCCTGGCAGTGCACCCCGCTCTTCTCCATCTTTACCAGGAGCGGGTTGAGGAGGAGGGTCCAAAAGGTTGGACCCTGCACACACCCCTTGGTGGTCTCTCTGGCCCACTCCGCACCCGCGTACCTGACGGACACCCTGCGGTCGCTAAAGTAGCTGTCCACAAGGCGCCGCAGATCCACAGGACAGCGAGTTTCGGCCAGTCTGCACCGTATGGCAGGCCACCAGGCATTATCGAATGCTCCCTCTATGTCTAACGATACCAGCACTACTATCTCCTTCTCCCGCAGACGAGATCGTATGTGCTGGACCATGTCATAGAGGGAGTCCTCGGTACTCCTCTGCGGCATGAAGCCGTATTGGTGGCGACTGATGTACGATGCAGAGTACCACCGGATCCTCCGGACCATCATCTTCTCCACGATCTTGCCCATTACGGGCAAGAGCCCGATGGGCCGATAGGATTTCGGGTGCGTGTAGTCTTCCTTATCGGGCTTTCTCAACACTACGACCACTGCCTCCTTCCACTTCCTGGGGAAGTAGGAGAGAGCGAGGCACCGGTTGGAGAGCGCGAGAAACACGGCGGCATCCACGGCGATCGCCGCCCGGCAGATGTCTGCGGTGAGGCCGTCAGCGCCAGGTGCTTTCTTAGCACTGAAGGTCGACACGGACCATCGGAGCTCCTCCATCGTGAAGGGGGGGTCACATGGGTTATCATGTCCCCCCCCGCTGACTTCATTGGCTTTCGCTCTTACATGACAGTGGCCCGCATCGTCCTCCCCGGGGTCATCCCCCGGAAAGAAGACCTCCGCTAGCATCCTGGCTGATCCCTCTGCGTCCAGTACTTTTCCCGACTGGACGAGGGGGACGTCCTCTCGCCTCACCTCCGCGCGACGCATCACACGGTAGATGCCGTCCCACACGGTCTCGCGGTCCTGCCTCTCGCAGAACCGCTTCCAGCTTTCGGTCTGAGCACGTTTTTTTTTTTTTTTTTTTTTTTATTTACGTGTGTAACAAAATGCTAACGGAAATGCACACCCCGTCGCCAAATTGGGCCGGCGACGGTGGTAGTGTCGGACTCCAACCGACTAAAAAGCTTCACACGGTATTCCACTCTCATCCACGTGTTCGTGGGGTCGCGGGATAAAGTATTGCAGTTCATCCACGACCCCCCGAACGGCGCCCGAATGACCGGCCCCCCTCGAGGAGGGGTGTGAAGCACCCCTCCTGTTAAAAAATCCCTACGTGGCGACGCGTCGGAATACGAGACGCATCACCATATCCACCCCAGGAACCCTCTCCAAGGGGGGCACCGGCCCGACGGCCCTTGTCGGTCGCGGCGCCAGGTTCCTGCCGAGGAGCCATTCGGCGGTCGTGCGCTTGGTCCCGCCTTGCGGCGGTGAGCTGTCATCGCGCTCCGACCGCGTCCTGTCCCCTCGGCGCCCGCTCTCGGATACGTTCGGTCTCCCGCTTCTGCGTCATAACAGAGTCGCAGAATCGGGATACCGCATTCCATGACGCCTCGCCACTGACCATGGTCCGGACCACGGACGGTAGCGAGAGGTCACTCCCTATCGCCGCTACGAGCGCGGCCCTGTCCCCCCCCCATCGCGGGCAATCGGCCAAGGTGTGGGACGATGTGTCCACCGGGTGGCCACACTCGTCGCACGCCTCATCCGTCCTACTCGTGCAGTTCCGCCGGTGCAGATAGCTCCCGAAGCAACCGTGCCCCGTGAGTACCTGCACCAGGCAGAAACTGAGGACTCCGAAGTCCCGGCCCAGCCAGTCACCGATGACCGGCCGGACGGCCTCAACGGTGAGGCGACCGTACGACGGTTCGAGGAGTCGCCGCTCCCATCCCCGAAACACCTCTCGACGCGCCTTTCGGCGCCACTTCTCCACCTCGTCGGGCGACGGAAACGAGCCCTCCCGCTCGAGGGCCCTCTTCCGCCGCCAGTAGAGGCGCGCCAGCGACTCCGCTTCGAGTTCCCACGGCGGTGTCCCGGCGAGGACGCACGCCGCCTCGAAAGAGATGGTACGGTAACCTCGTACGATCCGTATGGCCATGACGCGCTGCGGCGAGCGCAGCAGCGTCACGCCACGGGTCGACAGGTGTTGCGCCCATATGGGCGCACCGTATAGCGCCATAGAGCGCACCACCCCCGTGTAGAGACGCCGGCATCCGACGCTCGGCCCGCCCAGATTGGGCAGGAGGCGGCTCAGGGACCCGGCCGCTCGAATGAGCTTCGGGCCCAGCTGCCGAAAGTGCTCGTCGAACCTCCATCGGCCGTCGAGGACGAGTCCCAAGTACTTCATCGAAGTACCGACGGCGATGGAAGTCCCACCGACTATCAGCTCCGCTCCCGGCGGAGGCGCATTCCGGGCGCCGTGGAAGCACAAGGCCTCGCACTTGCCCAGCGCAACCTCCAGCCCCAAGCGCCGAATGCGCGAGACGACGTGGGCCACGCCCGCAGTCGCCAACACGCGCGCCTCCCTAAAGGTGCGCGCGCGAGCCGTCACCAGGGTGTCGTCGGCGTAACAAGTCACGTCGACTCCACCGAGGTTGGCTCCGCGCAACACCGAGTCGTAGCCGATGTTCCACAGGAGCGGTCCAAGGACCGACCCCTGCGGAACACCGCACTACACACCTTGCCGACACCACTCGTCGCGCGTCGGGTACCTCACGGACCTGTCCGAGAGGTACGCCCCGATCGTACGCCTCAGGTAGACCGGGACCCCGAAGTGGACCAGCGCCGCGGTGATCGTGCTCCACGGAAGGGTGTTGAACGCGTTGGCGATGTCGAGTGACACCGCCAACACCACCTCTCCGCGAGCCACCGCCGCGTCCGCCAGGGCTCGCACCCGCGCTATCGCATCTACGGTGGACCTGCCCCGGCGGAATCCGAACTGGTGTTCGCTCAGATCCGGTCCGACCTCCTCCATGTGTCGAACGAGGCGAGCTGCGATGACGCGCTCGAAGAGCTTGCTCACCTCGTCCAACAACACGATCGGCCGATACGACGACGGTGAGTCGGCCGGTTTCCCCGCTTTCCGAAGCAGGACCAATTTCCCCGCCTTCCATATGCGTGGAAACCGACCCTGCCTCAGCAACGCCGTGAACAGCGTCCGCGTCCAGGACTCTAGGGGACCCATAACTAGAGCCCACACGCGGCCGGGTATACCGTCGGGCCCAGGAGCGGTGTCCTTGACACGCATCCTTTGAACGGCAGCCGACAGTTCCCCTACGCTGACGCCCGGAACGTCGTCCGGGTCGAAGGAGTCTTCCCCCTCCCCCCCCCTCCCCAGCGCCGCGGGACAGAGTCGCTGTCGGTGGCGACCCTCGGTCGTCTCGCCGCGGGAACAGTGTGCGAACCGTCCGATCGAGAAGCTCCGGTGAGAGGCTACGAGTCAATGGGGGTCGCCAAGGGCGCAGCTTTTGCCGCACCCTCTTATACGGCTTCCCGAAAGGGTCGCCGTCCAACGACTCGAGCATCTCACGTTCGGACGCCTTCTTCGCCTCGGAGATCGCCGCCACCAGTACGGCCACGTCGGCCCTGTGCGCCGCGTACAGCCGCTCCTCCTCGGCCGTATCGCGCCTCCGTCGACGTCGGCACCTGTGATACTTGCGTCGGCTCGCCACGCACGCGCTGCGAAGCCGGACGAGGTCCGCCGTCCACCAGTACGCACGGCACTTAGGAGGTAGGGAGCGGCGCGCCCGCGGCATGGCCGCGTCACACACGTGCGACACAGCCTGCACGAGCCTCTCCGCTTCCCGCTCCACGTCGACCGCCACCTCCTCCATGGAGAGGCCCGCCGCCTTAACCCGGCCCTCGCGGACCCAGGCCTCGACTAGGGCCGTCTCCTCGAGCCGGTCTCGGTCGAGGCGCTTCAGCGCCCACCGAGGGCCGTCCCCGATCAAGGGACGACAAGGATCGCCCGGAGTCGCCGAGGTCGCGGACACACTGTATCGGACATACAAATGATCCGACAGAGTCTCCACGCCCTCGAGCACCTCCCAATCCCCGATACGGCGGGCCACGGCGACTCCGGCGAACGTTACGTCCACTATGGAGCCGCCGTTTTTCCGCACGCACGTGTTCGCTGTCCCCCGATTAAGCACGATCAAACCCGCTCCGATCGCAAACTCCTCGAGCGCCGCACCGCGCGCGCTCGTAGTTTAGTACCTTTTGGACTACTGCTTTGCAGTAGTCCAAGAACTTATGGCGACTTTCGTCCTCACTCATCAGAGAGGCAACCGGGTTAGGTTAGGTTAGGTTTTTTTTTTTTTTTTTTTTTTTTTTTTTTTTTTTTTTTTTTTTTTTATTTTAAGCATTCCCCTGCGTATTTTAAGTCAGGGCCTTTATTTGCACTTTTAAGCATATCAGATCACTTATTCATCTAATACATTTCTTATTCTAAATTCTCATACCATACTTTCGCTATTTCGTCTTTCACTCCTTTCATCATACTTCCCAATAATTCTCCACCTCGTTTCTTTCACTATCCATCCTATTCCTTCTTTCATACCTCTCTGTAAGTGAGGACATCATCGCCTCGTGTCCGGAGCATTTTGTTTTTTCTGTAAAAGAAGCATCCATTTTGTTTACATTAATTTCTTATTATATATCTTATTCTATTATTTATTTACATTTTTCCTTATAATTATATATACATTTCTTTCTTATAATATCTTATAATTTATTTACATTTTGTTCCTTAATATTACGTTACTAACTACTTTTTTACAATATTTTATAAACGTTTGACGACTTTCGTCCTCACTCATCAGAGAGGCTACCATCTCCCTATCCAATTTTTTGCCCAATTCGATCTCCACCTCTGTCCTCTCTCCCCCAAATACGGGACAGAAAAGTAGGATGTGCTCCACGGTCTGGTCCACCGCCGGATCACAGATGCACGAGGGACTCTCCTTGAGTTTAAACCTATGCAGGTACTCGGAGAATCCCCCGTGCCCAGTGAACATCTGGACCAGAACCGTGTCCAGCTCTATCTTACGGAGCACGCGATAAGCCGAGGCGGCGTCCGGGAAAAATATCCGCGTTGTCGAAGCCGTCGTGCCTTCCACGTAGCGCCTGTTCCATTCGTCAATCGTGTCCAACCGAAGTTGACGTTTGACGAACGAAACAGGACACTCCTCATATTCAGGTCTCCTTTTACTTCTTAGGGCCGCGTCCTTGGCCAGCTGGTCCGCCCTCTCGTTCCCCTCCGTCCCCGCGTGCGCTTTCAGCCAGAATAGCCTTACTTCCTTCCCTTTCTCTCTAGCCTCTTTCAAATTTTCTTTCACGCGCATCGCAAGGGGATGGAGGGTGTCCGGTTGTGCGACAGTTTGGAGGGCGGACCTCGAGTCACACATTATGTCGCAGGACTGCGCCGACCCGCCGGCCGCGTACCCTGTTGCTTTCACTAGTGCCAGCAGCTCCGCCTGGTAGACCGAGCAAAAGTTGGCCAGCTTGAGTTTTTTGTTGGTGATCTCCACGGCGTCCCGCATTACGCAGAACGCCGCGCCCACCTTCTCATCTATCCGGCTGCCGTCTGTATAGATATGCAGATCGGCAGCCGCGGTGGGAAGCCGGTCCTCCTCCGCCCGGTCACCCAGGCAGGAGAACTCCACACCAACTTGATCAGACGGGTGTGGCAGTCTCCTGAAGCTGACCGGTACCTCCAGGTCTCGGTCGCCTACTACCCGCCGGGAATGACCATGCTTTATTTCGTATAAATGGGCTGCTTCCTGGACCCGAAGGTCCAAAGGAAGCAACCCGGCGAGTATTAGGGCCGAGTTCAGCGACGCGGTCCTGTGGGTCCTCGCTATCTTTTGAGCGAAGCCCCTCTGCACCGCGTCTAACTGCCTGCGGACCAGTAACTTCGTAGCCGCCGGCGCCCATACACTCGCTGCATACAATATGGTAGGCTCCAACACCGCCAGGTACATCGTCCTAATCACCTCTGGGTTCAACCCCCAAGATACTTTTGCGGCTCTGCACAACTGACGATAGAGGCCTTGGGCCTTGCTGCTCACGTTCTTTACATGCGTATTGAACGTAAGCCTATCGTCAATTGTGAGGCCGAGTATCCGGACTTCCCGAGTTCGACCCAGCGGCTCCCCTCCCATGGACAGTATTGGGTTATCGTACTTCAACTTATTAGTTATCACCATCACCTTCGTTTTGTGTGGTGCGAACCTAAGTTTGTTTCGGACCCCCCAATCATGAACATTGGTGAGAGCCGCATTGGCTTCCCTCGAGATGTCCCCGGTCTCTTGCCCCGAGAAGATCAGAACGACGTCATCTGCGAACGCCTGGCAGTGCACCCCGCTCTTCTCCATCTCTACCAGGAGCGGGTTGAGGAGGAGGGTCCAAAAGGTTGGACCGCCCACGGATCCCTGCACACACCCCTTGGTGGTCTCTCTGGCCCACTCCGCACCCGCGTACCTGACGGACACCCTGCGGTCGCTAAAGTAGCTGTCCACAAGGCGCCGCAGATCCACAGGACAGCGAGTTTCGGCCAGTCTGCACCGTATGGCAGGCCACCAGGCATTATCGAATGCTCCCTCTATGTCTAACGATACCAGCACTACTATCTCCTTCTCCCGCAGACGAGATCGTATGTGCTGGACCATGTCATAGAGGGAGTCCTCGGTACTCCTCTGCGGCATGAAGCCGTATTGGTGGCGACTGATATACGATGCAGAGTACCACCGGATCCTCCGGACCATCATCTTCTCCACGATCTTGCCCATTACGGGCAAGAGCCCGATGGGCCGATAGGATTTCGGGTGCGTGTAGTCTTCCTTATCGGGCTTTCTCAACACTACGACCACTGCCTCCTTCCACTTCCTGGGGAAGTAGGAGAGAGCGAGGCACCGGTTGGAGAGCGCGAGAAACACGGCGGCATCCACGGCGATGGCCGCCCGGCAGATGTCTGCGGTGAGGCCGTCAGCGCCAGGTGCTTTCTTAGCACTGAAGGTCGACACGGACCATCGGAGCTCCTCCATCGTGAAGGGGGGGTCACATGGGTTATCATGTCCCCCCCCGCTGACTTCATTGGCTTTCGCTCTTACATGACAGTGGCCCGCATCGTCCTCCCCGGGGTCATCCCCCGGAAAGAAGACCTCCGCTAGCATCCTGGCTGATCCCTCTGCGTCCAGTACTTTTCCCGACTGGACGAGGGGGACGTCCTCTCGCCTCACCTCCGCGCGACGCATCACACGGTAGATGCCGTCCCACACGGTCTCGCGGTCCTGCCTCTCGCAGAACCGCTTCCAGCTTTCGGTCTGAGCACGTTTCGCCTCGAGACGGTAGGCCTCCCTCGCGTCGGCATATTCCTGTATGACCAACTCTTTACGAGCTGGCCGCGCGTTTCGGATCCGTCTCTTCTTCCTCACGACGTCTGCCTTGAGGAGAGAGAGCTGTTCGGACCACCAAGGCAATTCCGTCCTCCTCCGCTTGGAGACCTTCGGCAGGACCGCATCGCAGGAATCCACCACGGCGCCCACGTACCGTTCGGCTACGCTGTCTAACGCCCCCTGTTCGGTGACCTTGTCAACCTCAGCGGGCGTCAGACCGCGTTCCGAGAGCAGCTGGGCAAAAGTCCTACTGAACTCGCTCCAGTCTGCCCTTCGCGTAGTGTAGCGCCGTGTCGAACTCCTGATGTCCGTACCGACGGACCTCACAAGCTTCAATTCGAACAGTATTGCCCTGTGGTCCGACGAAGACACGTCATCTGCTATACGCCAGCCCTCCACTCTGTCGAGCAGAGTGGTCGAGCAAGCGGTGATGTCGACGCGACTGGCATAGCGCTTCCCGCCCCGATACGTCTCAAACGTCGGCTCAGACCCTCGGTTCAGCACGTGCATCCCCAGTTGGTCGAGCACAGCTGCAATCTCACTCCCCCTTCGATCCACGGTGCGGCTGCCCCACCAACTACTGTGAGCATTGACGTCTCCCCCCAGCATCACGTTGACAGTTCCCAATCTCTCCACGACCCAGACGATTCGGTCCAGGTATGGTTCGACGGGCTTGTCGGGCTCCAGGTAGACGGATACCACCCCTATCTCCCAGGCCCCAGTCCTCAATCTGGCCACAACAATGTTGGCAGACGTGAGGTCAGGGCATTGGGTGATGTTGATGGTATCGTCGAATAGTACAATGGCGGCCTTTACGACCTCTCCGGCCCTTCGGCCAGAGCATTGTACCACCCTTGTCCCTGGGTAGTGCCGCATCTCGCCAATAGCGCCGATGTACGGCTCCTGGACCATCGCGAACGCCCACCCTCTCTTCGGCGCTTCGCGTATCAGCTCGGCCGTGGCGAGTTCGGACCTTTGCAGGTTCGACTGTGCAACGTGATACTGGTGGTGTCCGGCCCGGTTGTCGCGGTCGGCCCCCGGGGCGCCCTTAGCAATACGCTATGGATGCCCGCGATATGGCGTCCCAACGCCTCCGAACCGGACATTCCTCATCAAATGCTCCGTGGTCCCACCTGTCAGCCTTTGCCTTACGGCAGTTCCGACAGGCAGGGGGTTTCCCCGCTTGCCACTCCGTGCACTCGGCCCTGTGGTGATGACCATCGCAGTGGCTGCATCGGTCTTCAGACTCGGTGCACATCCTCTTACTGTGACCATACCCCAGGCACCGAGTGCATTGTACGAGTGGGGAGTGATCCTGCACCCTTACTCGCTGCAGATCCACGTGCAGCGTACCTATGGCTGTGAAACGGCCCCAGAGGGTTGGCGATACCCGCATGACCACATGGGAAATGTGCGGGTTCCGCGCTCTCCGCCTGAACCTGATTTCCATCCTCTGGTCTTTCTCAGGGACGCCTACCAAAAGGTCTTTATTTTGGTTGCGAATTGCGGTAATTATATCCGCGTCCTTGTTATAGGACATTACGTCTCTGAGAATGACCAGCGGATCCCTACTTCGTACTTCTTCCAGGTTCAAGCCCCTTCCTGCTTTATTTAGCTTCTCGCGCACACGAGCAAGCTCCGTCTCTGTTCCACATCCTATAATCACTTTTCCATCCCGTATTTTTCTTATCCTATCAATTTTTATACCCTCTTCTTTTGCGTTTAGTGTCTCCCTTATTTTGATCAGAACCTGGTCCCCAGTATCGGTCCCCGACGAGATCGCCACCGAGTGCGTTGCTTCGTTCCCCGGTGGCGGTCTTTTTGTCGGTGCTGCGGCTGCGCTTGCATATGAGCTGGGGCGCTCGAGCTTCTCCGTCTCCCTCTCTTCCCTCCAGACATTGAAAGACTCCCTGAGACCCTCCATCTCCCTGGTGCTGGTCTCAAGGAGTCTTGCATGTTCTTTCAACCTGTCTAACATCTCCCCATACTCCCTTCCCGGCTGCTCCACTCTCGGGGAGACAGCAAGGGGTACCACATCGTCTCCCTTCCCCTCGCCTTCCCCTCCGACTTGCTCGGCAGCCGGGCCCTTCTGATGGTCCCCGGTCCCCTTCCTCCTCAGCTCGAGCTCCCCTTCCTTTACCAGCTGGTATAGCTTTTCAATTGCTTGAGTCACCCCCTCCTTAATATCCGTCCTAAGGTTGCGCGAGCTTCCAAGGTGCAGCTTAGCTTTGTTCAAGTAAGCTCGCGCTTCCTTTATTCGGTCTACAGGGGCCAACCTTTCTACCTTCTGCGGTTCGGACCCCCCCGCGGCCGAGGGTGACTTTTCTACCAGTTTGACTGGCACTGCGCTCGCCTTAGACTTGCCCGCCGCAGGCAAGACTCCGCAAGGCTGGGTCTTGGCTTTTTGGACCTGCCCGGATTCCCCCTCCCCCACGCTGTTTCTTACCCTCCTCATGGGTGAGGTACTACTCCTACCGACCGCTTCGTCCGTCAGGGTCATCTCACCTGAGTTTCTCTTTTTAGGAGTTCTCAGCATGTCTGTGATGTTTTTTAGGGAGGAACTTGTCTGACCAAATTAGGATCTACTAAACTTAATACTAACGCAATAAGGCCGATATCAATAATGTTACTTATTTTCTAATTTTTTAAAAAGAACAATTTTCTTAATCTACGGCAATAGGGCCCTTAACCTATGTGTCGCCGCGTAAAAAGGTGACAGCAGCTCAACCGCGCTCGACAAACGACGCGCGTCAGGGTCAAAATGCTGGCCAATCCGGTAACACAAGAAAACCACGTTAAAACTGCTATTTGCGGTCCGTGGCTTTCTTGTTTTAATTATAACTTCCCTTGGGGGAGGGCTAGTATCTTCAAACAAACACAGGTAGACAGCGGGTGAATTTCTCCACCGGATAGAATTTTGAATAGAATTATTATTTAAATTTAAGAATTTTTAATTTTGAATACAAATTTAAATTTTTAATTTTTCAACTGTATTATATGATGTTTTATTTTATTTACCAAAAACTAATCAAAATTGTTAAACTTTTTTACTGGATTTGCCAAAGGGGGGACTTGTGTAATACTATTGAAATTTTTCTGACCCACCTGCGGTTATCGTTCGCCCCCTAGGGGTGCCTTTTGGCCCCGCGCGACGTCTTACAGTAATTTAATTTTAATAAATATATTCTTAACTTAAAACCCCGCTTGTGGGGTGTCGCTGGATACAGCTTTTCTTCCCGGTTCCAACGATGCCCAAAAAGTGGGGGGTCGTCGCTTTTGATCTTGATGTAGGCGGCTCCGAAGATAGGGGTAGTTTTTGGTACTTTGCCCCCTCACTGCTCCTTCCTCAGGGGTCGGATCCTGGACCCCGAGGTGTCAACGATCTCGCCTCGCTCTCCTCTTTCTGGTGGTATATTTTGCGTTCTCCTAGGACTTCGGGATCAAAAACCACGTGCCACGTGGTTTTTGGTTTTTTATTAATTTCTCCGCAACCCCTTGTCCAAAAAATCTGGATTTTTAGGAGTTAACGGAGACCACTGGGAGGCACTTATTTCCACAAAAAAATTTGGGGGTCACCGATCTTATTTTTGCAGCACGCGCACACAAAGTTTTTTAACCTCAAAATTTAGGGTTTTTTGACTATAACTTTTTAGATTCTGAATCGATCACTTTAATTTTTATATACGCGCACTACACACATTAAGACGAATCTAACGATATATAATACTTAATAATTCGCGACAAAAATCCCACGTAACGGATTTTTTAATTGCGGAGCTAATAATTTTGCTGCGTTCGCTTCAAGGTCTCGAGCGCTACTCGGTTAGGTTAGGTTAGGTTAGGTTAGGTTAGGTTAGGTTAGGTTAGGTTAGGTTAGGTTAGGTTAGGTTAGGTTAGGTTAGGTTAGGTTAAGCAAGGCCAAGCCTGACCTCAATAACCCGTGACTCGTGGGATTCATATGAATTTTGAAAACAAAAAAATTTTAAGGGTCGAACTTCAAGGTTTGCCCCTTGAGGTCGGCGGTGATGTCGGGCCCGATATGGGCGGAGGTGTGGTGCCTGCGACGGGCGGAGTGGACGCGGTGCCCGTGAAGGGCGGAGCAAAGAGGCGGAGGGCCTCCCGATCGGGAGAGGGGGCGAGGTCGGTGGCCGCGGTCGCGAGGACCGACTGCGGGATGGCGCTGAGGTCGACGTCCCGCAGGGGGAGGAGCGCGGGATCGTCGCGAGGCGTGGACTCCTCTGGGGGAGCTTCGCCTGCCCCGGAGAGTGGGGTGAGCGGCGCGACGAGCAGGGACCGGTCGAGGTCCCGGTCGCCTGTGGAGGTAGCCACCTTCCGGGCGATCGTGGGCACCGATCGGTTCCGCAAGCCGGGGCCGCCTGCATCGGAGGGCGACGGCGGGACCGGAAAACGGAGGAGGACCGCCAGAGATATGACCACCGTGGAGCTGGTCAGCGAAGTGGAAGGAGCCGCCGACGACATCTCGCTCGTCAGTAAGACGAGCAAATCGCTGTCCGGCGGCTTCCAGAAGAAGCTGAACCAGGCCGTCCTCTGCATCAAAGAGGCGGTGGTAGCCCTGGCGGCGCGACTCGAGCCGGAGGAGAACCTCCGTCTCCGCAGCGACAATCGTCGCCTGGAGACGGAGGTGGAGTACATAAGGCGTGAGCTCCTCGCCTTTAAAAAATACAACGAGGAGCTCAGCCTGCAGGTGGCGGCACTGCGCACTGGGGCGGGGCCCGTGCCAGTAGAGGCTCCGGCTCGTCCTCCTCCTCCTGAGCCGGCGGATTTTGCGGCCCTCATCAACGCGGCCGTGGAGCGGGCATCCGAACAGATGCTCGGTGCCACGGCGCGGATGATCGAGGGTCGCTTCGCCGGGCTGGAAGACCGCCTACTTCCAGCCCCCATCATCCGTCCGCCTCTGGCGGCGGATGGAAGGAAGGCGCGGGGTGGCAATCCCGTTTCGCAGGCCCCCGCGCCTGCAGACGCGGCCACCTCGGCTAGGACCCGGCTGGCGGCGCCCTCGGCGCCCCGACAGGCGCTTGCGCCGGCACCACTACCTCGCCGGGCGCCGATGAAGGCCTCGACCTCCCGCCCTCAGCCAACAATAACATCCTCGGCTGAGGGAGAGATGGAGGTGGAAAACGTGCCGCTGCCCGGGCCCTCCACGGAGGAGGGCTCGTGGGTGAAGGTGGTCGGCCGGAAGGCGCGAGCCAAGGCCGCCAAGAAGGCGGCCCCCGCCATGAAGGCGGCCCCCGCCGAGAAGGCGGCCCCCGCCAAGAAGGGGCCCAAGCTTGCGCCGCCCAAGACGGCCGCAGTGATAGTCAAGCTGCGGCCCGAGGCGGTGGCCGAGGGGACGTCTTACCGGGAGATCATGAGCTCCCTGGTGAAGACGTCCGCCCTCGAGGACTTGGGCCTCGTGGGCCAAGTGCGGGTGCGGCCCACTATGGCGGGGGCCCGCCTGTTCGAGCTGGGTGTCAGCCACGGCCACGACGTTGCAGACCAGCTAGCGGAGAAGATGAAGACTTCGCTGGCTGGGGTGGCCGACGTCGTCCGGCCGGTCAAAACCGCGGATCTGCGGGTGACCGAGCTGGACGACTCGGCCACCAAAGAGACGGTCGAGGCTGCGATCGTCGCAGCAACGGGCTGCCCAGCCGGGCAGGTGAAGGCCCTGTCCGTAAGGGACGGGCCCGGGGGGATGGGCACCACCATCGTAACGTGTCCGGTCGCCGCCGCGAAGCTGCTGGCGGAGAAGGGCCGCGTCCTGGTCGGGTGGACCTCGGCCAGGATCGTGGCTCTGGAGCAGCGCCCCTTGCGCTGCTTCAACTGCATGGCGATCGGGCACACCTCCGCTACGTGCCCATCCCCCAAATGCCGGAAGGATCAGTGCTTCCGATGCGGGAAGGTGGGTCACAGGGCCGGCGAGTGTCGTGAGCCGTCACCAGGGTGTCGTCGGCGTAACAAGTCACGTCGACTCCACCGAGGTTGGCTCCGCGCAACACCGAGTCGTAGCCGATGTTCCACAGGAGCGGTCCAAGGACCGACCCCTGCGGAACACCGCACGACACACCTTGCCGACACCACTCGTCGCGCGTCGGGTACCTCACGGACCTGTCCGAGAGGTACGCCCCGATCGTACGCCTCAGGTAGACCGGGACCCCGAAGTGGACCAGGGCCGCGGTGATCGTGCTCCACGGAAGGGTGTTGAACGCGTTGGCGATGTCGAGTGACACCGCCAACACCACCTCTCCGCGAGCCACCGCCGCGTCCGCCAGGGCTCGCACCCGCGCTATCGCATCTACGGTGGACCTGCCCCGGCGGAATCCGAACTGGTGTTCGCTCAGATCCGGTCCGACCTCCTCCATGTGTCGAACGAGGCGAGCTGCGATGACGCGCTCGAAGAGCTTGCTCACCTCGTCCAACAACACGATCGGCCGATACGACGACGGTGAGTCGGCCGGTTTCCCCGCTTTTCGAAGCAGGACCAATTTCCCCGCCTTCCATATGCGTGGAAACCGACCCTGCCTCAGCAACGCCGTGAACAGCGTCCGCGTCCAGGACTCTAGGGGACCCATAACTAGAGCCCACACGCGGCCGGGTATACCGTCGGGCCCAGGAGCGGTGTCCTTGACACGCATCCTTTGAACGGCAGCCGACAGTTCCCCTACGCTGACGCCCGGAACGTCGTCCGGGTCGAAGGAGTCTTCCCCCTCCCCCCCCTCCCCAGCGCCGCGGGACAGAGTCGCTGTCGGTGGCGACCCTCGGTCGTCTCGCCGCGGGAACAGTGTGCGAACCGTCCGATCGAGAAGCTCCGGTGAGAGGCTACGAGTCAATGGGGGTCGCCAAGGGCGCAGCTTTTGCCGCACCCTCTTATACGGCTTCCCGAAAGGGTCGCCGTCCAACGACTCGAGCATCTCACGTTCGGACGCCTTCTTCGCCTCGGAGATCGCCGCCACCAGTACGGCCACGTCGGCCCTGTGCGCCGCGTACAGCCGCTCCTCCTCGGCCGTATCGCGCCTCCGTCGACGTCGGCACCTGTGATACTTGCGTCGGCTCGCCACGCACGCGCTGCGAAGCCGGACGAGGTCCGCCGTCCACCAGTACGCACGGCACTTAGGAGGTAGGGAGCGGCGCGCCCGCGGCATGGCCGCGTCACACACGTGCGACACAGCCTGCACGAGCCTCTCCGCTTCCCGCTCCACGTCGACCGCCACCTCCTCCATGGAGAGGCCCGCCGCCTTAACCCGGCCCTCGCGGACCCAGGCCTCGACTAGGGCCGTCTCCTCGAGCCGGTCTCGGTCGAGGCGCTTCAGCGCCCACCGAGGGCCGTCCCCGATCAAGGGACGACAAGGATCGCCCGGAGTCGCCGAGGTCGCGGACACACTGTATCGGACATACAAATGATCCGACAGAGTCTCCACGCCCTCGAGCACCTCCCAATCCCCGATACGGCGGGCCACGGCGACTCCGGCGAACGTTACGTCCACTATGGAGCCGCCGTTTTTCCGCACGCACGTGTTCGCTGTCCCCCGATTAAGCACGATCAAACCCGCTCCGATCGCAAACTCCTCGAGCGCCGCACCGCGCGCGCTCGTAGTTTAGTACCTTTTGGACTACTGCTTTGCAGTAGTCCAAGAACTTATGGCGACTTTCGTCCTCACTCATCAGAGAGGCAACCGGGTTAGGTTAGGTTAGGTTTTTTTTTTTTTTTTTTTTTTTTTTTTTTTTTTTTTTTTTTTTTTTTTATTTTAAGCATTCCCCTGCGTATTTTAAGTCAGGGCCTTTATTTGCACTTTTAAGCATATCAGATCACTTATTCATCTAATACATTTCTTATTCTAAATTCTCATACCATACTTTCGCTATTTCGTCTTTCACTCCTTTCATCATACTTCCCAATAATTCTCCACCTCGTTTCTTTCACTATCCATCCTATTCCTTCTTTCATACCTCTCTGTAAGTGAGGACATCATCGCCTCGTGTCCGGAGCATTTTGTTTTTTCTGTAAAAGAAGCATCCATTTTGTTTACATTAATTTCTTATTATATATCTTATTCTATTATTTATTTACATTTTTCCTTATAATTATATATACATTTCTTTCTTATAATATCTTATAATTTATTTACATTTTGTTCCTTAATATTACGTTACTAACTACTTTTTTACAATATTTTATAAACGTTTGACGACTTTCGTCCTCACTCATCAGAGAGGCTACCATCTCCCTATCCAATTTTTTGCCCAATTCGATCTCCACCTCTGTCCTCTCTCCCCCAAATACGGGACAGAAAAGTAGGATGTGCTCCACGGTCTGGTCCACCGCCGGATCACAGATGCACGAGGGACTCTCCTTGAGTTTAAACCTATGCAGGTACTCGGAGAATCCCCCGTGCCCAGTGAACATCTGGACCAGAACCGTGTCCAGCTCTATCTTACGGAGCACGCGATAAGCCGAGGCGGCGTCCGGGAAAAATATCCGCGTTGTCGAAGCCGTCGTGCCTTCCACGTAGCGCCTGTTCCATTCGTCAATCGTGTCCAACCGAAGTTGACGTTTGACGAACGAAACAGGACACTCCTCATATTCAGGTCTCCTTTTACTTCTTAGGGCCGCGTCCTTGGCCAGCTGGTCCGCCCTCTCGTTCCCCTCCGTCCCCGCGTGCGCTTTCAGCCAGAATAGCCTTACTTCCTTCCCTTTCTCTCTAGCCTCTTTCAAATTTTCTTTCACGCGCATCGCAAGGGGATGGAGGGTGTCCGGTTGTGCGACAGTTTGGAGGGCGGACCTCGAGTCACACATTATGTCGCAGGACTGCGCCGACCCGCCGGCCGCGTACCCTGTTGCTTTCACTAGTGCCAGCAGCTCCGCCTGGTAGACCGAGCAAAAGTTGGCCAGCTTGAGTTTTTTGTTGGTGATCTCCACGGCGTCCCGCATTACGCAGAACGCCGCGCCCACCTTCTCATCTATCCGGCTGCCGTCTGTATAGATATGCAGATCGGCAGCCGCGGTGGGAAGCCGGTCCTCCTCCGCCCGGTCACCCAGGCAGGAGAACTCCACACCAACTTGATCAGACGGGTGTGGCAGTCTCCTGAAGCTGACCGGTACCTCCAGGTCTCGGTCGCCTACTACCCGCCGGGAATGACCATGCTTTATTTCGTATAAATGGGCTGCTTCCTGGACCCGAAGGTCCAAAGGAAGCAACCCGGCGAGTATTAGGGCCGAGTTCAGCGACGCGGTCCTGTGGGTCCTCGCTATCTTTTGAGCGAAGCCCCTCTGCACCGCGTCTAACTGCCTGCGGACCAGTAACTTCGTAGCCGCCGGCGCCCATACACTCGCTGCATACAATATGGTAGGCTCCAACACCGCCAGGTACATCGTCCTAATCACCTCTGGGTTCAACCCCCAAGATACTTTTGCGGCTCTGCACAACTGACGATAGAGGCCTTGGGCCTTGCTGCTCACGTTCTTTACATGCGTATTGAACGTAAGCCTATCGTCAATTGTGAGGCCGAGTATCCGGACTTCCCGAGTTCGACCCAGCGGCTCCCCTCCCATGGACAGTATTGGGTTATCGTACTTCAACTTATTAGTTATCACCATCACCTTCGTTTTGTGTGGTGCGAACCTAAGTTTGTTTCGGACCCCCCAATCATGAACATTGGTGAGAGCCGCATTGGCTTCCCTCGAGATGTCCCCGGTCTCTTGCCCCGAGAAGATCAGAACGACGTCATCTGCGAACGCCTGGCAGTGCACCCCGCTCTTCTCCATCTCTACCAGGAGCGGGTTGAGGAGGAGGGTCCAAAAGGTTGGACCGCCCACGGATCCCTGCACACACCCCTTGGTGGTCTCTCTGGCCCACTCCGCACCCGCGTACCTGACGGACACCCTGCGGTCGCTAAAGTAGCTGTCCACAAGGCGCCGCAGATCCACAGGACAGCGAGTTTCGGCCAGTCTGCACCGTATGGCAGGCCACCAGGCATTATCGAATGCTCCCTCTATGTCTAACGATACCAGCACTACTATCTCCTTCTCCCGCAGACGAGATCGTATGTGCTGGACCATGTCATAGAGGGAGTCCTCGGTACTCCTCTGCGGCATGAAGCCGTATTGGTGGCGACTGATATACGATGCAGAGTACCACCGGATCCTCCGGACCATCATCTTCTCCACGATCTTGCCCATTACGGGCAAGAGCCCGATGGGCCGATAGGATTTCGGGTGCGTGTAGTCTTCCTTATCGGGCTTTCTCAACACTACGACCACTGCCTCCTTCCACTTCCTGGGGAAGTAGGAGAGAGCGAGGCACCGGTTGGAGAGCGCGAGAAACACGGCGGCATCCACGGCGATGGCCGCCCGGCAGATGTCTGCGGTGAGGCCGTCAGCGCCAGGTGCTTTCTTAGCACTGAAGGTCGACACGGACCATCGGAGCTCCTCCATCGTGAAGGGGGGGTCACATGGGTTATCATGTCCCCCCCCGCTGACTTCATTGGCTTTCGCTCTTACATGACAGTGGCCCGCATCGTCCTCCCCGGGGTCATCCCCCGGAAAGAAGACCTCCGCTAGCATCCTGGCTGATCCCTCTGCGTCCAGTACTTTTCCCGACTGGACGAGGGGGACGTCCTCTCGCCTCACCTCCGCGCGACGCATCACACGGTAGATGCCGTCCCACACGGTCTCGCGGTCCTGCCTCTCGCAGAACCGCTTCCAGCTTTCGGTCTGAGCACGTTTCGCCTCGAGACGGTAGGCCTCCCTCGCGTCGGCATATTCCTGTATGACCAACTCTTTACGAGCTGGCCGCGCGTTTCGGATCCGTCTCTTCTTCCTCACGACGTCTGCCTTGAGGAGAGAGAGCTGTTCGGACCACCAAGGCAATTCCGTCCTCCTCCGCTTGGAGACCTTCGGCAGGACCGCATCGCAGGAATCCACCACGGCGCCCACGTACCGTTCGGCTACGCTGTCTAACGCCCCCTGTTCGGTGACCTTGTCAACCTCAGCGGGCGTCAGACCGCGTTCCGAGAGCAGCTGGGCAAAAGTCCTACTGAACTCGCTCCAGTCTGCCCTTCGCGTAGTGTAGCGCCGTGTCGAACTCCTGATGTCCGTACCGACGGACCTCACAAGCTTCAATTCGAACAGTATTGCCCTGTGGTCCGACGAAGACACGTCATCTGCTATACGCCAGCCCTCCACTCTGTCGAGCAGAGTGGTCGAGCAAGCGGTGATGTCGACGCGACTGGCATAGCGCTTCCCGCCCCGATACGTCTCAAACGTCGGCTCAGACCCTCGGTTCAGCACGTGCATCCCCAGTTGGTCGAGCACAGCTGCAATCTCACTCCCCCTTCGATCCACGGTGCGGCTGCCCCACCAACTACTGTGAGCATTGACGTCTCCCCCCAGCATCACGTTGACAGTTCCCAATCTCTCCACGACCCAGACGATTCGGTCCAGGTATGGTTCGACGGGCTTGTCGGGCTCCAGGTAGACGGATACCACCCCTATCTCCCAGGCCCCAGTCCTCAATCTGGCCACAACAATGTTGGCAGACGTGAGGTCAGGGCATTGGGTGATGTTGATGGTATCGTCGAATAGTACAATGGCGGCCTTTACGACCTCTCCGGCCCTTCGGCCAGAGCATTGTACCACCCTTGTCCCTGGGTAGTGCCGCATCTCGCCAATAGCGCCGATGTACGGCTCCTGGACCATCGCGAACGCCCACCCTCTCTTCGGCGCTTCGCGTATCAGCTCGGCCGTGGCGAGTTCGGACCTTTGCAGGTTCGACTGTGCAACGTGATACTGGTGGTGTCCGGCCCGGTTGTCGCGGTCGGCCCCCGGGGCGCCCTTAGCAATACGCTATGGATGCCCGCGATATGGCGTCCCAACGCCTCCGAACCGGACATTCCTCATCAAATGCTCCGTGGTCCCACCTGTCAGCCTTTGCCTTACGGCAGTTCCGACAGGCAGGGGGTTTCCCCGCTTGCCACTCCGTGCACTCGGCCCTGTGGTGATGACCATCGCAGTGGCTGCATCGGTCTTCAGACTCGGTGCACATCCTCTTACTGTGACCATACCCCAGGCACCGAGTGCATTGTACGAGTGGGGAGTGATCCTGCACCCTTACTCGCTGCAGATCCACGTGCAGCGTACCTATGGCTGTGAAACGGCCCCAGAGGGTTGGCGATACCCGCATGACCACATGGGAAATGTGCGGGTTCCGCGCTCTCCGCCTGAACCTGATTTCCATCCTCTGGTCTTTCTCAGGGACGCCTACCAAAAGGTCTTTATTTTGGTTGCGAATTGCGGTAATTATATCCGCGTCCTTGTTATAGGACATTACGTCTCTGAGAATGACCAGCGGATCCCTACTTCGTACTTCTTCCAGGTTCAAGCCCCTTCCTGCTTTATTTAGCTTCTCGCGCACACGAGCAAGCTCCGTCTCTGTTCCACATCCTATAATCACTTTTCCATCCCGTATTTTTCTTATCCTATCAATTTTTATACCCTCTTCTTTTGCGTTTAGTGTCTCCCTTATTTTGATCAGAACCTGGTCCCCAGTATCGGTCCCCGACGAGATCGCCACCGAGTGCGTTGCTTCGTTCCCCGGTGGCGGTCTTTTTGTCGGTGCTGCGGCTGCGCTTGCATATGAGCTGGGGCGCTCGAGCTTCTCCTTCTCCCTCTCTTCCCTCCAGACATTGAAAGACTCCCTGAGACCCTCCATCTCCCTGGTGCTGGTCTCAAGGAGTCTTGCATGTTCTTTCAACCTGTCTAACATCTCCCCATACTCCCTTCCCGGCTGCTCCACTCTCGGGGAGACAGCAAGGGGTACCACATCGTCTCCCTTCCCCTCGCCTTCCCCTCCGACTTGCTCGGCAGCCGGGCCCTTCTGATGGTCCCCGGTCCCCTTCCTCCTCAGCTCGAGCTCCCCTTCCTTTACCAGCTGGTATAGCTTTTCAATTGCTTGAGTCACCCCCTCCTTAATATCCGTCCTAAGGTTGCGCGAGCTTCCAAGGTGCAGCTTAGCTTTGTTCAAGTAAGCTCGCGCTTCCTTTATTCGGTCTACAGGGGCCAACCTTTCTACCTTCTGCGGTTCGGACCCCCCCGCGGCCGAGGGTGACTTTTCTACCAGTTTGACTGGCACTGCGCTCGCCTTAGACTTGCCCGCCGCAGGCAAGACTCCGCAAGGCTGGGTCTTGGCTTTTTGGACCTGCCCGGATTCCCCCTCCCCCACGCTGTTTCTTACCCTCCTCATGGGTGAGGTACTACTCCTACCGACCGCTTCGTCCGTCAGGGTCATCTCACCTGAGTTTCTCTTTTTAGGAGTTCTCAGCATGTCTGTGATGTTTTTTAGGGAGGAACTTGTCTGACCAAATTAGGATCTACTAAACTTAATACTAACGCAATAAGGCCGATATCAATAATGTTACTTATTTTCTAATTTTTTAAAAAGAACAATTTTCTTAATCTACGGCAATAGGGCCCTTAACCTATGTGTCGCCGCGTAAAAAGGTGACAGCAGCTCAACCGCGCTCGACAAACGACGCGCGTCAGGGTCAAAATGCTGGCCAATCCGGTAACACAAGAAAACCACGTTAAAACTGCTATTTGCGGTCCGTGGCTTTCTTGTTTTAATTATAACTTCCCTTGGGGGAGGGCTAGTATCTTCAAACAAACACAGGTAGACAGCGGGTGAATTTCTCCACCGGATAGAATTTTGAATAGAATTATTATTTAAATTTAAGAATTTTTAATTTTGAATACAAATTTAAATTTTTAATTTTTCAACTGTATTATATGATGTTTTATTTTATTTACCAAAAACTAATCAAAATTGTTAAACTTTTTTACTGGATTTGCCAAAGGGGGGACTTGTGTAATACTATTGAAATTTTTCTGACCCACCTGCGGTTATCGTTCGCCCCCTAGGGGTGCCTTTTGGCCCCGCGCGACGTCTTACAGTAATTTAATTTTAATAAATATATTCTTAACTTAAAACCCCGCTTGTGGGGTGTCGCTGGATACAGCTTTTCTTCCCGGTTCCAACGATGCCCAAAAAGTGGGGGGTCGTCGCTTTTGATCTTGATGTAGGCGGCTCCGAAGATAGGGGTAGTTTTTGGTACTTTGCCCCCTCACTGCTCCTTCCTCAGGGGTCGGATCCTGGACCCCGAGGTGTCAACGATCTCGCCTCGCTCTCCTCTTTCTGGTGGTATATTTTGCGTTCTCCTAGGACTTCGGGATCAAAAACCACGTGCCACGTGGTTTTTGGTTTTTTATTAATTTCTCCGCAACCCCTTGTCCAAAAAATCTGGATTTTTAGGAGTTAACGGAGACCACTGGGAGGCACTTATTTCCACAAAAAAATTTGGGGGTCACCGATCTTATTTTTGCAGCACGCGCACACAAAGTTTTTTAACCTCAAAATTTAGGGTTTTTTGACTATAACTTTTTAGATTCTGAATCGATCACTTTAATTTTTATATACGCGCACTACACACATTAAGACGAATCTAACGATATATAATACTTAATAATTCGCGACAAAAATCCCACGTAACGGATTTTTTAATTGCGGAGCTAATAATTTTGCTGCGTTCGCTTCAAGGTCTCGAGCGCTACTCGGTTAGGTTAGGTTAGGTTAGGTTAGGTTAGGTTAGGTTAGGTTAGGTTAGGTTAGGTTAGGTTAGGTTAGGTTAGGTTAGGTTAGGTTAGGTTAGGTTAGGTTAGGTTAAGCAAGGCCAAGCCAAGCAAGGCCAAGCCGAAAGCGTGGAATGAAATGCTGGAGAAACTAGATAAAGACCCATGGGGAAGGCCCTATAGATTAGTTCGATCCAAACTTCGTCCCTGGACCCCACCACTGACTCAGACCCTACAGCCTTTACTCTGTGAAAGCATCGTAGAGGCTCTATTTCCGGAAAAAGACGAATACCTACCACCAAGCATGGTACCGCCGGAGATAACAGTCGAAGGCAGTTCTGGTAGGTCAGAAGCCGTATCGGAGCCCGAGCTCAAAGCGGCGGAGCTACGGATGCGAGCCAAGAAGGTTGCTCCAGGGCCAGACGGCATACCAGGAACTGTTTGGTGCCCTGCTCTCGAGGCACTAGGGCCATGGATCAGGACGCTCTTTAGTGCGTGCCTCGAGCAGGGCCGATATCCAAACAGCTGGAAAACCGGTAGGCTAGTGCTGCTGAAGAAAGAGGGTCGTCCAGCGGACTCGCCATCTGCATATCGCCCCATCGTCGTGCTGAACGAGGTGAATAAGCTGTTCGAGCGGATAATTGCTGAGCGGCTTACTAAGCACCTGACGGAGGAAGGGCCAGATCTTAGCGGGTGTCAATACGGCTTTCGCAAGCTAAGGTCAACGATCGATGCCATAATGAGAGTCAAAGCGCTGACAGCGGACGCAATATCTCAGGGCGATGTTGTGGTGGCGGTGTCCCTGGACATCAAAAACGCCTTTAACACCCTACCCTGGAGCTGCATAAAGGAAGCCCTCCGTTACCATGCCGTACCTCGCTATCTGCGACAGATTGTGGCGGCATACCTATCGGACAGGGCGGTGACGTATCCCACCAAGACAGGTTGGTGTAGAAGGACGGTGTCGTGTGGGGTTCCACAGGGGTCGGTTCTTGGACCCCTCCTGTGGAACATAGGATACGATTGGGTGTTGCGAGGAGCAAACCCGGAGGGAGTAGAGGTCGTCTGCTATGCGGACGATACGCTCGTAACAGCGCGAGCTGGGACGCATAGGCAGGCGGTCCTCCTGGCAACGGCAGGTGTAGCACACACCGTCCAGAGGATACGGCGGCTGGGACTTGAAGTCTCTGTGGAGAAGTCGGAAGCTATATGTTTCCACGGACCTAGGAACGCACCGCCCACAGGACTGGAGATGGTGGTGGGTGGAGTTTCCATCGGTATCGAGAAGACCTTGCGCTACCTGGGTCTAGTCCTCGATAGCCGGTGGAACTTTAAGGAACATTTCAGTGGCCTGGCTCCGAGACTCATTCGAGCGGCGGGCGCGTTAGGTAAGCTCTTGCCCAACATTGGAGGACCTAGAGCTCAGTGCCGCCGCCTCTATACGGGAGTCGTCAAGTCGATGGCCCTCTATGGAGCTCCTATCTGGGTGGACGCTCTGAACGCCCATAACAAAACCCTCCTACGCAGACCGCAACGGGTTATGGCGGTGAGAGTCATAAGGGGCTATCATACGATCTCCTTCGAGGCGGCCTGTGTCCTGGCGGGAACGCCGCCATGGGATTTGGAGGCGGAGTCTCTGGCGCAGAGATATGAAGTTGCAATGGGACTACGCAACGTACCGGGATGGCAGTCATCAGAAGGGTGGAGAACACTTCTGGATGAGCACCTGGTGAGAAGCAACCGGGTGCTCATTGAGAAGTGGAAGAAAAGACCTCAGCAACCGACTGCTGGCCACCAAATAATAGAAGCGGTGCTACCGGTACTGGACCAGTGGCTGACAAGGAGACATGGAGCTCTCACGTTCCGACTCGTGCAGATGCTGTCGGGGCATGGCTGCTTCGGAAGGTACCTGTGCAGGGTGGCGGGCAGAGAGCCCACGATGGGGTGTCATCATTGCGAAAGTGCCGAGGACACGGCCAGGCACACACTTGAAGAGTGTCCGCGGTGGAGCGAGCAGCGAAGTCACCTCGCTGCCGTAATGGGGAATGACCTGTCACTGCCAGCCGTAGTGGAAGCTATGGTAAGTAATAACGTGGCATGGGGCAAAATGGTCTACTTCTGCGAGGAGGTGATGACGCAAAAAGAAGCGATGGAAAGGGTTAGGGAAGACGACCCGTCGTCGCTACCTATCCGCCGGAAGAAAACCGGTCGCAGGCGGCTCGCTCACGATCGCCGCCTTCCTCCTTAACGAGGGCTACGGGTGGTGTCGGTGGAGAGAACACCACCACCCGGTAACAAGTGACCTTCGAGGTGTAATGCATGCAAAAGCATAGCACACAAGATTGGGATTAAGGTTCTAGGTGGAGTCTGCACCAGGCGGACAGACGCCGGTGGAATCACGGTAGAGTGCGCAAGCGACCCCGTGGCTCTTGCCAATAAGGCGCAGAGTACGTACGTCGATGGTTTTTTAGTGGGTATTAAGGCAATCAGCCAACGAGTCCCACATACCCGCCTGGTAACCACAGGCGGGATGCGTAAATGCATTTTTCCATCAGAAAAAAAAAAAAAAAAAAAAGGTTAGGTTAGGTTAGGGCCCTCCTCTGACGGAAGAGGAGCTGGACGTGGCCCTGGGTCGTCTCCGGGGTCGACGTACGGCTCCGGGGCCCGACGGGGTCCCATCGAGGGCCCTCTGGGTGGCCGCGAGTCACCTGCGCGAGGAGCTCCGGGGACTGTACGATGCCTGCATTCGGTACGTGCAGTTCCCGGAGCGCTGGAAGACGGGCAGGCTTTGCCTGCTGCGGAAGGGGGACCGTCACCCCGACTCCCCTTCCGCGTACAGACCGATCGTCCTTCTGGACGAGGCGGGTAAGGTCTTCGAGAAGATCTTGGCCGGCCGTCTCGTTCGGCACCTCGCCGAGGTGGGACCGGGCCTCCATGAGGCCCAGTACGGATTTCGGGCAGGGCGATCCACGTTGGACGCCCTGCTCGACCTGAAGGGCCTCTGTCTGGAGGCCTTCGGTGACGGCGAGGTGGTCCTGGGGGTGTCCTTAGATATCGAGAACGCCTTCAACAGCCTGCCATTCGCGACGATCAGGGGGGCGCTGGAGTTTTTCCGGCTCCCCCCCTACATGGTCGGGCTGTTGGGGGCGTACCTCAAGGACAGGACGATCGTCTGGGTTGATGGCAGCGGCGAATTACATCGGCGGCGCGTGGAGAGCGGGGTTCCACAGGGGTCGGTCTTGGGCCCCTTGCTGTGGAACCTCGCGTACGACTGGCTGCTGCGGCAGCCGGTCCTCCCCGGGACGAGGGTACTATGCTACGCGGACGACACCCTCGTCTCGGCCCGGGGGAGGAGTTACGACGAGGCTGCTCGTCTGGCCGCCACTAGCACGTCGCTGGTGGTGGACCGGATCGAGCAGCTGGGTCTGAGGGTCTCCGTCACGAAGACGGAGGCCCTCCTCTTCCACGGACCCCGCAGGGGTCCACCCCGGGGCGCGATCATCCCCGTCCGGGGCGAGAGGGTCCCAGTGCGGGGAGCCCTCAAGTATTTAGGGCTCACTCTGGACGGGCGATGGAGCTTCGGGGAGCACTTCGAACGGCTTCTCCCGAAGCTCACCGCCACCGCCGCTGCGCTGGGCAGATTGCTGCCCAATGTCGGGGGGCCGGGTCATTTGTGTCGGCGCCTATACTCTGGCATCCTGCGGAGTATGGCACTGTACGGAGCGCCCGTATGGGTGGATAGGTGCGAGACCGCCAGGAACGGGCCCGTGTTGAAGAGGGCCCAACGTATCCTGGCGAACCGAGCCTGTCGGGCGTACCGTACGGTGTCCTGGACGGCGGGAACGCTTCTCGCGGGCGATGCGCCTTGGCATCTACAGGCGCAGTCGCTCGCGGAAGTGTACCTCTTCCTGCGGGATGCCGGAGAGCGTCGGCCGGACCCGGCCACGGTCCGCCGGATCAGGCGCGTTGCCCATAACGCCCTGATCCGGCGGTGGGAGACGGAGTTAGGTAACCCTGCCGCCGGCCGGGACACGGTGGAGGCCATCAGGCCCCACCTGTCCCGGTGGATGAGCCGGCGGTACGGGGCCTTGACGTTCCACCTGGTGCAGGTGCTGACAGGCCATGGATGTTTCGGCAAGTACCTGCACCAGGTGGCTCGTAGAGAGATGACGCAGGAATGCGTCGAGTGTGGTGCGCCGATTGACACGGCGCACCACACTCTGGCGGAGTGCCCGGCATGGGGGCCGCAACGCCACGCCCTCGTCGCACAAGTCGGCAGTGACCTCTCGCTGCCGACTGTAATCGATCGTATGTTGAGCAGCGAGAGGTCTTGGAGGGCGGTAGCCTCCTTCTGCGGCGCAGTGATGCGTCAGAAGGAGGCCGCCGAGCGCACGAGGGAGGCCGACGCCGCTGCCGCACCTTGCAGGCGGCGGCGGGCCGGCGGGAGAGCGCGGCGGCAGAACCACGCCGTCCGCTTCCTCCCGCCGTGAGCGATGGGCCCCTAGCCGGGCACGGTGTGATGGGACGTTCGGGCCGTTGGGCGTGGCCCTTTGGGCCTTTTGTCGTGTTTCCCCTGGGGGTGCGTCCCCCGGGGGAGTCTTGGTTTTTGTCCCCCCCCTCCCACTTCGACGAGGGGGGGAGTCTGGAGGGAGGAGGCCGCCGCCCAATTCCTTCACGGGAGGGCGGCGGCCGAGCATGCGCTCCGTCGTGGGCGCGCGCGGTCGTCTGTGGGGTCGGGGGGCCCCAACGTGCCGGTCCCGCGAGGGGCCGGTACGGGACGGCAGGTGGGTGCCTTTGCTCCCCGCGGGTACCCACCAAGAGGAGTTTTATACGCGGAGGCGCCCGGAGAGTTGCTTGGCTGAAACCCGGGCGTCTCCAGTATGCGTATTGCGGGACAAGCGGTGGTGGTTTTAGTGGGTATGGGGGTCACGCACAACATCTCAGTGGCCCCGAGCCCCACATAACCCGGCGTCCCCCCCCTTGAAAAGGACGCTGGGTATGCGTTAACAGCATTTCCACCACCGATATCAAAAAAAAAAAAAAAAAAGGTTAGGTTAGGTTAGGTTAGGTTAGGTTAGGTTAGGTTCCGTCTTGGTCGTGGCCCTTTGGGCCTTTTGTCGTGTTTCCCCTGGGGGTGCGTCCCCCGGGGGAGTCTTGGTTTTTGTCCCCCCCCTCCCACTTCGACGAGGGGGGGGAGTCTGGAGGGAGGAGGTCGCCGCCCAATTCCTTCACGGGAGGGCGGCGGCCGGGCATGCGCTCCGTCGTGGGCGCGCGCGGTCGTCTGTGGGGTCGGGGGGCCCCAACGTGCCGGTCCCGTGAGGGGCCGGTACGGGACGGCAGGTGGGTGCCTTTGCTCCCCGCGGGCACCCACCAAGAGGAGTTTTATACGCGGAGGCGCCCGGAGAGTTGCTTGGCTGAAACCCGGGCGTCTCCAGTATGCGTGTGGCGGGACAAGCGGTGGTGGTTTTAGTGGGTATGGGGGTCACGCACAACATCTCAGTGGCCCCGAGCCCCACATAACCCGGCGTCCCCCCCCTTGAAAAGGACGCTGGGTATGCGTTAACAGCATTTCCACCACCGATATCAAAAAAAAAAAAAAAAAAAAAAAAAAGGTTAGGTTCCGTCACCGGATCCCAGTCCGGTGTTATACGGCGCGATGCCCCCGGGTGGTGGATGGGGGCCCTCTCCCGTTTTGATCTGGAGAGTCTGGCTTGGGTGACCAGCCGGCGTGAACCAAAACTGGGGGGTCTGCTGGGCGTCCCGTTGCGTCCCGTAGTGGGACGGACAAACGGCCAGTGTATCCCGTCTTTTCCATCTTTTCCTATCCTTTCCTTAAAGGGTCATGCCACTCCCAATATTTCTCTCATGCTGGGAGTGTATTGGTGATGCAGACTGCCCTATCCTTTTCCAAATTCCTTCCTTTTCTCCTTTGTCGGTCCGGAGGGCGATAACCTCTTGCAAAAGTCACTTAATGGGGGGGGAGGGATTAGCCTAGGTTCTCGAGGAGGAAGGGCGGCGGGCCCGGTGTTCACTAACAATGACTCCGGGCGCGGCCTCACTGGGGCCACTGCCGGCCGAGCCGGTCTGCAACGATGGAAGGAGTTCCTACGCGGGCCGGTGGACCTTGTCTTAACTGGCTGGGTCTGCGAGGGAGAAAACCTCAATAAAAAGTTACCCGAACCCCAAGCGGCGCCGCACCGCGAGGGGGTGAATGGCCGAACGGATTTTCGGTCGCTAGTGCGTGTCCCCGCGCCGGCACCTGGCGAACCGGTTAGCGGGTCACTTAGCCTTACCCGGGTACAGAGGGCTCTGCCCGGGCTCGACCCCATTATATCCCTTACACTCGTGGGAACATTATGGAAAGTTCAAATTTAAAAACAACCTTAGACGAAGCGGAGGAGAGGAGCAGGTCTGAGCCTGAAAACTCAGACGCTGGCTCGGTCAGGAGTATGAGGAGCGCTATAAGTGCTCGAAGCATGGACAGTGGGTCCAAATTTTTCCGTAAAAGGAAACGAGTCAGTGGAGAGAGCGCGCCTTCCGGAGAGGAACCTCCATCAGGCAGCGAAGATGAGGAAGAGTTTGCGGCTCCGACAGCGAAAGAAAGACGCAGCAAAGGAAGGCCATCAACGCACGGAAAGTACGTGGGATTGCATCAAGCAAAACTGGAGAAAGAGGCAGTTGAGAGACACGAATATCTCAGGGTCCAAATTGGCCAAGAAGATAGGGAGATCGCCGAGATTGCTAGGGCCGTCTCAAATAGCAGAACTCCACTACGGCTCTCACTGGCTAAGGCTGGCGAAAACGAGCCAGATATAGAGGACTTAAACGCAGAAGAACTGCGCAATAAGGTGGAAGCCTCCTTGAGATCAATCAAGATGGTCTCTAAAATATCAAAAGGACTTAAGGGTACATGCGCGAAGACCCTTAAAGACGCGGTGCAGCTCATGTCGGAGGTGACAGAAGAGCTAATGAGTCGTACGTCCAATGAAGAGACGCAGCGACTCCAGAAGGAAAACGCGAATCTAAAGAACCAGATGGCGGGTCTCAGAAACGAATTAGAAGAGATCAAGGCGCAACTGATTGACATGAAAAGGGCCAATCAGACAAAAAGTGTCAGTGAAAGGGAAGGCCAACAAAAGGAGCCAATCGAAGCAGTGATTGTTAAGCTCATAAGAGAGGAAATGGGAAGGTTCACATCGCGGGTGGAGTTCCTTGAGGGGAAAATTCTGCGCCCTCCACTCGCTTCGGAGTCTAGGCAGCAGCAGCGGACCAGTGGTGCAACTTTCGCAGAAAAAGCTAAAGCGTCCAAAGTGCCAAAAGGAAAATCAACTGCCCAAGCAACGGGCACTGCACCCACACCAACTGAGCCCTCGGCGACTGCACCACTTCCAACTACGCAAAGTAAGAAGAAGAAAGGGGATGAAAATACCAAGGCTGGACGAGACGTTGTTAACAACGCTCAAAACGACTCTGCTGCGCTGCCATCAACCACCAACACTTCGGAGGGGGGCTGGCAAATAGTTGGAGCAAAGAAAAAGGCTAAGAATGCCAAGAAGAAAGCCGCCAAGGTTAGAAAGAGAAAACTACGCGCACCTCGCTCCGCAGCGGTAGTCATAACGCTGCAGCCCGAGGCTGAGGAAAAGGGGCTGACCTACGCTGATGTTATAAATAGCGCTAAGTCCCAAATCGCTCTGCAAGACCTGGGCATACCAGTCGGATTACGCTTTCGCCCAACAGTGACAGGGGCAAGGCTCTTGGCAGTACCAGGAGACGCAAACGCCGAAAAAGCTGATGCTTTTGCGGCAAAGCTGAGTGAAGTGCTGTCACCAGAAGAAGTTCGCATCTCAAGACCCACAAAATGTGTAGGCATTCGCGTCACCGGCCTTGACGACTCAGTCTCGGCTAAAGAGTTGATTGCTGCTGTCGCTAAAGACGGCGGCTGCTCTGAAGATCAAATAAAATCAACAGAGGTTCGTGTCGGTGCAAATGGACTTGGTACGGCAATCGTGTCATGTCCAGTCACGGCTGCTAAAAAAATGGTCGAAGGCCGGCGACTCTTAGTAGGTTGGGTCTCGGCACAAGTTAAATTACTAAAGTCGAGACCCATGCGGTGTTTCCGCTGTCAAGTGGAGGGTCACGTAGGTGTCCGGTGTACCTCCTGTGTCAACTTCAAGGACTTGTGCTACCGCTGTGGCCAATCCGGACACAAACGGGTATCGTGTTCTGCGGACCCGCACTGTCCGGCGTGTGAAGCCGAGGGCAAACCCGCTGGACACATCGCTGGCGGCAAAGAATGTAAGCAGCTGAAATCAAATATGACGGCTCCAACAAGATCAGGACAACCGCGAACGGCGATACCTGCGCAACGTTCGGCCGAGACGGAAACAAATATGGAATGTCACTAATGGATCAGTCACTTCATATATTGCAAACCAATGTCAATCACTCTGCAAGAGCCCAAGATCTTCTAACACAGACTCTTGCAGAATGGTCCATCAATCTGACGGTAATTGCTGAGCCTTACTGTGTCCCGTCCACGGCTGGGTGGGCAGGTGACGTCGAGGGCATGGTGGCAATCTACTCGGTTCGGTCTATGGGCGGTCCTCCCCTTGAAAACATCCAGAGGGGACGAGGTTACGTCGCCGCAGACGTTGCTACTATTAAGATCATTGGGGTATATTTTTCTCCAAATAGGTCACTCGTCGAATACGAGAACTTTCTTGACCAGTTGGCGACTTTCATAAGTCAAATACACCCTCGCCCTATACTCGTGCTGGGTGATTTCAACGCGAAGTCCCCGGCCTGGGGCTCACCAGTTGCTGATGCGAGAGGTGAAGTGCTGGAAGACTGGGCCCTAGTACAAGGACTCGTCGTCTTAAACACTGGCAATACACACACGTGCGTGCGCCAGAGAGGCGGTTCAATTGTCGATCTTACTTTCGCCACTCCTTCTCTGGCGCACCACGTTCGCGGATGGCGAGTTGTTGAGGAGGCGGAGACTCTATCCGACCATCGGTATATCCGATTCGAGCTCTCCGCCGACACCTCCAACCACCCCGCACAACAGGACTTGACAAGCCCAGGTTCACGCTGGGCCCTCGGACGATTAAATCACCAACTCCTTCTGGAAGCGGCTGCAGTACAAGCTTGGACACCATCTTCGGCTGGCTTGATCAATGTGGATGAAGAGGCAAATTGGTTTCAGGAAGCCCTAACATCAATTTGTGATTCGGCTATGCCCCGAATCTCCTCAAATAGACGAACATCGAGGCGGCAAGTGTATTGGTGGTCGCAGGAACTTAACCAACTGCGTCGGGCTTGCATCGCTGCTCGCCGCCAATACACTCGTCACCGCAGACGACGTCGAAGAACAGAAAACTCGGCAGCAAGAGAAGCTGAATTATACAGCTCATATAGGACGGCAAAGAAAGCACTGCAAGATGCCATAAAGACGGCTAAGGTGCGTGCTCGCGAAGAATTTATAGCGATGCTTGATAGAGATCCATGGGGACGTCCGTATAAAATGGTGAGGGACAAACTCCGTCCCTGGTCTCCACCATTGACGCAAACCCTACCACCTGATCTATTGAGAAGAGTATTGGACGCGCTATTTCCAAACGAAACTAGGCGCCCAATCGGAATCCCATCACAAGTACAGGCAGGAACACCGCACGATGTCAATACAGCAGCTCCAGAGGTCTCACACGACGAGCTGATGAAGGCTGTGGAAAGGCTGAAAACGAAAAATGTCGCACCCGGACCAGACGGTGTGCCTGGCCGAGTTTGGACTCTGTCGTTCGAAGCACTGGGGCTGCGTTTCGGATCTTTGCTTAGCGCATGCCTTCAGCAAAGACGATTTCCGAAGAAATGGAAAATTGGAAGGCTCGTACTACTCAGGAAGGTGGGGCGACCAGCTGACTCCCCTTCCGCTTATAGGCCAATAGTTCTGCTCGATGAGGCGGGTAAACTCTTTGAGCGGATAATCGCCAGCCGCCTCGTCGAGCACCTTTCACAAGTGGGCCCTGACCTGAACGAAAACCAGTTTGGGTTCAGGAGAGGTAGATCTACCGTTGACGCCATACAACGAATAAAGAAAATTGTGGATGAGGCTATATCTCAGGGTAAGGTGGTTTTGGCGGTGTCTATAGACATCGCCAACGCATTCAACTCCCTACCCTGGGATTCTATAATGATGGCACTGGATCACCACCAGGTCCCGCGCTATCTAAGCGATACGATTAGGGACTACCTGTCCGATCGACGAGTCATCTTCCCGAGTCGGACAGCATGGATCGAAAGAAACATCACAAGCGGTGTTCCACAAGGATCTGTCTTAGGGCCTCTCCTGTGGAACATCGCCTATGATTGGGTGCTCCGCGGTGCACTTCTGCACGACGTCGAGATAACGTGCTACGCGGACGACACTCTAGTTACTGCGAGAGGTCGGTCACACCGCGAGGTCAATATCCTTGCCACTGCAGGAGTATCACAAGTTGTAGGAAGAATAAGAAGACTTGGCCTGGAAGTAGCATTGACCAAAACAGAGGCGATCTGCTTCCACGGAGCAAGAAACGCGCCGCCCCCCGACTCGCACATCATCGTGGGCGGCGTACGAATAGAAATCGGGCAAACCCTGAAGTATTTGGGCCTCACGCTCGATAGGCGGTGGACGTTTCGCCAACACTTCGCCGCGCTAGGCCCAAAATTAACAAGGGCAGCGGCAGCGCTAGCGTCCCTCCTGCCCAACTTGGGAGGGCCTAACGACAGTTGCAGACGGCTATACATGGGAGTGGTACGATCGATGGCTCTGTACGGTGCGCCAATCTGGGGCCAAAACATGTCGGCCAAGAACATCACTGCCCTCAGAAGACCACAGAGGGCAATGGCCATCCGTGTCATACGAGGATACCGTACAGTATCATTCGAAGCGGCAACTGTGTTGGCGGGTTCACCCCCGTGGGATTTAGAGGCGGAACTGACAGCCCTACTTTACAAGTGGCATAAGGAGGCCACGAACAGGGGTCTCATAGTCCATCCTGACGAAACTCGGAAGAAAAGGGCAGGACTACGATCAGAGATGGTCGAAAAGTGGAGACAAAGGCTCACATCGCCAGAAGCGGGCCATAACACCGTCACCGCTGTACAGCCAATACTCGCACAGTGGCTCAGCAGGCGGCATGGCTCATTAGCATTCCGACTGACACAAATACTTTCCGGACACGGGTGCTTCGGAAAGTACTTGCATCGCATAGGACGGGAGCAGAGTCCAATCTGCCACCACTGTGCAGGTACTGAAGACTCAGCCCTGCACACTTTGCAGGAGTGCCCGGCTTGGAGTGCAGAGCGCGAGCAGCTACTCGCGGCGACAGGAGAGCAAACGCTGTCGCTCCCGACCATAATCCAATTAATGACCGAGAGCGAGAGCGTCTGGGAGGCGATGGCCTCATTTTGTGAAGCCGTTATGACCAACAAGGAGGTGGCGGAGCGCGAAAGGGAGGCTACCAGCCAGCTTCCCTCCCGCCGCAGGCGCACAGCACGACGACGAGCGCACCCGCGCGATGACCTCCGACCACCGTGAGGTCAGGCCTGCGAGCGGCGGGGAGGGCAACCCGTCGTCCGACCAGTGACAGGCCGTGGCGGTGAGCACCCAGTGTCCGGGGTGCTCACATTAGGAGGATAGGGGCAAGGCCCCTCAAGGAAGGGACCCGAAGAGGGTCAAGGCCGGCCGGGAAGGTGGCGAATGCATCGATCGATCCCACCAACCCGGCACTCAGGCCGTGAAGGACACCGGGGGTTGTTTTAGTGGGTGAGAGCCCCACATAACCATTCGTCGTGCCCTAGGCGAATGTGTATGCCGCAGGACATTTTTTCCCCTCGAAAAAAAAAAAAAAAAAAAAAAAAGGTTAGGTTAGGTTAGGATAGGTTAGGTTAGGTTAGGTTAGGTTAGGGGACTCCTGGGACCTCTAGGATCCTGGGACCTCTAGGATCCTAGAGGTCCCAGGATCCTAGAGGTCCCTGGAGTGAACAGTGGAGAGAAAGCAGATATGCTTGCCTCAAAACTGAAGGACTTTCTAGGGGACGACAACGTCCACATAGGCAGGCCTACTAAGTGCTCGGAAATGCGCATCTCCGGGCTAGACGATTCCGTCACGACAGACGAAGTTGTGACGGCCATCGCGAAAGTAGGCGAGTGCTCTAAAGAATCGGTGAAATGCGGCGACATAAGACCTGACCACACAGGTCTAGGCACAGCCTGGGTGCGGTGCCCGATACCCGCTGCCAAAAAGGTGGCTACGAGCGGAAGGCTATTGGTGGGCTGGGTGGCCGCTCAAGTGAAGCTTCTGGCACCTAGGGTGCTCCGCTGCTACCGGTGCCTGGAGGTTGGACACGTTAGAGGACAGTGTACCGCCGAAGTGGATCGCAGCGGAATATGCTACCGTTGCAGCCAGTCGGGTCATAGAGCGGGGCAATGTACCGCTGCACCGCATTGTGTACTGTGCTCCGACCGTAAAAGACCAGCTGAGCATGGAGTAGATAAAGACCCATGGGGAAGGCCCTATAGATTAGTTCGATCCAAACTTCGTCCCTGGACCCCACCACTGACTCAGACCCTACAGCCTCTACTCTGTGAAAGCATCGTAGAGGCTCTATTTCCGGAAAAAGACGAATACCTACCACCAAGCATGGTACCGCCGGAGATAACAGTCGAAGGCAGTTCTGGTAGGTCAGAAGCCGTATCGGAGCCCGAGCTCAAAGCGGCGGAGCTACGGATGCGAGCCAAGAAGGTTGCTCCAGGGCCAGACGGCATACCAGGAACTGTTTGGTGCCCTGCTCTCGAGGCACTAGGGCCATGGATCAGGACGCTCTTTAGTGCGTGCCTCGAGCAGGGCCGATATCCAAACAGCTGGAAAACCGGTAGGCTAGTCCTGCTGAAGAAAGAGGGTCGTCCAGCGGACTCGCCATCTGCATATCGCCCCATCGTCGTACTGAACGAGGTGAATAAGCTGTTCGAGCGGATAATTGCTGAGCGGCTTACTAAGCACCTGACGGAGGAAGGGCCAGATCTTAGCGGGTGTCAATACGGCTTTCGCAAGCTAAGGTCAACGATCGATGCCATAATGAGAGTCAAAGCGCTGACAGCGGACGCAATATCTCAGGGCGATGTTGTGGTGGCGGTGTCCCTGGACATCAAAAACGCCTTTAACACCCTACCCTGGAGCTGCATAAAGGAAGCTCTCCGTTACCATGCCGTACCTCGCTATCTGCGACAGATTGTGGCGGCATACCTATCGGACAGGGCGGTGACGTATCCCACCAAGACAGGTTGGTGTAGAAGGACGGTGTCGTGTGGGGTTCCACAGGGGTCGGTTCTTGGACCCCTCCTGTGGAACATAGGATACGATTGGGTGTTGCGAGGAGCAAACCCGGAGGGAGTAGAGGTCGTCTGCTATGCGGACGATACGCTCGTAACAGCGCGAGCTGGGACGCATAGGCAGGCGGTCCTCCTGGCAACGGCAGGTGTAGCACACACCGTCCAGAGGATACGGCGGCTGGGACTTGAAGTCTCTGTGGAGAAGTCGGAAGCTATATGTTTCCACGGACCTAGGAACGCACCGCCCACAGGACTGGAGATGGTGGTGGGTGGAGTTTCCATCGGTATCGAGAAGACCTTGCGCTACCTGGGTCTAGTCCTCGATAGCCGGTGGAACTTCAAGGAACATTTCAGTGGCCTGGCTCCGAGACTCATTCGAGCAGCGGGCGCGTTAGGTAAGCTCTTGCCCAACATTGGCGGACCTAGAGCTCAGTGCCGCCGCCTCTATACGGGAGTCGTCAAGTCGATGGCCCTCTATGGAGCTCCTATCTGGGTGGACGCTCTGAACGCCCATAACAAAACCCTCCTACGCAGACCGCAACGGGTTATGGCGGTGAGAGTCATAAGGGGCTATCATACGATCTCCTTCGAGGCGGCCTGTGTCCTGGCGGGAACGCCGCCATGGGA
Source organism: Troides aeacus (assembly GCA_033220335.2). NCBI lineage: Eukaryota > Metazoa > Arthropoda > Insecta > Lepidoptera > Papilionidae > Troides > Troides aeacus. Next base: position 12,108,817 of record CM067281.1, read on the forward strand.
TTTGGAGGCGGAGTCTCTGGCGCAGAGATATGAAGTTGCAATGGGACTACGCAACGTACCGGGATGGCAGTCATCAGAAGGGTGGAGAACACTTCTGGATGAGCACCTGGTGAGAAGCAACCGGGTGCTCATTGAGAAGTGGAAGAAAAGACTTCAGCAACCGACTGCTGGCCACCAAATAATAGAAGCGGTGCTACCGGTACTGGACCAGTGGCTGACAAGGAGACATGGAGCTCTCACGTTCCGCCTCGTGCAGATGCTGTCGGGGCATGGCTGCTTCGGAAGGTATCTGTGCAGGGTGGCTGGCAGAGAGCCCACGATGGGGTGTCATCATTGCGAAAGTGCCGAGGACACGGCCAGGCACACACTTGAAGAGTGTCCGCGGTGGAGCGAGCAGCGAAGTCACCTCGCTGCCGTAATGGGGAATGACCTGTCACTGCCAGCCGTAGTGGAAGCTATGGTAAGTAATAACGTGGCATGGGGCAAAATGGTCTACTTCTGCGAGGAGGTGATGACGCAAAAAGAAGCGATGGAAAGGGTTAGGGAAGACGACCCGTCGTCGCTACCTATCCGCCGGAAGAAACCCGGTCGCAGGCGGCTCGCTCATGACCGCCGCCTCCCTCCTTAACGAGGGCTACGGGTGGTGTCGGTGGAGAGAACGCCACCACCCGGTAACAAGTGACCTTCGAGGTGTAATGCATGCAAAAGCATAGCACACAAGATTGGGATTAAGGTTCTAGGTGGAGTCTGCACCAGGCGGACAGACGCCGGTGGAATCACGGTAGAGTGCGCAAGCGACCCCGTGGCTCTTGCCAATAAGGCGCAGCGTACGTACGTCGATGGTTTTTTAGTGGGTATTAAGGCAATCAGCCAACGAGTCCCACATACCCGCCTGGTAACCACAGGCGGGATGCGTAAAGGCATTTTTCCATCAGAAAAAAAAAAAAAAAAAAAAAAAGGTTAGGTTAGGTTAGGTTAGGTTAGGTTAGGTTAGGTTAGGTTAGGTTAGGTTTTTTTTTTTTTTTTTTTTTTTTTTTTTTTTTTTTTTTTTTTTTTTTTTTTTTTTTATTAAGCATTCCCCTGCGTATTGTAAGTCAGGGCCTTTATTTGCACTTTTAAGCATATCAGATCACTTATTCATCTACTACATTTCTTATTCTAAATTCTCATACCATACTTTCGCTATTTCGTCTTTCACTCCTTTCATCATACTTCCCAATAATTCTCCACCTCGTTTCTTTCACTATCCATCCTATTCCTTCTTTCATACCTCTCTCAAAGTGAGGACATCATCGCCTCGTGTCCGGAACATTTTGTTTTTTCTGTAAAAGAAGCATCCATTTTGTTTACATTAATTTCTTATTATCTATCTTATTATTTTATTTATTTACATTTTTCCTTATAATTATATATACATTTCTTTCTTATAGTATCTTATAATTTATTTACATTTTGTTCCTTAATATTACATTACTAACTACTTTTTTACAATATTTTAAAAACGTCTGACGACTTTCGTCCTCACTCATCAGAGAGGCTACCATCTCCCTATCCAATTTTTTGCCCAATTCGATCTCCACCTCTGTCCTCTCTCCCCCAAATACGGGACAGAAAAGTAGGATGTGCTCCACGGTCTGGTCCACCGCCGGATCACAGATGCACGAGGGACTCTCCTTGAGTTTAAACCTATGCAGGTACTCGGAGAATCCCCCGTGCCCAGTGAACATCTGGACCAGAACCGTGTCCAGCTCTATCTTACGGAGCACGCGATAAGCCGAGGCGGCGTCCGGGAAAAATATCCGCGTTGTCGAAGCCGTCGTGCCTTCCACGTAGCGCCTGTTCCATTCGTCAATCGTGTCCAACCGAAGTTGACGTTTGACGAACGAAACAGGACACTCCTCATATTCAGGTCTCCTTTTACTTCTTAGGGCCGCGTCCTTGGCCAGCTGGTCCGCCCTCTCGTTCCCCTCCGTCCCCGCGTGCGCTTTCAGCCAGAATAGCCTTACTTCCTTCCCTTTCTCTCTAGCCTCTTTCAAATTTTCTTTCACGCGCATCGCAAGGGGATGGAGGGTGTCCGGTTGTGCGACAGTTTGGAGGGCGGACCTCGAGTCACACATTATGTCGCAGGACTGCGCCGACCCGCCGGCCGCGTACCCTGTTGCTTTCACTAGTGCCAGCAGCTCCGCCTGGTAGACCGAGCAAAAGTTGGCCAGCTTGAGTTTTTTGTTGGTGATCTCTACGGCGTCCCGCATTACGCAGAACGCCGCGCCCACCTTCTCATCTATCCGGCTGCCGTCTGTATAGATATGCAGATCGGCAGCCGCGGTGGGAAGCCGGTCCTCCTCCGCCCGGTCACCCAGGCAGGAGAACTCCACACCAACTTGATCAGACGGGTGTGGCAGTCTCCTGAAGCTGACCGGTACCTCCAGGTCTCGGTCGCCTACTACCCGCCGGGAATGACCATGCTTTATTTCGTATAAATGGGCTGCTTCCTGGACCCGAAGGTCCAAAGGAAGCAACCCGGCGAGTATTAGGGCCGAGTTCAGCGACGCGGTCCTGTGGGTCCTCGCTATCTTTTGAGCGAAGCCCCTCTGCACCGCGTCTAACTGCCTGCGGACCAGTAACTTCGTAGCCGCCGGCGCCCATACACTCGCTGCATACAATATGGTAGGCTCCAACACCGCCAGGTACATCGTCCTAATCACCTCTGGGTTCAACCCCCAAGATACTTTTGCGGCTCTGCACAACTGACGATAGAGGCCTTGGGCCTTGCTGCTCACGTTCTTTACATGCGTATTGAACGTAAGCCTATCGTCAATTGTGAGGCCGAGTATCCGGACTTCCCGAGTTCGACCCAGCGGCTCCCCTCCCATGGACAGTATTGGGTTATCGTACTTCAACTTATTAGTTATCACCATCACCTTCGTTTTGTGTGGTGCGAACCTAAGTTTGTTTCGGACCCCCCAATCATGAACATTGGTGAGAGCCGCATTGGCTTCCCTCGAGATGTCCCCGGTCTCTTGCCCCGAGAAGATCAGAACGACGTCATCTGCGAACGCCTGGCAGTGCACCCCGCTCTTCTCCATCTCTACCAGGAGCGGGTTGAGGAGGAGGGTCCAAAAGGTTGGACCGCCCACGGATCCCTGCACACACCCCTTGGTGGTCTCTCTGGCCCACTCCGCACCCGCGTACCTGACGGACACCCTGCGGTCGCTAAAGTAGCTGTCCACAAGGCGCCGCAGATCCACAGGACAGCGAGTTTCGGCCAGTCTGCACCGTATGGCAGGCCACCAGGCATTATCGAATGCTCCCTCTATGTCTAACGATACCAGCACTACTATCTCCTTCTCCCGCAGACGAGATCGTATGTGCTGGACCATGTCATAGAGGGAGTCCTCGGTACTCCTCTGCGGCATGAAGCCGTATTGGTGGCGACTGATATACGATGCAGAGTACCACCGGATCCTCCGGACCATCATCTTCTCCACGATCTTGCCCATTACGGGCAAGAGCCCGATGGGCCGATAGGATTTCGGGTGCGTGTAGTCTTCCTTATCGGGCTTTCTCAACACTACGACCACTGCCTCCTTCCACTTCCTGGGGAAGTAGGAGAGAGCGAGGCACCGGTTGGAGAGCGCGAGAAACACGGCGGCATCCACGGCGATGGCCGCCCGGCAGATGTCTGCGGTGAGGCCGTCAGCGCCAGGTGCTTTCTTAGCACTGAAGGTCGACACGGACCATCGGAGCTCCTCCATCGTGAAGGGGGGGTCACATGGGTTATCATGTCCCCCCCCGCTGACTTCATTGGCTTTCGCTCTTACATGACAGTGGCCCGCATCGTCCTCCCCGGGGTCATCCCCCGGAAAGAAGACCTCCGCTAGCATCCTGGCTGATCCCTCTGCGTCCAGTACTTTTCCCGACTGGACGAGGGGGACGTCCTCTCGCCTCACCTCCGCGCGATGCATCACACGGTAGATGCCGTCCCACACGGTCTCGCGGTCCTGCCTCTCGCAGAACCGCTTCCAGCTTTCGGTCTGAGCACGTTTCGCCTCGAGACGGTAGGCCTCCCTCGCGTCGGCATATTCCTGTAAGACCAACTCTTTACGAGCTGGCCGCGCGTTTCGGATCCGTCTCTTCTTCCTCACGACGTCTGCCTTGAGGAGAGAGAGCTGTTCGGACCACCAAGGCAATTCCGTCCTCCTCCGCTTGGAGACCTTCGGCAGGACCGCATCGCAGGAATCCACCACGGCTCCCACGTACCGTTCGGCTACGCTGTCTAACGCCCCCTGTTCGGTGACCTTGTCAACCTCAGCGGGCGTCAGACCGCGTTCCGAGAGCAGCTGGGCAAAAGTCCTACTGAACTCGCTCCAGTCTGCCCTTCGCGTAGTGTAGCGCCGTGTCGAACTCCTGATGTCCGTACCGACGGACCTCACAAGCTTCAATTCGAACAGTATTGCCCTGTGGTCCGACGAAGACACGTCATCTGCTATACGCCAGCCCTCCACTCTGTCGAGCAGAGTGGTCGAGCAAGCGGTGATGTCGACGCGACTGGCATAGCGCTTCCCGCCCCGATACGTCTCAAACGTCGGCTCAGACCCTCGGTTCAGCACGTGCATCCCCAGTTGGTCGAGCACAGCTGCAATCTCACTCCCCCTTCGATCCACGGTGCGGCTGCCCCACCAACTACTGTGAGCATTGACGTCTCCCCCCAGCATCACGTTGACAGTTCCCAATCTCTCCACGACCCAGACGATTCGGTCCAGGTATGGTTCGACGGGCTTGTCGGGCTCCAGGTAGACGGATACCACCCCTATCTCCCAGGCCCCAGTCCTCAATCTGGCCACAACAATGTTGGCAGACGTGAGGTCAGGGCATTGGGTGATGTTGATGGTATCGTCGAATAGTACAATGGCGGCCTTTACGACCTCTCCGGCCCCTCGACCAGAGCATTGTACCACCCTTGTCCCTGGATAGTGCCGCATCTCGCCAATAGCGCCGATGTACGGCTCCTGGACCATCGCGAACGCCCACCCTCTCTTCGGCGCTTCGCGTATCAGCTCGGCCGTGGCGAGTTCGGACCTTTGCAGGTTCGACTGTGCAACGTGATACTGGTGGTGTCCGGCCCGGTTGTCGCGGTCAGCCCCCGGGGCGCCCTTAGCAATACGCTATGGATGCCCGCGATATGGCGTCCCAACGCCTCCGAACCGGACATTCCTCATCAAATGCTCCGTGGTCCCACCTGTCAGCCTTTGCCTTACGGCAGTTCCGACAGGCAGGGGGTTTCCCCGCTTGCCACTCCGTGCACTCGGCCCTGTGGTGATGACCATCGCAGTGGCTGCATCGGTCTTCAGACTCGGTGCACATCCTCTTACTGTGACCATACCCCAGGCACCGAGTGCATTGTACGAGTGGGGAGTGATCCTGCACCCTTACTCGCTGCAGATCCACGTGCAGCGTACCTATGGCTGTGAAACGGCCCCAGAGGGTTGGCGATACCCGCATGACCACATGGGAAATGTGCGGGTTCCGCGCTCTCCGCCTGAACCTGATTTCCATCCTCTGGTCTTTCTCAGGGACGCCTACCAAAAGGTCTTTATTTTGGTTGCGGATTGCGGTAATTATATCCGCGTCCTTGTTATAGGACATTACGTCTCTGAGAATGACCAGCGGATCCCTACTTCGTACTTCTTCCAGGTTCAAGCCCCTTCCTGCTTTATTTAGCTTCTCGCGCACACGAGCAAGCTCCGTCTCTGTTCCACATCCTATAATCACTTTTCCATCCCGTATTTTTCTTATCCTATCAATTTTTATACCCTCTTCTTTTGCGTTTAGTGTCTCCCTTATTTTGATCAGAACCTGGTCCCCAGTATCGGTCCCCGACGAGATCGCCACCGAGTGCGTAGCTTCGTTCCCCGGTGGCGGTCTTTTTGTCGGTGCTGCGGCTGCGCTTGCATATGTGCTGGGGCGCTCGAGCTTCTCCTTCTCCCTCTCCTCCCTCCAGACATTGAAATACTCCCTGAGACCCTCCATCTCCCTGGTGCTGGTCTCAAGGAGTCTTGCATGCTCTTTCAACCTGTCTAACATCTCCCCATACTCCCTTCCCGGCTGCTTCACTCTCGGGGAGACAGCGAGGGGTACCACATCGTCTCCCTTCCCCTCGCCTTCCCCTCCGACTTGCTCGGCAGCCGGGCCCTTCTGATGGTCCCCGGTCCCCTTCCTCCTCAGCTCGAGCTCCCCTTCCTTTACCAGCTGGTAAAGCTTTTCAATTGCTTGCGTCACCCCCTCCTTTATGTCCGTTCTAAGGTTGCGCGAGCTCCCCAGATGTAGCTTAGCTTTGTTCAAGTAAGCTCGCGCCTCCTTTATTCGGTCTACAGGGGCCAACCTTTCTACCTTCTGCGGTTCGGACCCCCCCGCGGCCGAGGGTGACTTTTCTACCAGTTTTACTGGCACTGCGCTCGCCTTAGACTTGCCCGCCGCAGGCATGACTCCGCAAGGCTGGGTCTTGGCTCTTTGGACCTGCCCGGGTTCCCCCTCCCCCACGCTGTTTCTTACCCTCCTCATGGGTGAGGTACTAACCCTACCGACCGCTTCGTCCGTCAGGGTCATCTCACCTGAGTTTCTCTTTTTAGGAGTTCTCAGCATGTCTGTGATGTTTATTAGGGAGGAACTTGTCTGACCAAATTAGGATCCACTAAACTTAATACTAACGCAATAAGGCCGATATCAATAATGTTACTTATTTTCTAATTTTTAAAAAAAAGCACAATTTTCTTAATCTACGGCAATAGGGCCCTTAACCTATGTGTCGACGCGTAAAAAGGTGACAGGAGCTCAGCCTCGCTCGACAAACGACGCGCGTCAGGGTCAAAATGCTGGCCAATCCGGTAACACAAGAAAACCACGTTAAAACTGCTATTTGCGGTCCGTGGCTTTCTTGTTTTAATTATAACTTCCCTTGGAGGAGGGCTAGTATCTTCAGACAAACACAGGTGGACAGCGGGTGAATTTCTCTACCGGATAGAATTTTGAATAGAATTATTACTTAAATTTAAGAATTTTTAATTTTGAATACAAATTTAAATTTTTAATTTTTCAACTGTATTATATGATGTTTTATTTTATTTGCCAAAAACTAATCAAAATTGTTAAACTTTTTTACTGGATTTGCCAAAGGGGGGACTTGTCTAATACTAATGAAATTTTTCTGACCCACCTGCGGTTATCGTTCGCCCCCTAGGGGTGCCTTTTGGCCCCGCGCGACGTCTTACAGTAATTTAATTTTAAGAAATATATTCTTAACTTAAAACCCCGCTTGTGGGGTGTCGTTGGATACAGCTTTTCTTCCCGGTTCCAACGATGCCCAAAAAGTGGGGGGTCGTCGCTTTTGATCTTGATGTAGGCGGCTCCGAAGATAGGGGTAGTTTTTGGTACTTTGCCCCCTCACTGCTCCTTCCTCAGGGGTCGAATCCTGGACCCCGAGGTGTCAACGATCTCGCCTCGCTCTCCTCTTTCTGGTGGTATATTTTGCGTTCTCCTAGGACTTCGGGATCAAAAACCACGTGCCACGTGGTTTTTGGTTTTTTATTAATTTCTCCGCAACCCCTTGTCCAAAAAATCTGGATTTTTAGGAGTTAACGGAGACCACTGGGAGGCACTTATTTCCACAAAAAAATTTGGGGGTCACCGATTTTATTTTTGCAGCACGCGCACACAAAGTTTTTTAACCTCAAAATTTAGGGTTTTTTGACTATAACTTTTTAGATTCTGAATCGATCACTTTAATTTTTATATACGCGCACTACACACATTAAGACGAATCTAACGATATATAATACTTAATAATTCGCGACAAAAATCCCACGTAACGGATTTTTTAATTGCGGAGCTAATAATTTTGCTGCGTTCGCTTCAAGGTCTCGAGCGCTACGGGTTAGGTTAGGTTAGGTTAGGTTAGGTTAGGTTAGGTTTTTTTTTTTTTTTTTACTTCATTCCCCTGCGTATGGCGGGTCAGGGCCTTTATTTGCATTTTTGTTATACTTTTCACTTATCATCACTATTTCCTTATAACTAGTTTTCTCGTTCCTTTCTCTCACACTTCTATCTTTCATACCCTTCTTATCTTTCTTCCTGTTTTGCTCTCCACCTCGTTTCTTTCGCTCTCCATCCCATTTCCTTCTTTCATACCTCTCGCAAGATGTGTAAGGATTTCAGTCGCCGCGTCGATTCTTCTGCAGCTTTGCATTCCAATTTTTTCTGCTGTGAAGAAAGTCATTTCCTTTTTTTTTGCATGTGTTTTCTTTATCGTTTTATTTATTACATCTCACTTATTTATCAATTTTTATACATTTTCCTAATTTAAATATTTTTACATTGAGTTTGTTTTTAGTGTCTTTTGAACTACTGCTTTGCAGTAGTCCAAGAAATTTTGGCGACTTTCGTCCTCACTCATCAGAGAGGCAACCGCTCCTATATCTAATTTTCTTTTTATCCGTATTTCGAAATCAACCCTCTCCCGCCCGAATAAGGGACAGGAGAGCAGGATGTGCGCCACGGTCTGGTCCACCTCCGGGTCACAGGGGCACGCGGGACTCTCCTTGAGTTTGAACCTGTGGAGGTACTCGGAGAATCCCCCGTGCCCGGTGAACATCTGGACCAAGACCGTGTCGAGCTCGATCTGGCGAATCACGCGATACGCTGACTTGACGCTCGGGAAAAACATCCTCGTTGTTGAAGCCGTCGTACCTTGCACATACCTCCTGTTCCATTCGTCGAGCGTCCCCAGCCTTAGCTGACGCTTGACGAATGAAACGGGGCAATCCTCGTACTCAGGTCTTCTTTTGCTCTTCAGGGCCGCTTCCTTGGCCAGGTGGTCCGCCCTTTCGTTCCCCTCCAACCCCACATGCGCCTTCACCCAATACAACCTTATATTCGTCCCTTTCTCACGCGCTTTCATAATATTCTCTTTCGCTGCGATCGCCAGGGGATGGAGGGTATCAGGTTTTGCGATCGTCTCCAGGGCGGACCTCGAGTCGCTGAGTACGGCGCACGAATGCGCCGACCCGCTGGCCGCGTACCCTGTCGCTTTCGCCAAAGCCAGCAGCTCTGCCTGGTATACGGTGCAGAAGTTGCCCAACTTGAGTTTTTTGTTTGAAACCTCTGCGGCGTCCCGCAGAACGCAGAACGCCGCACCCACCTTGTCGTCGATGCGGCTGCCGTCGGTGTAGATCACCGAGTCGGCAGCCGAGGTGGCAAGTTGGACTTCTTCCGCACTTTCGCCCAGACAGGAGAATTCCACACCAAGCTGCACAGACGGGTGTGGGAGTCTCAAGTAGCCGACCGGAACCTCCAGCTCTCGGTCACCCAGTACTTGCCGGGTGTGGCCGCGCTTTACCTCAAATAAAGTGGCTGCTTCTTGGACCCGAAGGTCCAGAGGAAGCAGCCCGGCAAGTACTAGGGCCGAATGCAACGACGCGGTTCGGTGAGTTCGCGCAATTTTCTGCGCGAAGCCACGCTGAACCGCATCGAGCTGCCTTCGGACCAGCAGCTTCTTAGCCGCCGGCGCCCACGCACTCGCTGCATACAAAATGATCGGCTCCAACACCGCCAGATACATCGTTCTGATCACCTCCGAGTTCAACCCCCATGATACTTTCGCGGCCCTGCACAATTGACGATAGAGGCCTTGGGCCTTGCTGCTCACGTTCTTCACGTGCGTGTTGAACGTGAGCCTATCGTCAATTGACAGGCCGAGTATCCGAACTTCACGAGTTCGACAAAGGGGCTCTCCGCCCATATTCAATATTGGGTTGTCGTACTTGAGTTTGTTGGTGAGCACCATCACATTGGTTTTGTGTGGTGCAAACCTCAACTTGTTTCGGACCCCCCAATCGTGAATATCGGCGAGCACCGCATTTGCCTTCCTCGTGATGTCCCCGGTCTCTTGCCCGGAGAAGATCAGCACGACGTCATCTGCGAACGCCTGGCAGTGTGTTCCGCTCTTGACCACCATCCCCAGGAGTGGATTTAGGAGGAGGGTCCAGAATGTTGGGCCGCCCACGGATCCCTGCACGCACCCCTTGGTGGTATCCCTGGCACACTCCGCCCCCGCGTACCTGACGGACACCTTGCGATCGCTAAAATAGCTATCGACAAGGCGCCGCAGGTCGACGGGGCAGCGAGTCTCGGCCAGTCTGCACCGTATAGCAGGCCACCAGGCGTTGTCGAAGGCTCCCTCTATGTCCAATGATACCAGCACAACGATCTCCTTCTCCTTCAAGCGAGAGCGTATGTGCTGGATCAGGTCATACAGGGAGTCTTCGGTACACCTTTGCGGCATGAAGCCGTATTGGTGGCTACTGATATACGGTGCAGTGTACCACCGTATCCTCCGGACCATCATCTTTTCTAGGACCTTGCCCATGACGGGCAAGAGTCCGATGGGCCGGTAGGATTTAGGGTGCGTGTAATCGTCCTTACCGGGCTTCCGCAACACCACAACCGCTGCCTCCTTCCATCTCGTGGGGAAGTGGGCAAGAGCGAGACACCGGTTGGAGAGCGCGAGAAACAGTCCGGCATCCACGGCGATGGCCGCCCGGCAGATGTCAGCAGTGAATCCGTCGAAGCCAGGTGCCTTTTTCGCATTGAAGGTTGACACGGACCATCGGAGCTCCTCCATCGTGAAGGGGGGTTCACATGGATCACCATGTCCCCCCTCGTTGACTTCATCGGACTGGGCTCTTACAGTACAGTGGTCCGCATTGTCCTCCCCGGGGTCATCTCCCGGGAAGAAAACCTCCGCAAGCAACCTGGCCGATCCCACTGCGTCCAGCACCTTCCCTCCCTGGACGAAGGGGACGTCTTCACGCCTGGTTAGGTTAGGTTAGGTTAGGTTAGGTTAGGTTAGGTTAGGTTAGGTTAGGTTAGGTTTTAACAACATGCGGCGCAGTGATGCGTCAGAAGGAGGCCGCCGAGCGCACGAGGGAGGCCGACGCCGCTGCCGCACCTTGCAGGCGGCGGCGGGCCGGCGGGAGAGCGCGGCGGCAGAACCACGCCGTCCGCTTCCTCCCGCCGTGAGCGATGGGCCCCTAGCCGGGCACGGTGTGAGGGGGCGTTCGGGCCGTTGGTCGTGGCCCTTTGGGCCTTTTGTCGTGTTTCCCCTGGGGGTGCGTCCCCCGGGGGAGTCTTGGTTTTTGTCCCCCCCCTCCCACTTCGACGAGGGGGGGGAGTCTGGAGGGAGGAGGCCGCCGCCCAATTCCTTCACGGGAGGGCGGCGGCCGGGCATGCGCTCCGTCGTGGGCGCGCGCGGTCGTCTGTGGGGTCGGGGGGCCCCAACGTGCCGGTCCCGCGAGGGGCCGGTACGGGACGGCAGGTGGGTGCCTTTGCTCCCCGCGGGCACCCACCAAGAGGAGTTTTATACGCGGAGGCGCCCGGAGAGTTGCTTGGCTGAAACCCGGGCGTCTCCAGTATGCGTGTGGCGGGACAAGCGGTGGTGGTTTTAGTGGGTATGGGGGTCACGCACAACATCTCAGTGGCCCCGAGCCCCACATAACCCGGCGTCCCCCCCCTCGAAAAGGACGCTGGGTATGCGTTAACAGCATTTCCACCACCGATATCAAAAAAAAAAAAAAAAAAAAAAAAAAGGTTTTAACAACATCCTCGGCTGAGGGAGAGATGGAGGTGGAAAACGTGCCGCTGCCCGGGCCCTCCACGGAGGAGGGCTCGTGGGTGAAGGTGGTCGGCCGGAAGGCGCGGGCCAAGGCCGCCAAGAAGGCGGCCCCCGCCATGAAGGCGGCCCCCGCCGAGAAGGCGGCCCCCGCCAAGAAGGGGCCCAAGCTTGCGCCGCCCAAGACGGCCGCAGTGATAGTCAAGCTGCGGCCCGAGGCGGTGGCCGAGGGGACGTCTTACCGGGAGATCATGAGCTCCCTGGTGAAGACGTCCGCCCTCGAGGACTTGGGCCTCGTGGGCCAAGTGCGGGTGCGGCCCACTATGGCGGGGGCCCGCCTGTTCGAGCTGGGTGTCAGCCACGGCCACGACGTTGCAGACCAGCTAGCGGAGAAGATGAAGACTTCGCTGGCTGGGGTGGCCGACGTCGTCCGGCCGGTCAAAACCGCGGATCTGCGGGTGACCGAGCTGGACGACTCGGCCACCAAAGAGACGGTCGAGGCTGCGGTCGTCGCAGCAACGGGCTGCCCAGCCGGGCAGGTGAAGGCCCTGTCCGTAAGGGACGGGCCCGGGGGGATGGGCACCACCATCGTAACGTGTCCGGTCGCCGCCGCGAAGCTGCTGGCGGAGAAGGGCCGCGTCCTGGTCGGGTGGACCTCGGCTAGGATCGTGGCTCTGGAGCAGCGCCCCTTGCGCTGCTTCAACTGCATGGCGATCGGGCACACCTCCGCTACGTGCCCATCCCCCAAATGCCGGAAGGATCAGTGCTTCCGATGCGGGAAGGTGGGTCACAGGGCCGGCGAGTGCCAGTCGGAGTTCCGATGCTCCGTCTGCGCCGACTCTGGTCGGAAGTCCAACCACTTGATGGGGGGGAGAACTTGTCTCCCCCCCAGGGTCAAGGGAAAGGCTGCGGCCGGGACACCTTCCCGCGTCGCGGAGAAGAATAGTGCGCCTGCAGGAGGTGAGAACATGGTCATCAATTAATTGATGGCCCACATCTCACTCCTGCAGGCGAATCTCAACCACTCCGCCGGCGCTCAGGACTTGTTCCTGCAGTCGTTGGCGGAGTGGGGATGCCACATTGGCGTGGCATCAGAGCCGTACAGGATTCCCGCCCAATCATCCTGGGTTGGGGACCTGGACGGCACGGTGGCGGTGCTGGCGAGAGCGGGCGCCTGCCCCCTCTTCAAGTCACTAGAGAGGGGGCACGGCTACGCGGCGGCAGGTTGGGGGAGGTACGCTGTCATCGGGGTGTACTTCTCCCCCAACCGATCCCTGGCAGAGTTCGAGGTGTTTCTCGACTCTGTTAGGGCCGCCGCGGGCAGGTTGTCACCGAGGGAGATCTTGGTCCTCGGCGACTTCAACGCCAAGTCTCGCTCTTGGGGCGGCACCGCCACCGACGCGAGAGGGAGAGCAGTTGAGGCATGGGCACTGCTCTCCGGTCTGAGCCTCCTCAACGAGGGAAACGCGCTCACGTGCGTGCGAGGGTCGGGGGGGTCCATCGTGGACCTCTCCTTTGCCTCACCGGCGCTCGCGCGCCGTGTGGCAAATTGGCGGGTGGAAGAGGAGGTGGAGACCTTATCGGATCACCGATATATCAGGTTCGAGGTCTCCCCTCCTCAGGGACGCGGCACAACATCATCGCGCCCCGGGTTCCACTTCCCTCGTTGGGTCCTCGGCAAGTTCGACAAGGAGCTCGCCGAGGAGGCGGCGCTGTTCCAGAGATGGAACATGCCCCGAGGCTCAGACGACGTCGGCGTCGACGAGCTGGAAGGTCGCATCCACAGCGCTCTTCAGGAGGTGTGCGATGCGGCCATGCCTAGGATGCAGCGACGTCCTGCGGACCGCCGCCAGCTGTACTGGTGGTCGGAGGAGCTCTCCGGCCTCCGGGCGGCGGCCCAGGCTCGTCGCCGGGCACTGCAGCGTTGTCGGCGTCGGCGCACGCAGGTGACGGGGGAGGAGGAGCGGCTGCAGGTTCAGTATGCCGAAGCCAGCAAGACCCTGCGGCTCGCCATAGTCCGGGCGAAGACCCTTGCCTGGGAGGAACTACTGGCAGGGGTCGACAGGGATCCATGGGGGCGCCCGTTCAAGACGGCACGGAAGAAGCTCTGTGCCGCAGGCGCCCCCTTAACGGAGGCCCTGGACCCGGACTTCCTCCAAGGGGTGGTCGACCGGTTGTTCCCGGGGGCTGACGCGTCATTCCAGCCCCCGGTTATGTCCACCACCGCCCCCGCGGCGGCCACAGACGAGGGCCCTCCTCTGACGGAAGAGGAGCTGGACGTGGCCCTGGGTCGTCTCCGGGGTCGACGTACGGCTCCGGGGCCCGACGGGGTCCCATCGAGGGCCCTCTGGGTGGCCGCGAGTCACCTGCGCGAGGAGCTCCGGGGACTGTACGATGCCTGCATTCGGTACGTGCAGTTCCCGGAGCGCTGGAAGACGGGCAGGCTTTGCCTGCTGCGGAAGGGGGACCGTCACCCCGACTCCCCTTCCGCGTACAGACCGATCGTCCTTCTGGACGAGGCGGGTAAGGTCTTCGAGAAGATCTTGGCCGGCCGTCTCGTTCGGCACCTCGCCGAGGTGGGACCGGGCCTCCATGAGGCCCAGTACGGATTTCGGGCAGGGCGATCCACGTTGGACGCCCTGCTCGACCTGAAGGGCCTCTGTCTGGAGGCCTTCGGTGACGGCGAGGTGGTCCTGGGGGTGTCCTTAGATATCGAGAACGCCTTCAACAGCCTGCCATTCGCGACGATCAGGGGGGCGCTGGAGTTTTTCCGGCTCCCCCCCTACATGGTCGGGCTGTTGGGGGCGTACCTCAAGGACAGGACGATCGTCTGGGTTGATGGCAGCGGCGAATTACATCGGCGGCGCGTGGAGAGCGGGGTTCCACAGGGGTCGGTCTTGGGCCCCTTGCTGTGGAACCTCGCGTACGACTGGCTGCTGCGGCAGCCGGTCCTCCCCGGGACGAGGGTACTATGCTACGCGGACGACACCCTCGTCTCGGCCCGGGGGAGGAGTTACGACGAGGCTGCTCGTCTGGCCGCCACTAGCACGTCGCTGGTGGTGGACCGGATCGAGCAGCTGGGTCTGAGGGTCTCCGTCACGAAGACGGAGGCCCTCCTCTTCCACGGACCCCGCAGGGGTCCACCCCGGGGCGCGATCATCCCCGTCCGGGGCGAGAGGGTCCCAGTGCGGGGAGCCCTCAAGTATTTAGGGCTCACTCTGGACGGGCGATGGAGCTTCGGGGAGCACTTCGAACGGCTTCTCCCGAAGCTCACCGCCACCGCCGCTGCGCTGGGCAGATTGCTGCCCAATGTCGGGGGGCCGGGTCATTTGTGTCGGCGCCTATACTCTGGCATCCTGCGGAGTATGGCACTGTACGGAGCGCCCGTATGGGTGGATAGGTGCGAGACCGCCAGGAACGGGCCCGTGTTGAAGAGGGCCCAACGTATCCTGGCGAACCGAGCCTGTCGGGCGTACCGTACGGTGTCCTGGACGGCGGGTACGCTTCTCGCGGGCGATGCGCCTTGGCATCTACAGGCGCAGTCGCTCGCGGAAGTGTACCTCTTCCTGCGGGATGCCGGAGAGCGTCGGCCGGACCCGGCCACGGTCCGCCGGATCAGGCGCGTTGCCCATAACGCCCTGATCCGGCGGTGGGAGACGGAGTTAGGTAACCCTGCCGCCGGCCGGGACACGGTGGAGGCCATCAGGCCCCACCTGTCCCGGTGGATGAGCCGGCGGTACGGGGCCTTGACGTTCCACCTGGTGCAGGTGCTGACAGGCCATGGATGTTTCGGCAAGTACTTGCACCAGGTGGCTCGTAGAGAGATGACGCAGGAATGCGTCGAGTGTGGTGCGCCGATTGACACGGCGCACCACACTCTGGCGGAGTGCCCGGCATGGGAGCCGCAACGCCACTCCCTCGTCGCGCAAGTCGGCAGTGACCTCTCGCTGCCGACTGTAATCGATCGTATGTTGAGCAGCGAGAGGTCTTGGAGGGCGGTGGCCTCCTTCTGCGGCGCAGTGATGCGTCAGAAGGAGGCCGCCGAGCGCACGAGGGAGGCCGACGCCGCTGCCGCACCTTGCAGGCGGCGGCGGGCCGGCGGGAGAGCGCGGCGGCAGAACCACGCCGTCCGCTTCCTCCCGCCGTGAGCGATGGGCCCCTAGCCGGGCACGGTGTGAGGGGGCGTTCGGGCCGTTGGTCGTGGCCCTTTGGGCCTTTTGTCGTGTTTCCCCTGGGGGTGCGTCCCCCGGGGGAGTCTTGGTTTTTGTCCCCCCCCTCCCACTTCGACGAGGGGGGGGAGTCTGGAGGGAGGAGGCCGCCGCCCAATTCCTTCACGGGAGGGCGGCGGCCGGGCATGCGCTCCGTCGTGGGCGCGCGCGGTCGTCTGTGGGGTCGGGGGGCCCCAACGTGCCGGTCCCGCGAGGGGCCGGTACGGGACGGCAGGTGGGTGCCTTTGCTCCCCGCGGGCACCCACCAGGAGGAGTTTTATACGCGGAGGCGCCCGGAGAGTTGCTTGGCTGAAACCCGGGCGTCTCCAGTATGCGTGTGGCGGGACAAGCGGTGGTGGTTTTAGTGGGTATGGGGGTCACGCACAACATCTCAGTGGCCCCGAGCCCCACATAACCCGGCGTCCCCCCCCTTGAAAAGGACGCTGGGTATGCGTTAACAGCATTTCCACCACCGATATCAAAAAAAAAAAAAAAAAAAAAAGGTTAGGTTAGGTTTTTTTTTTTTTTTTTTTTTTATTAAGCATTCCCCTGCGTATTTTAAGTCAGGGCCTTTATTTGCACTTTTAAGCATATCAGATCACTTATTCATCTAATACATTTCTTATTCTAAATTCTCATACCATACTTTCGCTATTTCGTCTTTCACTCCTTTCATCATACTTCCCAATAATTCTCCACCTCGTTTCTTTCACTATCCATCCTATTCCTTCTTTCGTACCTCTCTCTAAGTGAGGACATCATCGCCTCCTTGTGTCCGGAACATTTTGTTTTTCTGTAAAAGAAGCATCCACTTTGTTTACATTAATTTCTTATTATCTATCTTATTCTTTTATTTATTTACATTTTTCCTTATAATTATATATACATTTCTTTCTTATAATATCTTATAATTTATTTACATTTTGTTTCTTAATATTACATTACTAACTACTTTTTTACAATATTTTAAAAACGTCTGACGACTTTCGTCCTCACTCATCAGAGAGGCTACCATCTCCCTATCCAATTTTTTGCCCAATTCGATCTCCACCTCAGTCCTCTCTCCCCCAAATACGGGACAGAAAAGTAGGATGTGCTCCACGGTCTGGTCCACCGCCGGATCACAGATGCACGAGGGACTCTCCTTGAGTTTAAACCTATGCAGGTACTCGGAGAATCCCCCGTGCCCAGTGAACATCTGGACCAGAACCGTGTCCAGCTCTATCTTACGGAGCACGCGATAAGCCGAGGCGGCGTCCGGGAAAAATATCCGCGTTGTCGAAGCCGTCGTGCCTTCCACGTAGCGCCTGTTCCATTCGTCAATCGTGTCCAACCGAAGTTGACGTTTGACGAACGAAACAGGACACTCCTCATATTCAGGTCTCCTTTTACTTTTTAGGGCCGCGTCCTTGGCCAGCTGGTCCGCCCTCTCGTTCCCCTCCGTCCCCGCGTGCGCTTTCAGCCAGAATAGCCTTACTTCCTTCCCTTTCTCTCTAGCCTCTTTCAAATTTTCTTTCACGCGCATCGCAAGGGGATGGAGGGTGTCCGGTTGTGCGACAGTTTGGAGGGCGGACCTCGAGTCACACATTATGTCGCAGGACTGCGCCGACCCGCCGGCCGCGTACCCTGTTGCTTTCACTAGTGCCAGCAGCTCCGCCTGGTAGACCGAGCAAAAGTTGGCCAGCTTGAGTTTTTTGTTGGTGATCTCCACGGCGTCCCGCATTACGCAGAACGCCGCGCCCACCTTCTCATCTATCCGGCTGCCGTCTGTATAGATATGCAGATCGGCAGCCGCGGTGGGAAGCCGGTCCTCCTCCGCCCGGTCACCCAGGCAGGAGAACTCCACACCAACTTGATCAGACGGGTGTGGCAGTCTCCTGAAGCTGACCGGTACCTCCAGGTCTCGGTCGCCTACTACCCGCCGGGAATGACCATGCTTTATTTCGTATAAATGGGCTGCTTCCTGGACCCGAAGGTCCAAAGGAAGCAACCCGGCGAGTATTAGGGCCGAGTTCAGCGACGCGGTCCTGTGGGTCCTCGCTATCTTTTGAGCGAAGCCCCTCTGCACCGCGTCTAACTGCCTGCGGACCAGTAACTTCGTAGCCGCCGGCGCCCATACACTCGCTGCATACAATATGGTAGGCTCCAACACCGCCAGGTACATCGTCCTAATCACCTCTGGGTTCAACCCCCAAGATACTTTTGCGGCTCTGCACAACTGACGATAGAGGCCTTGGGCCTTGCTGCTCACGTTCTTTACATGCGTATTGAACGTGAGCCTATCGTCAATTGTGAGGCCGAGTATCCGGACTTCCCGAGTTCGACCCAGCGGCTCCCCTCCCATGGACAGTATTGGGTTATCGTACTTCAACTTATTGGTTATCACCATCACCTTCGTTTTGTGTGGTGCGAACCTAAGTTTGTTTCGGACCCCCCAATCATGAACATTGGTAAGAGCCGCATTGGCTTCCCTCGAGATGTCCCCGGTCTCTTGCCCCGAGAAGATCAGAACGACGTCATCTGCGAACGCCTGGCAGTGCACCCCGCTCTTCTCCATCTTTACCAGGAGCGGGTTGAGGAGGAGGGTCCAAAAGGTTGGACCGCCCACGGATCCCTGCACACACCCCTTGGTGGTCTCTCTGGCCCACTCCGCACCCGCGTACCTGACGGACACCCTGCGGTCGCTAAAGTAGCTGTCCACAAGGCGCCGCAGATCCACAGGACAGCGAGTTTCGGCCAGTCTGCACCGTATGGCAGGCCACCAGGCATTATCGAATGCTCCCTCTATGTCTAACGATACCAGCACTACTATCTCCTTCTCCCGCAGACGAGATCGTATGTGCTGGACCATGTCATAGAGGGAGTCCTCGGTACTCCTCTGCGGCATGAAGCCGTATTGGTGGCGACTGATATACGATGCAGAGTACCACCGGATCCTCCGGACCATCATCTTCTCCACGATCTTGCCCATTACGGGCAAGAGCCCGATGGGCCGATAGGATTTCGGGTGCGTGTAGTCTTCCTTATCGGGCTTTCTCAACACTACGACCACTGCCTCCTTCCACTTCCTGGGGAAGTAGGAGAGAGCGAGGCACCGGTTGGAGAGCGCGAGAAACACGGCGGCATCCACGGCGATGGCCGCCCGGCAGATGTCTGCGGTGAGGCCGTCAGCGCCAGGTGCTTTCTTAGCACTGAAGGTCGACACGGACCATCGGAGCTCCTCCATCGTGAAGGGGGGGTCACATGGGTTATCATGTCCCCCCCCGCTGACTTCATTGGCTTTCGCTCTTACATGACAGTGGCCCGCATCGTCCTCCCCGGGGTCATCCCCCGGAAAGAAGACCTCCGCTAGCATCCTGGCTGATCCCTCTGCGTCCAGTACTTTTCCCGACTGGACGAGGGGGACGTCCTCTCGCCTCACCTCCGCGCGACGCATCACACGGTAGATGCCGTCCCACACGGTCTCGCGGTCCTGCCTCTCGCAGAACCGCTTCCAGCTTTCGGTCTGAGCACGTTTTGCCTCGAGACGGTAGGCCTCCCTCGCGTCGGCATATTCCTGTAAGACCAACTCTTTACGAGCTGGCCGCGCGTTTCGGATCCGTCTCTTCTTCCTCACGACGTCTGCCTTGAGGAGAGAGAGCTGTTCGGACCACCAAGGCAATTCCGTCCTCCTCCGCTTGGAGACCTTCGGCAGGACCGCATCGCAGGAATCCACCACGGCTCCCACGTACCGTTCGGCTACGCTGTCTAACGCCCCCTGTTCGGTGACCTTGTCAACCTCAGCGGGCGTCAGACTGCGTTCCGAGAGCAGCTGGGCAAAAGTCCTACTGAACTCGCTCCAGTCTGCCCTTCGCGTAGTGTAGCGCCGTGTCAAACTCCTGATGTCCGTACCGACGGACCTCACAAGCTTCAATTCGAACAGTATTGCCCTGTGGTCCGACGAAGACACGTCATCTGCTATACGCCAGCCCTCCACTCTGTCGAGCAGAGTGGTCGAGCAAGCGGTGATGTCGACGCGACTGGCATAGCGCTTCCCGCCCCGATACGTCTCAAACGTCGGCTCAGACCCTCGGTTCAGCACGTGCATCCCCAGTTGGTCGAGCACAGCTGCAATCTCACTCCCCCTTCGATCCACGGTGCGGCTGCCCCACCAACTACTGTGAGCATTGACGTCTCCCCCCAGCATCACGTTGACAGTTCCCAATCTCTCCACGACCCAGACGATTCGGTCCAGGTATGGTTCGACGGGCTTGTCGGGCTCCAGGTAGACGGATACCACCCCTATCTCCCAGGCCCCAGTCCTCAATCTGGCCACAACAATGTTGGCAGACGTGAGGTCAGGGCATTGGGTGATGTTGATGGTATCGTCGAATAGTACAATGGCGGCCTTTACGACCTCTCCGGCCCCTCGGCCAGAGCATTGTACCACCCTTGTCCCTGGGTAGTGCCGCATCTCGCCAATAGCGCCGATGTACGGCTCCTGGACCATCGCGAACGCCCACCCTCTCTTCGGCGCTTCGCGTATCAGCTCGGCCGTGGCGAGTTCGGACCTTTGCAGGTTCGACTGTGCAACGTGATACTGGTGGTGTCCGGCCCGGTTGTCGCGGTCGGCCCCCGGGGCGCCCTTAGCAATACGCTATGGATGCCCGCGATATGGCGTCCCAACGCCTCCGAACCGGACATTCCTCATCAAATGCTCCGTGGTCCCACCTGTCAGCCTTTGCCTTACGGCAGTTCCGACAGGCAGGGGGTTTCCCCGCTTGCCACTCCGTGCACTCGGCCCTGTGGTGATGACCATCGCAGTGGCTGCATCGGTCTTCAGACTCGGTGCACATCCTCTTACTATGACCATACCCCAGGCACCGAGTGCATTGTACGAGTGGGGAGTGATCCTGCACCCTTACTCGCTGCAGATCCACGTGCAGCGTACCTATGGCTGTGAAACGGCCCCAGAGGGTTGGCGATACCCGCATGACCACATGGGAAATGTGCGGGTTCCGCGCTCTCCGCCTGAACCTGATTTCCATCCTCTGGTCTTTCTCAGGGACGCCTACCAAAAGGTCTTTATTTTGGTTGCGAATTGCGGTAATTATATCCGCGTCCTTGTTATAGGACATTACGTCTCTGAGAATGACCAGCGGATCCCTACTTCGTACTTCTTCCAGGTTCAAGCCCCTTCCTGCTTTATTTAGCTTCTCGCGCACACGAGCAAGCTCCGTCTCTGTTCCACATCCTATAATCACTTTTCCATCCCGTATTTTTCTTATCCTATCAATTTTTATACCCTCTTCTTTTGCGTTTAGTGTCTCCCTTATTTTGATCAGAACCTGGTCCCCAGTATCGGTCCCCGACGAGATCGCCACCGAGTGCGTTGCTTCGTTCCCCGGTGGCGGTCTTTTTGTCGGTGCTGCGGCTGCGCTTGCATATGAGCTGGGGCGCTCGAGCTTCTCCTTCTCCCTCTCTTCCCTCCAGACATTGAAAGACTCCCTGAGACCCTCCATCTCCCTGGTGCTGGTCTCAAGGAGTCTTGCATGTTCTTTCAACCTGTCTAACATCTCCCCATACTCCCTTCCCGGCTGCTCCACTCTCGGGGAGACAGCAAGGGGTACCACATCGTCTCCCTTCCCCTCGCCTTCCCCTCCGACTTGCTCGGCAGCCGGGCCCTTCTGATGGTCCCCGGTCCCCTTCCTCCTCAGCTCGAGCTCCCCTTCCTTTACCAGCTGGTAAAGTTTTTCAATTGCTTGAGTCACCCCCTCCTTAATATCCGTCCTAAGGTTGCGCGAGCTTCCAAGGTGCAGCTTAGCTTTGTTCAAGTAAGCTCGCGCTTCCTTTATTCGGTCTACAGGGGCCAACCTTTCTACCTTCTGCGGTTCGGACCCCCCCGCGGCCGAGGGTGACTTTTCTACCAGTTTGACTGGCACTGCGCTCGCCTTAGACTTGCCCGCCGCAGGCATGACTCCGCAAGGCTGGGTCTTGGCTTTTTGGACCTGCCCGGATTCCCCCTCCCCCACGCTGTTTCTTACCCTCCTCATGGGTGAGGTACTACTCCTACCGACCGCTTCGTCCGTCAGGGTCATCTCACCTGAGTTTCTCTTTTTAGGAGTTCTCAGCATGTCTGTGATGTTTTTTAGGGAGGAACTTGTCTGACCAAATTAGGATCTACTAAACTTAATACTAACGCAATAAGGCCGATATCAATAATGTTACTTATTTTCTAAATTTTTAAAAAGCACAATTTTCTTAATCTACGGCAATAGGGCCCTTAACCTATGTGTCGCCGCGTAAAAAGGTGACAGCAGCTCAACCGCGCTCGACAAACGACGCGCGTCAGGGTCAAAATGCTGGCCAATCCGGTAACACAAGAAAACCACGTTAAAACTGCTATTTGCGGTCCGTGGCTTTCTTGTTTTAATTATAACTTCCCTTGGGGGAGGGCTAATATCTTCAAACAAACACAGGTGGACAGCGGGTGAATTTCTCCACCGGATAGAATTTTGAATAGAATTATTATTTAAATTTAAGAATTTTTAATTTTGAATACAAATTTAAATTTTTAATTTTTCAACTGTATTATATGATGTTTTATTTTATTTACCAAAAACTAATCAAAATTGTTAAACTTTTTTACTGGATTTGCAAAAGGGGGGACTTGTGTAATACTATTGAAATTTTTCTGACCCACCTGCGGTTATCGTTCGCCCCCTAGGGGTGCCTTTTGGCCCCGCGCGACGTCTTACAGTAATTTAATTTTAATTAATATATTCTTAACTTAAAACCCCGCTTGTGGGGTGTCGTTGGATACAGCTTTTCTTCCCGGTTCCAACGATGCCCAAAAAGTGGGGGGTCGTCGCTTTTGATCTTGATGTAGGCGGCTCCGAAGATAGGGGTAGTTTTTGGTACTTTGCCCCCTCACTGCTCCTTCCTCAGGGGTCGGATCCTGGACCCCGAGGTGTCAACGATCTCGCCTCGCTCTCCTCTTTCTGGTGGTATATTTTGCGTTCTCCTAGGACTTCGGGATCAAAAACCACGTGCCACGTGGTTTTTGGTTTTTTATTAATTTCTCCGCAACCCCTTGTCCAAAAAATCTGGATTTTTAGGAGTTAACGGAGACCACTGGGAGGCACTTATTTCCACAAAAAAATTTGGGGGTCACCGATCTTATTTTTGCAGCACGCGCACACAAAGTTTTTTAACCTCAAAATTTAGGGTTTTTTGACTATAACTTTTTAGATTCTGAATCGATCACTTTAATTTTTATATACGCGCACTACACACATTAAGACGAATCTAACGATATATAATACTTAGTAATTCGCGACAAAAATCCCACGTAACGGATTTTTTAATTGCGGAGCTAATAATTTTGCTGCGTTCGCTTCAAGGTCTCGAGCGCTACTGGGTTAGGTTTTTTTTTTTTTTTTTTTTTTTTTTTTTTTTTTTTTTTTTTTTTTTTTTTTACTTCATTCCCCTGCGTAGGGCCTTTATTTGCATTTTTGTTTTACTTTTCACTTATCATCACTATTTCCTTATAACTAGTTTTCTCGTTCCTTTCTCTCACACTTCTATCTTTCATACCCTTCTTATCTTTCTTCCTGTTTTGCTCTCCACCTCGTTTCTTTCGCTCTCCATCCCATTTCCTTCTTTCATACCTCTCGCAAGATGTGTAAGGATTTCAGTCGCCGCGTCGATTCTTCTGCAGCTTTGCATTCCAATTTTTTTCTGCTGTGAAGAAAGTCATTTCCTTTTTTTTTTTGCGTGTTTTCTTTACCATTTTATTTATTACATCTTACTTATTTATCAGTTTTTATACATTTTCCTAATTTAAATATTTTTACATTGAGTTTGTTTTTAGTGTCTTTTGAACTACTGCTTTGCAGTAGTCCAAGAAATTTTGGCGACTTTCGTCCTCACTCATCAGAGAGGCAACCGCTCCTATATCTAATTTTCTTTTTGTCCTGATTTCAAATTCAACCCTCTCCCGCCCGAATAAGGGACAGGAGAGCAGGATGTGCGCCACGGTCTGGTCCACCTCCGGGTCACAGGGGCACGCGGGACTCTCCTTGAGTTTGAACCTGTGGAGGTACTCGGAGAATCCCCCGTGCCCGGTGAACATCTGGACCAAGACCGTGTCGAGCTCGATCTGGCGAGTCACGCGATACGCTGACTTGACGTTCGGGAAGAACATCCTCGTTGTTGAAGCCGTCGTACCTTGCACATACCTCCTGTTCCATTCGTCGAGCGTCCCCAGCCTTAGCTGACGCTTGACGAATGAAACGGGGCAATCCTCGTACTCAGGTCTTCTTTTACTCTTCAGGGCCGCTTCCTTGGCCAGGTGGTCCGCCCTTTCGTTTCCCTCCAACCCCACATGCGCCTTCACCCAATACAACCTTATATTCGTCCCTTTCTCACGTGCTTTCATAATATTCTCTTTCGCTGCGATCGCCAGGGGATGGAGGGTATCAGGTTTTGCGATCGTCTCCAGGGCGGACCTCGAGTCGCTGAGTACGGCGCACGAATGCGCCGACCCGCTGGCCGCGTACCCTGTCGCTTTCGCCAAAGCCAGCAGCTCTGCCTGGTATACGGTGCAGAAGTTGCCCAACTTGAGTTTTTTGTTCGAAACCTCTGCGGCGTCCCGCAGAACGCAGAACGCCGCACCCACCTTGTCGTCGATGCGGCTGCCGTCGGTGTAGATCACCGAGTCGGCAGCCGAGGTGGCAAGTTGGACTTCTTCCGCACTTTCGCCCAGACAGGAGAATTCCACACCAAGCTGCACAGACGGGTGTGGGAGTCTCAAGTAGCTGACCGGAACCTCCAGCTCTCGGTCACCCAGTACTTGCCGGGTGTGGCCGCGCTTTACCTCAAATAAAGTGGCCGCTTCTTGGACCCGAAGGTCTAGAGGAAGCAGCCCGGCAAGTACTAGGGCCGAATGCAACGACGCGGTTCGGTGAGTTCGCGCAATTTTCTGCGCGAAGCCACGCTGAACCGCATCGAGCTGCCTTCGGACCAGCAGCTTCTTAGCCGCCGGCGCCCACGCACTCGCTGCATACAAAATGATCGGCTCCAACACCGCCAGATACATCGTTCTGATCACCTCCGAGTTCAACCCCCATGATACTTTCGCGGCCCTGCACAATTGACGATAGAGGCCTTGGGCCTTGCTGCTCACGTTCTTCACGTGCGTGTTGAACGTGAGCCTATCGTCAATTGTCAGGCCGAGTATCCGAACTTCACGAGTTCGACAAAGGGGCTCTCCGCCCATATTCAATATTGGGTTGTCGTACTTGAGTTTGTTGGTGAGCACCATCACATTGGTTTTGTGTGGTGCAAACCTCAACTTGTTTCGGACCCCCCAATCGTGAATATCGGCGAGCACCGCATTTGCCTTCCTCGTGATGTCCCCGGTCTCTTGCCCGGAGAAGATCAGCACGACGTCATCTGCGAACGCCTGGCAGTGTGTTCCGCTCTTGACCACCATCTCCAGGAGTGGATTTAGGAGGAGGGTCCAGAATGTTGGGCCGCCCACGGATCCCTGCACGCACCCCTTGGTGGTATCCCTGGCACACTCCGCCCCCGCGTACCTGACGGACACCTTGCGATCGCTAAAATAGCTATCGACAAGGCGCCGCAGGTCGACGGGGCAGCGAGTCTCGGCCAGTCTGCACCGTATAGCAGGCCACCAGGCGTTGTCGAAGGCTCCCTCTATGTCCAATGATACCAGCACAACGATCTCCTTCTCCTTCAAGCGAGAGCGTATGTGCTGGATCAGGTCATACAGGGAGTCTTCGGTACACCTTTGCGGCATGAAGCCGTATTGGTGGCTACTGATATACGGTGCAGTGTACCACCGTATCCTCCGGACCATCATCTTTTCTAGGACCTTGCCCATGACGGGCAAGAGTCCGATGGGCCGGTAGGATTTAGGGTGCGTGTAATCGTCCTTACCGGGCTTCCGCAACACCACAACCGCTGCCTCCTTCCATCTCGTGGGGAAGTGGGCAAGAGCGAGACACCGGTTGGAGAGCGCGAGGAACAGTCCGGCATCCACGGCGATGGCCGCCCGGCAGATGTCAGCAGTGAATCCGTCGAAGCCAGGTGCCTTTTTCGCATTGAAGGTTGACACGGACCATCGGAGCTCCTCCATCGTGAAGGGGGGTTCACATGGATCACCATGTCCCCCCTCGTTGACTTCATCGGACTGGGCTCTTACAGTACAGTGGTCCGCATTGTCCTCCCCGGGGTCATCTCCCGGGAAGAAAACCTCCGCAAGCAACCTGGCCGATCCCACTGCGTCCAGCACCTTCCCTCCCTGGACGAGGGGGACGTCTTCATGCCTTACCTCCGTGCGACGCATCACACGATAGATGCCGTCCCACATGGTCTCGCGCTCCTGCCGCTCGCAGAACCGCTTCCAGCTGGAGGTCTGAGCACGCCTCACCTCGAGGCGGTAAGCCTCCTTTGCGTCGAAATACTCGCGCAAGACCATCTCCTTACGGGCCGGCCGCGCGTTCGGGATCCGTCTCTTCTTCCTCAAGGCGTCTGCCTTGAGGAGAGAGAGCTGTTCGGACCACCAGGGCAATTCTGTCCTCTTCCTCCCGGAGGCCTTCGGCAGGACCGAATCGCAGGTGTCCCCCACGGTTTCCACATACCGCCCGACGATGCCGTCCAACGCCCCCTTATCGGTGACCTCGGTCACCTCGGCTGGCGTCAGACAGCGGTCTGAGAGCAGCTGGGCGAAGGTTCGTTTGAACTCGTCCCAGTCTGCTCTATGGGTAGTGTACTTCCGTGTTGAACACCTGATGTCCGTACCGACGGACCTCACGAGATTCAACTCGAACAGGATCGCCCTGTGGTCCGACGAAGATACTCCGTCCGCGACTCGCCAACCCTCCACTCGATCGAGCAGAGAGGTCGAGCAAGCAGTAATATCGACGCAACTGGAGTACCGCTTTCCGCCCCGATAGGTGTCAAACGTTGGCTCAGACCCCCGGTTCAGCACGTGCAACTCCAGTTGGTCGAGCACGGCTGCAACATCAGTGCCTCGCTGGTCTCCGGACTGGCTGCCCCACCAGGTGTTATGGGCGTTGACGTCACCGCCCAGTACCACGTTGGCAGTCCCCAACCTTCCCACGACCGAGCCGATCCGGTCCAGGTATGGTTCGATGGGCTTGTTTGGCTCCAGGTAGACGGATACCACCCCTATCTCCCAAGCCCCGGTTCTCAGTCTGGCGACAGAAATGTTGCCAGAGGTGAGGTCAGGACATTGGGTGATATCGATGGTATCGTCGAACAGTACAATGGCGGCCTTGACGACCTCCCCGTCACCTCGGCTCACGCATTGTACTATCCTTGTCCCTGGGTAGTGCCGCATCTCGCCAATCGCGCCGATATACGGCTCCTGGACCATTGCGAACGCCCACCCTCTCTTCGGCGCTTCGCGTATCAGCTCGGCTGTGGCAAGCTCGGACCTTTGCAGGTTTAACTGCACAGCGCGATACTGGCGTCGCCCAGTCCGGATATTGCGGTCGGCCCCCGGGGCGCCGTTAGCAATACGCTACCGACGCCCGGGCTATGGCGTCCCACCTTCTCCGGACCGGGCATTCGGCGTCGAACGCCCCGTGGTCCCACCGGTCCGCCTTCGCCTTCCGGCAGTTCCGGCAGGCGGGAGGTTTCCCGGCTTGCCATTCCGGGCACTCGCCCCTTAGGTGCGGTCCGCTGCAGTGGGTGCACCGATCTTCACGTTCGGTGCACATCCGCTTGCTGTGGCCGTAGCCCAAGCAGCGAGTGCACTGAACCAGCGGGGACTGATCCTCCACCCGGACCCGCTGGAGGTCCACGTGCATCACTCCCGCTGCTGTGAGGCGGCTCCATAGTTTTGGCGACACGCGCAAGACCACATGGGTCATCAGCGCGTTTCGCGCCCTCCGCCTGAAGCGAACCTCGGCGCGCAGGTCACGCTCGGGGATGCCGCCCAGCAGATGGCCGTTCTGGGACTTAAGGGCCTTTATAATGTCCGTGTCTTTATTGTAGGCCATGACATCCCTCAGCATGACCAACGGGTCGCGGCTCTGCACCTCTTCCATCTTCAGGCCCTTACCTGCCTTTGTCAGCCGCTCGCGCACCTTCGCCAGCTCGCCCTCCGTGCCACATCCTATAATTATTCTCCCGTCCCCTACTCGCCTGACCCTGTCGATCCGGAGGCCCTCCTCCTTTGCATTGAGGGCCTCCCGGATTTTCCCCAATACCTGCTCCCCGGTCGCGGCCACCTCCGACGAGACCGCCACCGAGTGCACCACCTCGCTCCCCGGTGGGGGCCTTTTTGCCGGGGCAGCCGCTACTGCTGCCGCCGCCGCATACGTGCCCCGCTGCCGGGCACCCTCCTCCTCCCATGACTTGAGCGACTCCTTGAGTTTAGCAATCTCCTGACTGCTGCTCTCAAGAAGCCGCCCGTGGTCTTCCAACCTTTTGAGGAGGAGGTCGGCTTTCCCCTGGTCCAGCGAGGGGGGGGCGGGGTCCTCTTGGCGACCCCCAGGCCCTCGCCCCTCCTCCGCCTTCCTCAGGGGTTCCGGGACAGGGGACTTCACTTGTCTCCTGTCCGCCACGGCCTCCTTGACCAATTGGTACAGCCTCTCCACTGCTGCGGTCACCCCTATCTTAATCTCTGACTTTAGGTTGCGCGAGCCTGCCAGGTGGAGCTTGGCTTTGGTCAGGCAGGCCCGCGCCTCCACAACGCGGTCGGCGGGCGCCGATTTCCCCTCCCTTGAGGGGCCCGCGGCGCCCGCCCCCGCCGGTGACCGCTCCTGCACCAGCTTTGGTCCCTGGTCTTGCAGGGCACGTGCCTTTGGCTTTGTCGTGGGAGCGGCTGCTCGGGGAGAGGTCTTCCTCTTCCCTTCGACCTTCTCCCACTCCCCTACACTCCTACGGACGCTGCCCCCTCTAGGGGCGTCCGCTATGGGCGACGTACTTCTCCTCATGGTATCTCCTGCCTCACTAGGCAGGGTCACGTCGCCCGCGTCCGACTTCCTCGGGGGAGTGCGGATCATGTCGAAGGGGGAGGGACGCAAGGGGAACTCGTCCTTTATCTAAAAAATTAATCCTAATGCAATAGGGCACTTGTCACAATTTCAAACTTATAAACTAAGGCAATAGGGCCAATGTCAACTTATTATAACTTAAACTAATTGCAATAGCAACAAAATTTTAGCCTAAGTTCGCGGGTCAAAAAACCACGCGATCTATCTTACAACTATGACTAGATTGATAGGCGCCTGCTGCGATCCCACAGCAATGTTGCAGAAAATATTATGCGCCTGATGGATTGTAGCGGCAACTTACAGTTTTCTTATTTTGCTAACTTATTTCTACTAGGATGCCGTCGCACGCTTCCCGCGTTTATGCGAGCCTGGTACTTCGCCGCGCTCAGCGAAGTTGGCTCACCCGGCCAAGTTCGTGCCGGCTATTGCGCTTTATGTGATACTAGGTATCGTCGCCTTGTCTTATTTTATTATAATTTTTGGCGAAATAATTATTTCGCCAACTGTTATTTTAGTGACGATACCTAGTATCTCCGGGAGACGCCGCAAAAATACCTATTCCCGGGGCCAAGATTACCAGCCGCTTCGGAACAGTCGCTGTTTCCCCTGAGTTTTTGCTCCACCGTATTAGGTTTTATTGTTTATTCAAGGGGATAACAGGTATTATAACAGCCACCGCCCCGAGTACGGCCGGCACGGAAAACCACGTTAACCGCCGCTATTTGCGGTCCGTGGCCTCCCTTGTTTTTGCTGTAGCTCCCCCTGGAGGAGGGCTAGCGCCTTCGGGCAAGCACAGGTGGATAGCGGGTGGATTTCTCCACCGGGTGTAATTTTAAAAGAGATTTTTTAATAATTTGGAAGAGTTTATAATTTAATTTAAATTTTGAATTTTGAGTTTTTCAACTGTTTTTATTTATATCCCAATAGTTTTCCAAAATTTCTCAAATATTTTTTATTATTTAATAAAAGGGGGAAATTTTCTTCTAAAGGCAATTTTTTGCTACTCACCTGTAGCTATCCTATGCCCCCCAGGGGTGCTTCCCGGCCCCGCGCAGCGTCTCCCGGTTTTTTATTTTTATTTCCTAATTTTCCTAGTTATGCCCCCCTCTTGTGGGGTGTCGTTGGATAGGTCTTCTTCTGCCGGATCCAACAAGCCCCAAAAAGTGGGGGGTCGTCGCTTTAGATTTTCTGCTAGGCGGCTCCGAAGATAGGGGTTGGTCGGTCCTTTTCACCCCCTCGCTGCTCCTTCCTCAGGGGTCAGATCCTGGACCCCGAGGTGTCGGCGATCTCGCCTCGTTCTCCGCTTTCCGGTGGTATGTTTTCCAAACTTCTAGGACTCCCGGATTAATTACCACGTGCCACGTGGTTTTTTCTTTTTTCTTAATATCTCCGCAACCCCTTATCCAAAAATTCTGGATTTTTGGGGGTTGACAGAGGCAGCAGGGAGGCACTTATTGCCACCAAAAAAGATAGGGGTCGCCGATCTTATTTTAGCAGCGGTCACGCTCGAAGTTCTTAACCTCACTTTTTCGCACTTTTTGGTCTATAACTCCCGAGATTTTTGTCCGGTCACTTCAATTTTTATATCACCGCAATCCACTTGATGAGACGAATCGAATGATATATCGCACTTCGTATTTCGCGACAAAAATTTTCAAAATGAATTTACGCGATTGGCGCGCAAGGGGATACTTCGGATATCGCTGCGAAAACTTGCTATAGGCACGGAGCGGGCTCGCGCAACGTCCGAGCGCTACAGCTGTCGTCGCGCTACTGGTTAGGTTAGGTTAGGTTAGGTTAGGTTAGGTTA
The DNA here is from genome assembly GCA_033220335.2 of Troides aeacus. NCBI lineage: Eukaryota > Metazoa > Arthropoda > Insecta > Lepidoptera > Papilionidae > Troides > Troides aeacus. The sequence continues at coordinate 12,139,528 of CM067281.1, forward strand.
GGTTAGGTTAGGTTAGGTTAGGTTAGGTTAGGTTAGGTTAGGTTAGGTTAGGTTAGGTTAGGTTAGGTTAGGTTAGGTTAGGTTAGGTTAGGTTAGGTTAGGTTAGGTTAGGTTAGGTTAGGTTAGGTTAGGTTAGGTTAGGTTAGGTTAGGTTAGGTTAGGTTAGGTTAGGTTAGGTTAGGTTAGGTTAGGTTAGGTTAGGTTAGGTTAGGTTAGGTTAGGTTAGGTTAGGTTAGGTTAGGTTAGGTTAGGTTAGGTTAGGTTAGGTTAGGTTAGGTTAGGTTAGGTTAGGTTAGGTTAGGTTAGGTTAGGTTAGGTTAGGTTAGGTTAGGTTAGGTTAGGTTAGGTTAGGTTAGGTTAGGTTAGGTTAGGTTAGGTTAGGTTAGGTTAGGTTAGGTTAGGTTAGGTTAGGTTAGGTTAGGTTAGGTTAGGTTAGGTTAGGTTAGGTTAGGTTAGGTTAGGTTAGGTTAGGTTAGGTTAGGTTAGGTTAGGTTAGGTTAGGTTAGGTTAGGTTAGGTTAGGTTAGGTTAGGTTAGGTTAGGTTAGGTTAGGTTAGGTTAGGTTAGGTTAGGTTAGGTTAGGTTAGGTTAGGTTAGGTTAGGTTAGGTTAGGTTAGGTTAGGTTAGGTTAGGTTAGGTTAGGTTAGGTTAGGTTAGGTTAGGTTAGGTTTTTTTTTTTTTTTTTTTTTTTTTTATTTTTTTTTTTACAATCGTTCCCCTGCGTATGGCGGGTCAGGGCCTTTTATTTCTTATCACTTGACATCACTTTTATTTTGTTACACTTTTCCTCTTTCCCTTCTTTCATTCTTTCATCTTTCACTCTAAACTTATCTTTCTTCCTGTTTTGTTCTCCGCCTCGTTTCTTTCGCTCTCCATTCCATTTCCTTCTTGCATACCTCTCGCTAAGTGAAGACACCGTCGCCTCGTCGTGTCTGGAACAATTTTATTTCTGTTCTTTTCCCCTTCTTTCCTTTTTATTCATATGTCTTTGGCATAACTATTCTATTACAATATTTTCCATATATATTACTTTACATTTAATTTTGATTTATTTTTATTTTTATTTACTACTTGTTCCTATTTATTACCGTTTGTACAACCTTTTTGCTGTATTCTATGAATATTCGGCGACTTTCGTCCTCACTCATCAGAGAGGCAACCGCTCCTATGTCTAATTTCCTTTTTATCCGAATTTCACAATCTACCCTCTCCCGCCCAAATAAGGGACAGGAGAGCAGGATGTGCGCCACGGTCTGGTCCACCTCCGGGTCACAGGGGCACGCGGGACTCTCCTTGAGTTTGAACCTGTGGAGGTACTCGGAGAATCCCCCGTGCCCGGTGAACATCTGGACCAAGACCGTGTCGAGCTCGATCTGGCGAGTCACGCGATACGCTGACTTGACGCTCGGGAAGAACATCCTCGTTGTTGAAGCCGTCGTACCTTGCACATACCTCCTGTTCCATTCGTCAAGCGTCTCCAGCCTTAGCTGACGCTTGACGAATGAAACGGGGCAATCCTCGTACTCAGGTCTTCTTTTGCTCTTCAGGGCCGCTTCCTTGGCCAGGTGGTCCGCCCTTTCGTTCCCCTCCAACCCCACATGCGCCTTCACCCAATACAACCTTATATTCGTCCCTTTCTCACGCGCTTTCATAATATTCTCTTTCGCTGCGATCGCCAGGGGATGGAGGGTATCAGGTTTTGCGATCGTCTCCAGGGCGGACCTCGAGTCGCTGAGTACGGCGCACGAATGCGCCGACCCGCTGGCCGCGTACCCTGTCGCTTTCGCCAAAGCCAGCAGCTCTGCCTGGTATACGGTGCAGAAGTTGCCCAACTTGAGTTTTTTGTTTGAAACCTCTGCGGCGTCCCGCAGAACGCAGAACGCCGCACCCACCTTGTCGTCGATGCGGCTGCCGTCGGTGTAGATCACCGAGTCGGCAGCCGAGGTGGCAAGTTGGACTTCCTCCGCACTTTCGCCCAGACAGGAGAATTCCACACCAAGCTGCACAGACGGGTGTGGGAGTCTCAAGTAGCTGACCGGAACCTCCAGCTCTCGGTCACCCAGTACTTGCCGGGTGTGGCCGCGCTTTACCTCAAATAAAGTGGCTGCTTCTTGGACCCGAAGGTCCAGAGGAAGCAGCCCGGCAAGTACTAGGGCCGAATGCAACGACGCGGTTCGGTGAGTTCGCGCAATTTTCTGCGCGAAGCCACGCTGAACCGCATCGAGCTGCCTTCGGACCAGCAGCTTCTTAGCCGCCGGCGCCCACGCACTCGCTGCATACAAAATGATCGGCTCCAACACCGCCAGATACATCGTTCTGATCACCTCCGAGTTCAACCCCCATGATACTTTCGCGGCCCTGCACAATTGACGATAGAGGCCTTGGGCCTTGCTGCTCACGTTCTTCACGTGCGTGTTGAACGTGAGCCTATCGTCAATTGTCAGGCCGAGTATCCGAACTTCACGAGTTCGACAAAGGGGCTCTCCGCCCATATTCAATATTGGGTTGTCGTACTTGAGTTTGTTGGTGAGCACCATCACATTGGTTTTGTGTGGTGCAAACCTCAACTTGTTTCGGACCCCCCAATCGTGAATATCGGCGAGCACCGCATTTGCCTTCCTCGTGATGTCCCCGGTCTCTTGCCCGGAGAAGATCAGCACGACGTCATCTGCGAACGCCTGGCAGTGTGTTCCGCTCTTGACCACCATCTCCAGGAGTGGATTTAGGAGGAGGGTCCAGAATGTTGGGCCGCCCACGGATCCCTGCACGCACCCCTTGGTGGTATCCCTGGCACACTCCGCCCCCGCGTACCTGACGGACACCTTGCGATCGCTAAAATAGCTATCGACAAGGCGCCGCAGGTCGACGGGGCAGCGAGTCTCGGCCAGTCTGCACCGTATAGCAGGCCACCAGGCGTTGTCGAAGGCTCCCTCTATGTCCAATGATACCAGCACAACGATCTCCTTCTCCTTCAAGCGAGAGCGTATGTGCTGGATCAGGTCATACAGGGAGTCTTCGGTACACCTTTGCGGCATGAAGCCGTATTGGTGGCTACTGATATACGGTGCAGTGTACCACCGTATCCTCCGGACCATCATCTTTTCTAGGACCTTGCCCATGACGGGCAAGAGTCCGATGGGCCGGTAGGATTTAGGGTGCGTGTAATCGTCCTTACCGGGCTTCCGCAACACCACAACCGCTGCCTCCTTCCATCTCGTGGGGAAGTGGGCAAGAGCGAGACACCGGTTGGAGAGCGCGAGGAACAGTCCGGCATCCACGGCGATGGCCGCCCGGCAGATGTCAGCAGTGAATCCGTCGAAGCCAGGTGCCTTTTTCGCATTGAAGGTTGACACGGACCATCGGAGCTCCTCCATCGTGAAGGGGGGTTCACATGGATCACCATGTCCCCCCTCGTTGACTTCATCGGACTGGGCTCTTACAGTACAGTGGTCCGCATTGTCCTCCCCGGGGTCATCTCCCGGGAAGAAAACCTCCGCAAGCAACCTGGCCGATCCCACTGCGTCCAGCACCTTCCCTCCCTGGACGAGGGGGACGTCTTCACGCCTTACCTCCGTGCGACGCATCACACGATAGATGCCGTCCCACATGGTCTCGCGCTCCTGCCGCTCGCAGAACCGCTTCCAGCTGGAGGTCTGAGCACGCCTCACCTCGAGGCGGTAAGCCTCCTTTGCGTCGAAATACTCGCGCAAGACCATCTCCTTACGGGCCGGCCGCGCGTTCGGGATCCGTCTCTTCTTCCTCAAGGCGTCTGCCTTGAGGAGAGAGAGCTGTTCGGACCACCAGGGCAATTCTGTCCTCTTCCTCCCGGAGGCCTTCGGCAGGACCGAATCGCAGGTGTCCCCCACGGTTTCCACATACCGCCCGACGATGCCGTCCAACGCCCCCTTATCGGTGACCTCGGTCACCTCGGCTGGCGTCAGACAGCGGTCTGAGAGCAGCTGGGCGAAGGTTCGTTTGAACTCGTCCCAGTCTGCTCTATGGGTAGTGTACTTCCGTGTTGAACACCTGATGTCCGTACCGACGGACCTCACGAGATTCAACTCGAACAGGATCGCCCTGTGGTCCGACGAAGATACTCCGTCCGCGACTCGCCAACCCTCCACTCGATCGAGCAGAGAGGTCGAGCAAGCAGTAATATCGACGCAACTGGAGTACCGCTTTCCGCCCCGATAGGTGTCAAGCGTTGGCTCAGACCCCCGGTTCAGCACGTGCAACTCCAGTTGGTCGAGCACGGCTGCAACATCAGTGCCTCGCTGGTCTCCGGACTGGCTGCCCCACCAGGTGTTATGGGCGTTGACGTCACCGCCCAGTACCACGTTGGCAGTCCCCAACCTTCCCACGACCGAGCCGATCCGGTCCAGGTATGGTTCGATGGGCTTGTTTGGCTCCAGGTAGACGGATACCACCCCTATCTCCCAAGCCCCGGTTCTCAGTCTGGCGACAGAAATGTTGCCAGAGGTGAGGTCAGGACATTGGGTGATATCGATGGTATCGTCGAACAGTACAATGGCGGCCTTGACGACCTCCCCGTCACCTCGGCTCACGCATTGTACTATCCTTGTCCCTGGGTAGTGCCGCATCTCGCCAATCGCGCCGATATACGGCTCCTGGACCATTGCGAACGCCCACCCTCTCTTCGGCGCTTCGCATATCAGCTCGGCTGTGGCAAGCTCGGACCTTTGCAGGTTTAACTGCACAGCGCGATACTGGCGTCGCCCAGTCCGGATATTGCGGTCGGCCCCCGGGGCGCCGTTAGCAATACGCTACCGACGCCCGGGCTATGGCGTCCCACCTTCTCCGGACCGGGCATTCGGCGTCGAACGCCCCGTGGTCCCACCGGTCCGCCTTCGCCTTCCGGCAGTTCCGGCAGGCGGGAGGTTTCCCGGCTTGCCATTCCGGGCACTCGCCCCTTAGGTGCGGTCCGCTGCAGTGGGTGCACCGATCTTCACGTTCGGTGCACATCCGCTTGCTGTGGCCGTAGCCCAAGCAGCGAGTGCACTGAACCAGCGGGGACTGATCCTCCACCCGGACCCGCTGGAGGTCCACGTGCATCACTCCCGCTGCTGTGAGGCGGCTCCATAGTTTTGGCGACACGCGCAAGACCACATGGGTCATCAGCGCGTTTCGCGCCCTCCGCCTGAAGCGAACCTCGGCGCGCAGGTCACGCTCGGGGATGCCGCCCAGCAGATGGCCGTTCTGGGACTTAAGGGCCTTTATAATATCCGTGTCTTTATTGTAGGCCATGACATCCCTCAGCATGACCAACGGGTCGCGGCTCTGCACCTCTTCCATCTTCAGGCCCTTACCTGCCTTTGTCAGCCGCTCGCGCACCTTCGCCAGCTCGCCCTCCGTGCCACATCCTATAATTATTCTCCCGTCCCTTACTCGCCTGACCCTGTCGATCCGGAGGCCCTCCTCCTTTGCATTGAGGGCCTCCCGGATTTTCCCCAATACCTGCTCCCCGGTCGCGGCCACCTCCGACGAGACCGCCACCGAGTGCACCACCTCGCTCCCCGGTGGGGGCCTTTTTGCCGGGGCAGCCGCTACTGCTGCCGCCGCCGCATACGTGCCCCGCTGCCGGGCACCCTCCTCCTCCCATGACTTGAGCGACTCCTTGAGTTTAGCAATCTCCTGACTGCTGCTCTCAAGAAGCCGCCCGTGGTCTTCCAACCTTTTGAGGAGGAGGTCGGCTTTCCCCTGGTCCAGCGAGGGGGGGGCGGGGTCCTCTTGGCGACCCCCAGGCCCTCGCCCCTCCTCCGCCTTCCTCAGGGGTTCCGGGACAGGGGACTTCACTTGTCTCCTGTCCGCCACGGCCTCCTTGACCAATTGGTACAGCCTCTCCACTGCTGCGGTCACCCCTATCTTAATCTCTGACTTTAGGTTGCGCGAGCCTGCCAGGTGGAGCTTGGCTTTGGTCAGGCAGGCCCGCGCCTCCACAACGCGGTCGGCGGGCGCCGATTTCCCCTCCCTTGAGGGGCCCGCGGCGCCCGCCCCCGCCGGTGACCGCTCCTGCACCAGCTTTGGTCCCTGGTCTTGCAGGGCACGTGCCTTTGGCTTTGTCGTGGGAGCGGCTGCTCGGGGAGAGGTCTTCCTCTTCCCTTCGACCTTCTCCCACTCCCCTACACTCCTACGGACGCTGCCCCCTCTAGGGGCGTCCGCTATGGGCGACGTACTTCTCCTCATGGTATCTCCTGCCTCACTAGGCAGGGTCACGTCGCCCGCGTCCGACTTCCTCGGGGGAGTGCGGATCATGTCGAAGGGGGAGGGACGCAAGGGGAACTCGTCCTTTATCTAAAAAAATTAATCCTAATGCAATAGGGCACTTGTCACAATTTCAAACTTATAAACTAAGGCAATAGGGCCAATGTCAACTTATTATAACTTAAACTAATTGCAATAGCAACAGAATTTTAGCCTAAGTTCGCGGGTCAAAAAACCACGCGATCTATCTTACAACTATGACTAGATTGATAGGCGCCTGCTGCGATCCAACAGCAATGTTGCAGAAAATATTATGCGCCTGATGGATTGTAGCGGCAACTTACAGTTTTCTTATTTTGCTAACTTATTTCTACTAGGATGCCGTCGCACGCTTCCCGCGTTTATGCGAGCCTGGTACTTCGCCGCGCTCAGCGAAGTTGGCTCACCCGGCCAAGTTCGTGCCGGCTATTGCGCTTTATGTGATACTAGGTATCGTCGCCTTGTCTTATTTTATTATAATTTTTGGCGAAATAATTATTTCGCCAACTGTTATTTTAGTGACGATACCTAGTATCTCCGGGAGACGCCGCAAAAATACCTATTCCCGGGGCCAAGATTACCAGCCGCTTCGGAACAGTCGCTGTTTCCCCTGAGTTTTTGCTCCACCGTATTAGGTTTTATTGTTTATTCAAGGGGATAACAGGTATTATAACAGCCACCGCCCCGAGTACGGCCGGCACGGAAAACCACGTTAACCGCCGCTATTTGCGGTCCGTGGCCTCCCTTGTTTTTGCTGTAGCTCCCCCTGGAGGAGGGCTAGCGCCTTCGGGCAAGCACAGGTGGATAGCGGGTGGATTTCTCCACCGGGTGTAATTTTAAAAGAGATTTTTTAATAATTTGGAAGAGTTTATAATTTAATTTAAATTTTGAATTTTGAGTTTTTCAACTGTTTTTATTTATATCCCAATAGTTTTCCAAAATTTCTCAAATATTTTTTATTATTTAATAAAAGGGGGAAATTTTCTTCTAAAGGCAATTTTTTGCTGCTCACCTGTAGCTATCCTATGCCCCCCAGGGGTGCTTCCCGGCCCCGCGCAGCGTCTCCCGGTTTTTTATTTTTATTTCCTAATTTTCCTAGTTATGCCCCCCTCTTGTGGGGTGTCGTTGGATAGGTCTTCTTCTGCCGGATCCAACAAGCCCCAAAAAGTGGGGGGTCGTCGCTTTAGATTTTTTGCTAGGCGGCTCCGAAGATAGGGGTTGGTCGGTCCTTTTCACCCCCTCGCTGCTCCTTCCTCAGGGGTCAGATCCTGGACCCCGAGGTGTCGGCGATCTCGCCTCGTTCTCCGCTTTCCGGTGGTATGTTTTCCAAACTTCTAGGACTCCCGGATTAATTACCACGTGCCACGTGGTTTTTTCTTTTTTCTTAATATCTCCGCAACCCCTTATCCAAAAATTCTGGATTTTTGGGGGTTGACAGAGGCAGCAGGGAGGCACTTATTGCCACCAAAAAAGATAGGGGTCGCCGATCTTATTTTGGCAGCGGTCACGCTCGAAGTTCTTAACCTCACTTTTTCGCACTTTTTGGTCTATAACTCCCGAGATTTTTGTCCGGTCACTTCAATTTTTATATCACCGCAATCCACTTGATGAGACGAATCGAATGATATATCGCACTTCGTATTTCGCGACAAAAATTTTCAAAATGAATTTACGCGATTGGCGCGCAAGGGGATACTTCGGATATCGCTGCGTAAACTTGCTATAGGCACGGAGCGGGCTCGCGCAACGTCCGAGCGCTACAGCTGTCGTCGCGCTACTGGGTTAGGTTAGGTTAGGTTAGGTTAGGTTAGGTTAGGTTAGGTTAGGTTAGGTTAGGTTAGGTTAGGTTAGGTTAGGTTAGGTTAGGTTAGGTTAGGTTAGGTTAGGTTAGGTTAGGTTAGGTTAGGTTAGGTTAGGTTAGGTTAGGTTAGGTTAGGTTAGGTTAGGTTAGGTTAGGTTAGGTTAGGTTAGGTTAGGTTAGGTTAGGTTAGGTTAGGTTAGGTTAGGTTAGGTTAGGTTAGGTTAGGTTAGGTTAGGTTAGGTTAGGTTAGGTTAGGTTAGGTTAGGTTAGGTTAGGTTAGGTTAGGTTAGGTTAGGTTAGGTTAGGTTAGGTTAGGTTAGGTTAGGTTAGGTTAGGTTAGGTTAGGTTAGGTTAGGTTAGGTTAGGTTAGGTTAGGTTAGGTTAGGTTAGGTTAGGTTAGGTTAGGTTAGGTTAGGTTAGGTTAGGTTAGGTTAGGTTAGGTTAGGTTAGGTTAGGTTAGGTTAGGTTAGGTTAGGTTAGGTTAGGTTAGGTTAGGTTAGGTTAGGTTAGGTTAGGTTAGGTTAGGTTAGGTTAGGTTAGGTTAGGTTAGGTTAGGTTAGGTTAGGTTAGGTTAGGTTAGGTTAGGTTAGGTTAGGTTAGGTTAGGTTAGGTTAGGTTAGGTTAGGTTAGGTTAGGTTAGGTTAGGTTAGGTTAGGTTAGGTTAGGTTAGGTTAGGTTAGGTTAGGTTAGGTTAGGTTAGGTTAGGTTAGGTTAGGTTAGGTTAGGTTAGGTTAGGTTAGGTTAGGTTAGGTTAGGTTAGGTTAGGTTAGGTTAGGTTAGGTTAGGTTAGGTTAGGTTAGGTTAGGTTAGGTTAGGTTAGGTTAGGTTAGGTTAGGTTAGGTTAGGTTAGGTTAGGTTAGGTTAGGTTAGGTTAGGTTAGGTTAGGTTAGGTTAGGTTAGGTTAGGTTAGGTTAGGTTAGGTTAGGTTAGGTTAGGTTAGGTTAGGTTAGGTTAGGTTAGGTTAGGTTAGGTTAGGTTAGGTTAGGTTAGGTTAGGTTAGGTTAGGTTAGGTTAGGTTAGGTTAGGTTAGGTTAGGTTAGGTTAGGTTAGGTTAGGTTAGGTTAGGTTAGGTTAGGTTAGGTTAGGTTAGGTTAGGTTAGGTTAGGTTAGGTTAGGTTAGGTTAGGTTAGGTTAGGTTAGGTTAGGTTAGGTTAGGTTAGGTTAGGTTAGGTTAGGTTAGGTTAGGTTAGGTTAGGTTAGGTTAGGTTAGGTTAGGTTAGGTTAGGTTAGGTTAGGTTAGGTTAGGTTAGGTTAGGTTAGGTTAGGTTAGGTTAGGTTAGGTTAGGTTAGGTTAGGTTAGGTTAGGTTAGGTTAGGTTAGGTTAGGTTAGGTTAGGTTAGGTTAGGTTAGGTTAGGTTAGGTTAGGTTAGGTTAGGTTAGGTTAGGTTAGGTTAGGTTAGGTTAGGTTAGGTTAGGTTAGGTTAGGTTAGGTTAGGTTAGGTTAGGTTAGGTTAGGTTAGGTTAGGTTAGGTTAGGTTAGGTTAGGTTAGGTTAGGTTAGGTTAGGTTAGGTTAGGTTAGGTTAGGTTAGGTTAGGTTAGGTTAGGTTAGGTTAGGTTAGGTTAGGTTAGGTTAGGTTAGGTTAGGTTAGGTTAGGTTAGGTTAGGTTAGGTTAGGTTAGGTTAGGTTAGGTTAGGTTAGGTTAGGTTAGGTTAGGTTAGGTTAGGTTAGGTTAGGTTAGGTTAGGTTAGGTTAGGTTAGGTTAGGTTAGGTTAGGTTAGGTTAGGTTAGGTTAGGTTAGGTTAGGTTAGGTTAGGTTAGGTTAGGTTAGGTTAGGTTAGGTTAGGTTAGGTTAGGTTAGGTTAGGTTAGGTTAGGTTAGGTTAGGTTAGGTTAGGTTAGGTTAGGTTAGGTTAGGTTAGGTTAGGTTAGGTTAGGTTAGGTTAGGTTAGGTTAGGTTAGGTTAGGTTAGGTTAGGTTAGGTTAGGTTAGGTTAGGTTAGGTTAGGTTAGGTTAGGTTAGGTTAGGTTAGGTTAGGTTAGGTTAGGTTAGGTTAGGTTAGGTTAGGTTAGGTTAGGTTAGGTTAGGTTAGGTTAGGTTAGGTTAGGTTAGGTTAGGTTAGGTTAGGTTAGGTTAGGTTAGGTTAGGTTAGGTTAGGTTAGGTTAGGTTAGGTTAGGTTAGGTTAGGTTAGGTTAGGTTAGGTTAGGTTAGGTTAGGTTAGGTTAGGTTAGGTTAGGTTAGGTTAGGTTAGGTTAGGTTAGGTTAGGTTAGGTTAGGTTAGGTTAGGTTAGGTTAGGTTAGGTTAGGTTAGGTTAGGTTAGGTTAGGTTAGGTTAGGTTAGGTTAGGTTAGGTTAGGTTAGGTTAGGTTAGGTTAGGTTAGGTTAGGTTAGGTTAGGTTAGGTTAGGTTAGGTTAGGTTAGGTTAGGTTAGGTTAGGTTAGGTTAGGTTAGGTTAGGTTAGGTTAGGTTAGGTTAGGTTAGGTTAGGTTAGGTTAGGTTAGGTTAGGTTAGGTTAGGTTAGGTTAGGTTAGGTTAGGTTAGGTTAGGTTAGGTTAGGTTAGGTTAGGTTAGGTTAGGTTAGGTTAGGTTAGGTTAGGTTAGGTTAGGTTAGGTTAGGTTAGGTTAGGTTAGGTTAGGTTAGGTTAGGTTAGGTTAGGTTAGGTTAGGTTAGGTTAGGTTAGGTTAGGTTAGGTTAGGTTAGGTTAGGTTAGGTTAGGTTAGGTTAGGTTAGGTTAGGTTAGGTTAGGTTAGGTTAGGTTAGGTTAGGTTAGGTTAGGTTAGGTTAGGTTAGGTTAGGTTAGGTTAGGTTAGGTTAGGTTAGGTTAGGTTAGGTTAGGTTAGGTTAGGTTAGGTTAGGTTAGGTTAGGTTAGGTTAGGTTAGGTTAGGTTAGGTTAGGTTAGGTTAGGTTAGGTTAGGTTAGGTTAGGTTAGGTTAGGTTAGGTTAGGTTAGGTTAGGTTAGGTTAGGTTAGGTTAGGTTAGGTTAGGTTAGGTTAGGTTAGGTTAGGTTAGGTTAGGTTAGGTTAGGTTAGGTTAGGTTAGGTTAGGTTAGGTTAGGTTAGGTTAGGTTAGGTTAGGTTAGGTTAGGTTAGGTTAGGTTAGGTTAGGTTAGGTTAGGTTAGGTTAGGTTAGGTTAGGTTAGGTTAGGTTAGGTTAGGTTAGGTTAGGTTAGGTTAGGTTAGGTTAGGTTAGGTTAGGTTAGGTTAGGTTAGGTTAGGTTAGGTTAGGTTAGGTTAGGTTAGGTTAGGTTAGGTTAGGTTAGGTTAGGTTAGGTTAGGTTAGGTTAGGTTAGGTTAGGTTAGGTTAGGTTAGGTTAGGTTAGGTTAGGTTAGGTTAGGTTAGGTTAGGTTAGGTTAGGTTAGGTTAGGTTAGGTTAGGTTAGGTTAGGTTAGGTTAGGTTAGGTTAGGTTAGGTTAGGTTAGGTTAGGTTAGGTTAGGTTAGGTTAGGTTAGGTTAGGTTAGGTTAGGTTAGGTTAGGTTAGGTTAGGTTAGGTTAGGTTAGGTTAGGTTAGGTTAGGTTAGGTTAGGTTAGGTTAGGTTAGGTTAGGTTAGGTTAGGTTAGGTTAGGTTAGGTTAGGTTAGGTTAGGTTAGGTTAGGTTAGGTTAGGTTAGGTTAGGTTAGGTTAGGTTAGGTTAGGTTAGGTTAGGTTAGGTTAGGTTAGGTTAGGTTAGGTTAGGTTAGGTTAGGTTAGGTTAGGTTAGGTTAGGTTAGGTTAGGTTAGGTTAGGTTAGGTTAGGTTAGGTTAGGTTAGGTTAGGTTAGGTTAGGTTAGGTTAGGTTAGGTTAGGTTAGGTTAGGTTAGGTTAGGTTAGGTTAGGTTAGGTTAGGTTAGGTTAGGTTAGGTTAGGTTAGGTTAGGTTAGGTTAGGTTAGGTTAGGTTAGGTTAGGTTAGGTTAGGTTAGGTTAGGTTAGGTTAGGTTAGGTTAGGTTAGGTTAGGTTAGGTTAGGTTAGGTTAGGTTAGGTTAGGTTAGGTTAGGTTAGGTTAGGTTAGGTTAGGTTAGGTTAGGTTAGGTTAGGTTAGGTTAGGTTAGGTTAGGTTAGGTTAGGTTAGGTTAGGTTAGGTTAGGTTAGGTTAGGTTAGGTTAGGTTAGGTTAGGTTAGGTTAGGTTAGGTTAGGTTAGGTTAGGTTAGGTTAGGTTAGGTTAGGTTAGGTTAGGTTAGGTTAGGTTAGGTTAGGTTAGGTTAGGTTAGGTTAGGTTAGGTTAGGTTAGGTTAGGTTAGGTTAGGTTAGGTTAGGTTAGGTTAGGTTAGGTTAGGTTAGGTTAGGTTAGGTTAGGTTAGGTTAGGTTAGGTTAGGTTAGGTTAGGTTAGGTTAGGTTAGGTTAGGTTAGGTTAGGTTAGGTTAGGTTAGGTTAGGTTAGGTTAGGTTAGGTTAGGTTAGGTTAGGTTAGGTTAGGTTAGGTTAGGTTAGGTTAGGTTAGGTTAGGTTAGGTTAGGTTAGGTTAGGTTAGGTTAGGTTAGGTTAGGTTAGGTTAGGTTAGGTTAGGTTAGGTTAGGTTAGGTTAGGTTAGGTTAGGTTAGGTTAGGTTAGGTTAGGTTAGGTTAGGTTAGGTTAGGTTAGGTTAGGTTAGGTTAGGTTAGGTTAGGTTAGGTTAGGTTAGGTTAGGTTAGGTTAGGTTAGGTTAGGTTAGGTTAGGTTAGGTTAGGTTAGGTTAGGTTAGGTTAGGTTAGGTTAGGTTAGGTTAGGTTAGGTTAGGTTAGGTTAGGTTAGGTTAGGTTAGGTTAGGTTAGGTTAGGTTAGGTTAGGTTAGGTTAGGTTAGGTTAGGTTAGGTTAGGTTAGGTTAGGTTAGGTTAGGTTAGGTTAGGTTAGGTTAGGTTAGGTTAGGTTAGGTTAGGTTAGGTTAGGTTAGGTTAGGTTAGGTTAGGTTAGGTTAGGTTAGGTTAGGTTAGGTTAGGTTAGGTTAGGTTAGGTTAGGTTAGGTTAGGTTAGGTTAGGTTAGGTTAGGTTAGGTTAGGTTAGGTTAGGTTAGGTTAGGTTAGGTTAGGTTAGGTTAGGTTAGGTTAGGTTAGGTTAGGTTAGGTTAGGTTAGGTTAGGTTAGGTTAGGTTAGGTTAGGTTAGGTTAGGTTAGGTTAGGTTAGGTTAGGTTAGGTTAGGTTAGGTTAGGTTAGGTTAGGTTAGGTTAGGTTAGGTTAGGTTAGGTTAGGTTAGGTTAGGTTAGGTTAGGTTAGGTTAGGTTAGGTTAGGTTAGGTTAGGTTAGGTTAGGTTAGGTTAGGTTAGGTTAGGTTAGGTTAGGTTAGGTTAGGTTAGGTTAGGTTAGGTTAGGTTAGGTTAGGTTAGGTTAGGTTAGGTTAGGTTAGGTTAGGTTAGGTTAGGTTAGGTTAGGTTAGGTTAGGTTAGGTTAGGTTAGGTTAGGTTAGGTTAGGTTAGGTTAGGTTAGGTTAGGTTAGGTTAGGTTAGGTTAGGTTAGGTTAGGTTAGGTTAGGTTAGGTTAGGTTAGGTTAGGTTAGGTTAGGTTAGGTTAGGTTAGGTTAGGTTAGGTTAGGTTAGGTTAGGTTAGGTTAGGTTAGGTTAGGTTAGGTTAGGTTAGGTTAGGTTAGGTTAGGTTAGGTTAGGTTAGGTTAGGTTAGGTTAGGTTAGGTTAGGTTAGGTTAGGTTAGGTTAGGTTAGGTTAGGTTAGGTTAGGTTAGGTTAGGTTAGGTTAGGTTAGGTTAGGTTAGGTTAGGTTAGGTTAGGTTAGGTTAGGTTAGGTTAGGTTAGGTTAGGTTAGGTTAGGTTAGGTTAGGTTAGGTTAGGTTAGGTTAGGTTAGGTTAGGTTAGGTTAGGTTAGGTTAGGTTAGGTTAGGTTAGGTTAGGTTAGGTTAGGTTAGGTTAGGTTAGGTTAGGTTAGGTTAGGTTAGGTTAGGTTAGGTTAGGTTAGGTTAGGTTAGGTTAGGTTAGGTTAGGTTAGGTTAGGTTAGGTTAGGTTAGGTTAGGTTAGGTTAGGTTAGGTTAGGTTAGGTTAGGTTAGGTTAGGTTAGGTTAGGTTAGGTTAGGTTAGGTTAGGTTAGGTTAGGTTAGGTTAGGTTAGGTTAGGTTAGGTTAGGTTAGGTTAGGTTAGGTTAGGTTAGGTTAGGTTAGGTTAGGTTAGGTTAGGTTAGGTTAGGTTAGGTTAGGTTAGGTTAGGTTAGGTTAGGTTAGGTTAGGTTAGGTTAGGTTAGGTTAGGTTAGGTTAGGTTAGGTTAGGTTAGGTTAGGTTAGGTTAGGTTAGGTTAGGTTAGGTTAGGTTAGGTTAGGTTAGGTTAGGTTAGGTTAGGTTAGGTTAGGTTAGGTTAGGTTAGGTTAGGTTAGGTTAGGTTAGGTTAGGTTAGGTTAGGTTAGGTTAGGTTAGGTTAGGTTAGGTTAGGTTAGGTTAGGTTAGGTTAGGTTAGGTTAGGTTAGGTTAGGTTAGGTTAGGTTAGGTTAGGTTAGGTTAGGTTAGGTTAGGTTAGGTTAGGTTAGGTTAGGTTAGGTTAGGTTAGGTTAGGTTAGGTTAGGTTAGGTTAGGTTAGGTTAGGTTAGGTTAGGTTAGGTTAGGTTAGGTTAGGTTAGGTTAGGTTAGGTTAGGTTAGGTTAGGTTAGGTTAGGTTAGGTTAGGTTAGGTTAGGTTAGGTTAGGTTAGGTTAGGTTAGGTTAGGTTAGGTTAGGTTAGGTTAGGTTAGGTTAGGTTAGGTTAGGTTAGGTTAGGTTAGGTTAGGTTAGGTTAGGTTAGGTTAGGTTAGGTTAGGTTAGGTTAGGTTAGGTTAGGTTAGGTTAGGTTAGGTTAGGTTAGGTTAGGTTAGGTTAGGTTAGGTTAGGTTAGGTTAGGTTAGGTTAGGTTAGGTTAGGTTAGGTTAGGTTAGGTTAGGTTAGGTTAGGTTAGGTTAGGTTAGGTTAGGTTAGGTTAGGTTAGGTTAGGTTAGGTTAGGTTAGGTTAGGTTAGGTTAGGTTAGGTTAGGTTAGGTTAGGTTAGGTTAGGTTAGGTTAGGTTAGGTTAGGTTAGGTTAGGTTAGGTTAGGTTAGGTTAGGTTAGGTTAGGTTAGGTTAGGTTAGGTTAGGTTAGGTTAGGTTAGGTTAGGTTAGGTTAGGTTAGGTTAGGTTAGGTTAGGTTAGGTTAGGTTAGGTTAGGTTAGGTTAGGTTAGGTTAGGTTAGGTTAGGTTAGGTTAGGTT
>CM067282.1:0-12500 GCA_033220335.2 Troides aeacus
TAACCTAACCTAACCTAACCTAACCTAACCTAACCTAACCTAACCTAACCTAACCTAACCTAACCTAACCTAACCTAACCTAACCTAACCTAACCTAACCTAACCTAACCTAACCTAACCTAACCTAACCTAACCTAACCAACCTAACCTAACCTAACCTAACCTAACCTAACCTAACCTAACCTAACCTAACCTAACCAACCTAACCTAACCTAACCTAACCTAACCTAACCTAACCTAACCTAACCTAACCTAACCTAACCTAACCTAACCTAACCTAACCTAACCTAACCTAACCTAACCTAACCTAACCTAACCTAACCTAACCTAACCTAACCTAACCTAACCTAACCTAACCTAACCTAACCTAACCTAACCTAACCTAACCTAACCTAACCTAACCTAACCTAACCTAACCTAACCTAACCTAACCTAACCTAACCTAACCTAACCTAACCTAACCTAACCTAACCTAACCTAACCTAACCTAACCTAACCTAACCTAACCTAACCTAACCTAACCTAACCTAACCTAACCTAACCTAACCTAACCTAACCTAACCTAACCTAACCTAACCTAACCTAACCTAACCTAACCTAACCTAACCTAACCTAACCTAACCTAACCTAACCTAACCTAACCTAACCTAACCTAACCTAACCTAACCTAACCTAACCTAACCTAACCTAACCTAACCTAACCTAACCTAACCTAACCTAACCTAACCTAACCTAACCTAACCTAACCTAACCTAACCTAACCTAACCTAACCTAACCTAACCTAACCTAACCTAACCTAACCTAACCTAACCTAACCTAACCTAACCTAACCTAACCTAACCTAACCTAACCTAACCTAACCTAACCTAACCTAACCTAACCTAACCTAACCTAACCTAACCTAACCTAACCTAACCTAACCTAACCTAACCTAACCTAACCTAACCTAACCTAACCTAACCTAACCTAACCTAACCTAACCTAACCTAACCTAACCTAACCTAACCTAACCTAACCTAACCTAACCTAACCTAACCTAACCTAACCTAACCTAACCTAACCTAACCTAACCTAACCTAACCTAACCTAACCTAACCTAACCTAACCTAACCTAACCTAACCTAACCTAACCTAACCTAACCTAACCTAACCTAACCTAACCTAACCTAACCTAACCTAACCTAACCTAACCTAACCTAACCTAACCTAACCTAACCTAACCTAACCTAACCTAACCTAACCTAACCTAACCTAACCTAACCTAACCTAACCTAACCTAACCTAACCTAACCTAACCTAACCTAACCTAACCTAACCTAACCTAACCTAACCTAACCTAACCTAACCTAACCTAACCTAACCTAACCTAACCTAACCTAACCTAACCTAACCTAACCTAACCTAACCTAACCTAACCTAACCTAACCTAACCTAACCTAACCTAACCTAACCTAACCTAACCTAACCTAACCTAACCTAACCTAACCTAACCTAACCTAACCTAACCTAACCTAACCTAACCTAACCTAACCTAACCTAACCTAACCTAACCTAACCTAACCTAACCTAACCTAACCTAACCTAACCTAACCTAACCTAACCTAACCTAACCTAACCTAACCTAACCTAACCTAACCTAACCTAACCTAACCTAACCTAACCTAACCTAACCTAACCTAACCTAACCTAACCTAACCTAACCTAACCTAACCTAACCTAACCTAACCTAACCTAACCTAACCTAACCTAACCTAACCTAACCTAACCTAACCTAACCTAACCTAACCTAACCTAACCTAACCTAACCTAACCTAACCTAACCTAACCTAACCTAACCTAACCTAACCTAACCTAACCTAACCTAACCTAACCTAACCTAACCTAACCTAACCTAACCTAACCTAACCTAACCTAACCTAACCTAACCTAACCTAACCTAACCTAACCTAACCTAACCTAACCTAACCTAACCTAACCTAACCTAACCTAACCTAACCTAACCTAACCTAACCTAACCTAACCTAACCTAACCTAACCTAACCTAACCTAACCTAACCTAACCTAACCTAACCTAACCTAACCTAACCTAACCTAACCTAACCTAACCTAACCTAACCTAACCTAACCTAACCTAACCTAACCTAACCTAACCTAACCTAACCTAACCTAACCTAACCTAACCTAACCTAACCTAACCTAACCTAACCTAACCTAACCTAACCTAACCTAACCTAACCTAACCTAACCTAACCTAACCTAACCTAACCTAACCTAACCTAACCTAACCTAACCTAACCTAACCTAACCTAACCTAACCTAACCTAACCTAACCTAACCTAACCTAACCTAACCTAACCTAACCTAACCTAACCTAACCTAACCTAACCTAACCTAACCTAACCTAACCTAACCTAACCTAACCTAACCTAACCTAACCTAACCTAACCTAACCTAACCTAACCTAACCTAACCTAACCTAACCTAACCTAACCTAACCTAACCTAACCTAACCTAACCTAACCTAACCTAACCTAACCTAACCTAACCTAACCTAACCTAACCTAACCTAACCTAACCTAACCTAACCTAACCTAACCTAACCTAACCTAACCTAACCTAACCTAACCTAACCTAACCTAACCTAACCTAACCTAACCTAACCTAACCTAACCTAACCTAACCTAACCTAACCTAACCTAACCTAACCTAACCTAACCTAACCTAACCTAACCTAACCTAACCTAACCTAACCTAACCTAACCTAACCTAACCTAACCTAACCTAACCTAACCTAACCTAACCTAACCTAACCTAACCTAACCTAACCTAACCTAACCTAACCTAACCTAACCTAACCTAACCTAACCTAACCTAACCTAACCTAACCTAACCTAACCTAACCTAACCTAACCTAACCTAACCTAACCTAACCTAACCTAACCTAACCTAACCTAACCTAACCTAACCTAACCTAACCTAACCTAACCTAACCTAACCTAACCTAACCTAACCTAACCTAACCTAACCTAACCTAACCTAACCTAACCTAACCTAACCTAACCTAACCTAACCTAACCTAACCTAACCTAACCTAACCTAACCTAACCTAACCTAACCTAACCTAACCTAACCTAACCTAACCTAACCTAACCTAACCTAACCTAACCTAACCTAACCTAACCTAACCTAACCTAACCTAACCTAACCTAACCTAACCTAACCTAACCTAACCTAACCTAACCTAACCTAACCTAACCTAACCTAACCTAACCTAACCTAACCTAACCTAACCTAACCTAACCTAACCTAACCTAACCTAACCTAACCTAACCTAACCTAACCTAACCTAACCTAACCTAACCTAACCTAACCTAACCTAACCTAACCTAACCTAACCTAACCTAACCTAACCTAACCTAACCTAACCTAACCTAACCTAACCTAACCTAACCTAACCTAACCTAACCTAACCTAACCTAACCTAACCTAACCTAACCTAACCTAACCTAACCTAACCTAACCTAACCTAACCTAACCTAACCTAACCTAACCTAACCTAACCTAACCTAACCTAACCTAACCTAACCTAACCTAACCTAACCTAACCTAACCTAACCTAACCTAACCTAACCTAACCTAACCTAACCTAACCTAACCTAACCTAACCTAACCTAACCTAACCTAACCTAACCTAACCTAACCTAACCTAACCTAACCTAACCTAACCTAACCTAACCTAACCTAACCTAACCTAACCTAACCTAACCT
Organism: Troides aeacus; assembly: GCA_033220335.2. Taxonomy (NCBI): domain Eukaryota; kingdom Metazoa; phylum Arthropoda; class Insecta; order Lepidoptera; family Papilionidae; genus Troides; species Troides aeacus. The sequence continues at coordinate 3,770 of CM067282.1, forward strand.
AACCTAACCTAACCTAACCTAACCTAACCTAACCTAACCTAACCTAACCTAACCTAACCTAACCTAACCTAACCTAACCTAACCTAACCTAACCTAACCTAACCTAACCTAACCTAACCTAACCTAACCTAACCTAACCTAACCTAACCTAACCTAACCTAACCTAACCTAACCTAACCTAACCTAACCTAACCTAACCTAACCTAACCTAACCTAACCTAACCTAACCTAACCTAACCTAACCTAACCTAACCTAACCTAACCTAACCTAACCTAACCTAACCTAACCTAACCTAACCTAACCTAACCTAACCTAACCTAACCTAACCTAACCTAACCTAACCTAACCTAACCTAACCTAACCTAACCTAACCTAACCTAACCTAACCTAACCTAACCTAACCTAACCTAACCTAACCTAACCTAACCTAACCTAACCTAACCTAACCTAACCTAACCTAACCTAACCTAACCTAACCTAACCTAACCTAACCTAACCTAACCTAACCTAACCTAACCTAACCTAACCTAACCTAACCTAACCTAACCTAACCTAACCTAACCTAACCTAACCTAACCTAACCTAACCTAACCTAACCTAACCTAACCTAACCTAACCTAACCTAACCTAACCTAACCTAACCTAACCTAACCTAACCTAACCTAACCTAACCTAACCTAACCTAACCTAACCTAACCTAACCTAACCTAACCTAACCTAACCTAACCTAACCTAACCTAACCTAACCTAACCTAACCTAACCTAACCTAACCTAACCTAACCTAACCTAACCTAACCTAACCTAACCTAACCTAACCTAACCTAACCTAACCTAACCTAACCTAACCTAACCTAACCTAACCTAACCTAACCTAACCTAACCTAACCTAACCTAACCTAACCTAACCTAACCTAACCTAACCTAACCTAACCTAACCTAACCTTTTTTTTTTTTTTTTTTTTTTTTTTTGGTTTCGCTGGGGAATGCAGTTACGCATATCACCGGCCTCGAAGAAGCCGATGATTATGTGGGACTCGGGACCGTGAAGCGGTGCCCCATACCCACTAAACCCCAGCGGCGCTCTGCTTGCCGCTTGAAATAGAGCCACGGGAACGCGTTAGCATACCTCCGTGACTCTACCAGCGGTTGCCCTGTGTGTTAGGCTCTCTTCGGGGAGGATTTGGTATCGGGATCCCCCTTGACTACTACATCGAGACATGCCGGAACACGCGGCACGTCTGGCCGCTCGGGACGCAATTCGCGGACGACGACAGTCCCAGAGTCGTCGTCCTGCGACCCTTTGCTAGGGCGGCTGATAACGTTGCCTGCCCCTTGGAGCTCTTGTTGTGGGTGAGGCCTCGGCCTCCCTCATACGTTCCGCTTCTTGTTTGCGGCGCATTACGTCTCCAGCAAAGGAGGCGGCCGCGTTCCACTTATCTTCGCTGCCGACCATCGATCTTATGAGTGTTGGCAGCGAAAGGTCTACTCCTAAAGCGGCAGATAGCGCTTGACGCTCTTCTGCCCACGCCGGGCATTCTTCCAGCGTGTGTTGCCCTGTGTCCCGGTCCGAGCCACAGTGGTGGCAGGCCGGGGTCGATTCGACGCTCAACACCTCACACAGGTATCGGCCGAAACATCCGTGTCCCGTCAATAGCTGTGTGAGGTGGAACGTGAGCGCACCGCCAGACCGCTCAACCCACTCCTGCAGCACCGGCTGCATAGCTGTGAGCAGCTCTATGCTCACTTGTGGATTTTCAAGTCGCACTGCCCATGAGCGAAGGGCGTTGTCCCTCTCGATCCGTCTCCACCGGCGCACTTCTTCTGGCGCCGGTCTTGACCCCTCCTCGCGTACACGCGCACATCGTCTGTGCACGTCGGCCAGAGCTCTAGCCTCTAGGTCCCAAGGGATGCTGCCCGCGAGAGCGCACGCCGCGTCCCTGGAGACCGTACGGTACCCACGAATGACTCTGATGGCCATTATACGTTGCAACCTGCCCAACACGAGTCGGTTGTGAGTTGATAAATCTTCCACCCACACAGGTGCTCCGTACATGACCATCGAGCGAATCACCCCCAAGTACAGGTGCCGGCATGCTAGCGACGGCCCACCCATATTTGGCAGCAGCCAAGCGAGACTCGCAGCGGACTTCTTCACCCTTTCAAACAGCCAGGTGAAGTGCTGTCTGAAAGTCCATCTGCTGTCGAGGATCAGGCCGAGGTACGACAGCGTCGACCCGACCTTGATTCTCGTCCCTCCCACTTCGATGGACATGTCCGGCGGCGGAGCGTTTCTGGGCCCGTGGAAAGTAATCGCCTCTGACTTTGCCAGGGCTACCTCCAGTCCCAGAGCTCGTATGCGCCGGACGACCTGTGCTACCGCTGCGGTTGCCAGGATTCCAGCCTGTCGGTGCGACTGTGCGCAGGCAACGACCAAGGTATCATCCGCGTAGCAGATGAGGTGCACTCCACGGAGATTGGCGCCACGAAGAACCCAGTCGTATCCGATGTTCCACAGGAGGGGCCCTAAAGCAGACCCCTGCGGAACACCACACACGACCTCCCTCGTGCGCCACCCCTCCTGCGTCGGGTAGCTGACCGCGCGCGCCGAGAGGTAGTCAGCTACTACCCTCTGCAGGTACCGTGGCACGGCATGATACCTTAGCCCCTCGCGTATTGTTTCCCAGGGCAGAGAGTTGAATGCGTTGGATATGTCGAGTGACACCGCAACAACGACTCCACCCCGGGACACCTCCGTCTCTACTACCGCCCGGACTTGCCCGATCGCACCGATCGTAGACCGCCCCGGACGAAACCCGAACTGGTGGTCGCTCAGGCTCGGACCCACGTCTGCCATGTGCCGTGCCAGACGAGCAACGATCACACGCTCGAGAAGCTTGCCTACCTCGTCGAGCAGGACTATAGGGCGATAGGCCGAAGGTTGGTCTTCCGGCCGGCCCTCCTTTCTCAACAGTACAAGTTTCCCTGTCTTCCACCTAGTCGGGAAACGACCCTGCCTCAGGCACTCTGAGAACACATGGAGTAGGTGTTCATCCGATTCTCTCAAAGATAGCACCCAAGCGCGACCCGGTATTCCATCGAGACCCGGGGCACTATCTTTGAGAGACATATTGTGCACCGCCACACCCAGTTCTTCCGGCGACACTGGCGGCACTTCCTCGTTCGACCCACTGGCAGCTACGGGTGACACCATAGCTGGTGGGGTCCACTTTCCTCTTAGCGGAAACAGAGAAGAGACCACGCACTCTCTCAACTCTGGTCCGAGACTTGCCGTGAGCGGCAAGGCGGCCGGGCGGAGCTTATTCCGCACCCATTTGTAGGGCCTACCCCACGGGTCACACTCAAGGGACGCCAGAAATTCCTTCCAGGCCTCGGTCTTTGCCTGTCGAATGCCATCCCGCAGAGCTCGACGAGCGGAACGGTAGGCATCGTAGGCAGCGTCCTGAGCCTCATTGAGGACACCCGTTTTCCTCCTGCGTAGCCTTGTGTACTGGCGACGCGCCGAGATGCACGCCTCTCGCAGCAACTGCAGCTCGGGGCGCCACCAATAGGAGCGACGTCGAGGCGCAGGAGGGCCCACTCTCGGCATGGATGCGTCGCACACCTGGGTCATGGTCTGGCCTAACCAATCCGCCAGGCTGTCCACATCCGTCCCGGAGCGAAGCGGAACCCATGACTGTACAATCGCTGCCTCTTTCAGCATTTCTCTATCTATTTTACTCAAGGCCCATCTGGGGCCGCACCGAGCCCGAGCCGAGCTCGGCGGGCTCCTTGGCGATTCCGCAGAGACGTTGAAGCGAATATATCGGTGGTCCGATAACGTCTCCACTTCCTCGAGGACCCGCCAGTCTACTATTCTGCGCGCAACGGTGGGGCTCGCGAGAGTGAGGTCCACGATGGACCCGCCTCGCTGCCTCACGCATGTGTCGACGCTGCCGCGGTTGAGCATCGCCATCCCGGACTCCACCATCCAGTCCTGCAGAACGTCACCCCTAGCATCCGTCGACGGGGAGCCCCATAGCGTGGACTTCGCGTTGAAGTCCCCGGCGACGAGCACAGGTTGTGAGACCCCACAAAGGAAGGCGCCCAGTCTCACAAGGAACGTCTCGAATTCGGTTAGGGATCTATTAGGAGAGAAATAGACACCTACCACCATGAGACCGCCAACGATGGAGGCGACGAAGTCTTGGCACTTGATGGTGCGACTTGTCGACACTCCAGGGCCCAAGACCAGGGCGGTTGAGGACCCCGCGTCACCTACCCAGTTATTGCCGGATGGCATACGATAAGGCTCCGCTACCACAGCAACATCGATCGACCACTGCGCCATGGACTGGATCAGTAGATCCTGTGCCTGGGCGCAGTGGTTCAAGTTGACCTGCAACATACGTAGTGGAGCCATCACGGAGAGGCCGTATTGGTGTCCGTCTCGGCCGCAGGAGCTATGACCACCGAGTTGGGTGGTGGAGGCTTCTGGGATGTATTGCCCCTGGGGGCACCCACCTTCTTCTTCCGGCTGGACTTGTGACAGGCATCACTGCCCACACGGTGTTCAGCCGGTTTTCCACGTGCGGCACAGACCGCGCAGTGAGGTTTCCCTGCACATTGCGCGGATTTGTGGCCAGCCTGGCCGCAGCGGAAACACAGCTCGCTGCGGTCTGTCTCGCAGGTGCACTTGGCACGAGCGTGGCCTGTCTCTTGACACCGGAAGCACAGCATTGGTCGAGCGGGCAGCAGTGTGACATTCGCCAGTGTCCATCCAACCAGTAGCCTCTTACCGGTCGCAACCTTGTGCGCACCCTCAACGGGGCATCTCACCCAGGCGGTGCCGAGACCTCTTCTGTCTCGGCGGATGTCACCTACCTTGATAGACTCCGGTGGGCACAGGGCAACTGTGGAGACAGCACTAGCGATCTCGTCCGCTGTTGCCGAGTCATCAAGACCACTGATACGCAGCCCCGCGCACTTTTGTGGACGGGAGATGCGTACATCTTGCTCCCCGAGAACCTCCCTGAGTTTATTCGCCAGCGCGTCGGCCTTTACTTGACTGTCCGCACCAGTAACTTCAAGGATTCGAGCCCCCGTTACCGCCGATCTAAAACGGACCGCCGATATCTCGAGAGCAGTCAATTTCATTTTTTGCTTTGCGTCAGCGAGGACACCAGCATATGTCTTTCCGTTTTCTTCAGCGCCAGGCTGCAGCGAGATTACTACAGCGGCTGTTTTAGGGGCACGCAGTTTGTATCGCTGCCTCCTTGTATCTTTTGTCTTCCTTGCCTTGGATTTTCTTCCTCCAGGCCCAACCACTGTCCATTCTCCATGATTGGTAGGCGCTCTCTTTTCCGTAAGAGGGCGTTTCGATGCCGGGTCGCCCGCTTCTTTGTGCTTTGGAGCTCTTCTCCTCGGCGCTGGATTAGCCGGTGGCATCAATGTCGTCACTTCTCTTTGTCCAGGCTGTGGTAGTTGAGCCGGTTGTGGCTGAGCCTGTGGCTCCTGCTGTGATGTCGCATCATCCCGCCTTCTACCAGCTGACATCGATGGGCGAGGACGCGACTCACGGAGAAGACGGGCCTCGAGGCTCTCTAACCGAGCGTCCATCCGGGCGCTCGATTGCGTCACAGCCTCGCGGACGGCTCGCTGCAGTAGCTCTTCAAAGTCTACTGCTGCCGCGGGTGCAGGGATAGCCTGCGAGTTTGCGCTGGCCATCTCCCGTCTCAACTCGGCGATCTCTCTTTTGACCTGTTCTAGGTCTTTGGACAGGCGCGCGTTTTCTGCCTCTAGCAGCTTTGTCTCTTCGGATGTATTCCTCCGAAGAAGCATCGCTGTCGCCTCGCTTATCGCGGCGGAAGCCTCTTTCAACGCCTTGATTGCAGTTCCCTTAAGGTTTTTCGAGCTCTTGGCCACTCCGGCGATTGTGGCCAAGCTCGAGGCAATCGTTTCCTTAAGAGCGCTCGTAGTCGATTCCGAGTCTGAGTTGTCGTCTAGCGACAAAGGAAGTGACGACTCTGAGATCGTGGCCACGCGCGGTCTTATTATGCGACGCGCCAGGGCCGCCACTTCCTTGTCTGCTTCAGCCTCCTGCGCTTCCCGTTCCGCAGCGGCATAGTCTCGTTTGGCTTGGGCAAGCCCCACATACTCACCAGTAGTTGGTGGCCTGCCCCTTCCGCGCTTGGCGCGGGTTTCCCTTCTCTCTTTTGGATAGGTATCGTCCTGTGTCTCCTCTAAAGAGCGAGAGCGAGTAGAATGCTCGCCCTCGGAGCAGTTAGTGCCCACCCCGTAGTACGAAGGGCAGACTCCTGAAGCGTGAGCGACAGAAGTGTGGGATTCCCCCCGAAGGGGACCCACCCGGGGACCATTTTCCTTACTGCTGTGTTCCATATTTTATGTTTGCTCATTTGGGTTGAGCAAAACCCATCTCCACTACGACACTGTTGACCCCTAACGGTTGGCACCCCCGTCCAACCATTCATCCCTTGGCCGGGGTCAAGCACGGGATTACGCATCATCCATCACCACGATACAAATACATATCATCCATCACCACGCTACAAATACATGTCGTCCATCCCCACGATATAAGTGCACATCATCCATCACCATGATACAACCACACATACGTCTCACAGTAAGATTCACACGCGATCTAACATTCATCCCATACACATCACGCAAGTACACCCCAGCCACTCCTGTCGGATTATTAGCCGTCAGTTGCCCTATGCCCGAGAGCATAAAGCAGCTGCCGTTGCCCAGGGTACACCAGTCCCAGGAGATGCCCTTACCCCCGGACCGAGGTCCGAAGGCAACTGCATCTCCCGGGCACACGAGGAGGTTATCCGACCCAGCACCCCAACCTAACCTAACCTAACCTAACCTAACCTAACCTAACCTAACCTAACCTAACCTAACCTAACCTAACCTAACCTAACCTAACCTAACCTAACCTAACCTTTTTTTTTTTTTTTTTTTTCTGATGGAAAAATGCATTTACGCATCCCGCCTGTGGTTACCAGGCGGGTATGTGGGACTCGTTGGCTGATTGCCTTAATACCCACTAAAAAAACCATCGACGTACGTACTCTGCGCCTTATTGGCAAGAGCCACGGGGTCGCTTGCGCACTCTACCGTGATTCCACCGGCGTCTGTCCGCCTGGTGCAGACTCCACCTAGAACCTTAATCCCAATCTTGTGTGCTATGCTTTTGCATGCATTACACCTCGAAGGTCACTTGTTACCGGGTGGTGGCGATCTCTCCACCGACACCACCCGTAGCCCTCGTTAAGGAGGAAGGCGGCGATCGTGAGCGAGCCGCCTGCGACCGGTTTTCTTCCGGCGGATAGGTAGCGACGACGGGTCGTCTTCCCTAACCCTTTCCATCGCTTCTTTTTGCGTCATCACCTCCTCGCAGAAGTAGACCATTTTGCCCCATGCCACGTTATTACTTACCATAGCTTCCACTACGGCTGGCAGTGACAGGTCATTCCCCATTACGGCAGCGAGGTGACTTCGCTGCTCGCTCCACCGCGGACACTCTTCAAGTGTGTGCCTGGCCGTGTCCTCGGCACTTTCGCAATGATGACACCCCATCGTGGGCTCTCTGCCCGCCACCCTGCACAGGTACCTTCCGAAGCAGCCATGCCCCGACAGCATCTGCACGAGTCGGAACGTGAGAGCTCCATGTCTCCTTGTCAGCCACTGGTCCAGTACCGGTAGCACCGCTTCTATTATTTGGTGGCCAGCAGTCGGTTGCTGAAGTCTTTTCTTCCACTTCTCAATGAGCACCCGGTTGCTTCTCACCAGGTGCTCATCCAGAAGTGTTCTCCACCCTTCTGATGACTGCCATCCCGGTACGTTGCGTAGTCCCATTGCAACTTCATATCTCTGCGCCAGAGACTCCGCCTCCAAATCCCATGGCGGCGTTCCCGCCAGGACACAGGCCGCCTCGAAGGAGATCGTATGATAGCCCCTTATGACTCTCACCGCCATAACCCGTTGCGGTCTGCGTAGGAGGGTTTTGTTATGGGCGTTCAGAGCGTCCACCCAGATAGGAGCTCCATAGAGGGCCATCGACTTGACGACTCCCGTATAGAGGCGGCGGCACTGAGCTCTAGGTCCTCCAATGTTGGGCAAGAGCTTACCTAACGCGCCCGCCGCTCGAATGAGTCTCGGAGCCAGGCCACTGAAATGTTCCTTAAAGTTCCACCGGCTATCGAGGACTAGGCCCAGGTAGCGCAAGGTCTTCTCGATACCGATGGAAACTCCACCCACCACCATCTCCAGTCCTGTGGGCGGTGCGTTCCTAGGTCCGTGGAAACATATAGCTTCCGACTTCTCCACAGAGACTTCAAGTCCCAGCCGCCGTATCCTCTGGACGGTGTGTGCTACACCTGCCGTTGCCAGGAGGATCGCCTGCCTATGCGTCCCAGCTCGCGCTGTTACGAGCGTATCGTCCGCATAGCAGACGACCTCTACTCCCTCCGGGTTTGCTCCTCGCAACACCCAATCGTATCCTATGTTCCACAGGAGGGGTCCAAGAACCGACCCCTGTGGAACCCCACACGACACCGTCCTTCTACACCAACCTGTCTTGGTGGGATACGTCACCGCCCTGTCCGATAGGTATGCCGCCACAATCTGTCGCAGATAGCGAGGTACGGCATGGTAACGGAGGGCTTCCTTTATGCAGCTCCAGGGTAGGGTGTTAAAGGCGT